>PVLD010001507.1:15748-198974 GCA_004027595.1 Dinomys branickii
AGAGAGAGAGAGAGAGAGAGAGAGAGAGAGAGAGAGAGAGAGAGAGAGAGAGAGAGAGAGAGAGAGAGAGGGAGGGAGGGAGGGAGAGAAAGAGGGAAGGAGGGAGGGAAGGAGGAAGGAAGGGGGAAGGAAGGAAGGAAGGAAGGAAGGAAGGAAGGAAGGAAGGAAGGAAAACAAAAACCCTAACTCCAGTCACATCTAGTCACACAGTCACATTCTCTCTGTGTAAACAAACAGTTCACTGCGTGGTATCCATGGCCGAAGTCTGAGCTTTCAGTGAGGAGTAGAACATTCTAGAAAGCCTGAGGGCAGCAACCTCACCTAGCACGACCGGCTAGGAGCGAGCCTTCTGTGCTTTCTGGAGGGAGAGTGAGTATGGGTGGGAGGAAGTGTAGCTCTGACCCTCAGACTTGCTCACCTTTCCCCTGGAAGGCCTACCTGGCCACTCTTCTGTCTTGAACCCTGGCCCAACTACAAGGGTGGTGATGTTCACATCTGGCTCTCACAGGTGCATTTCTCCAGGGAGAACCCTCAGGGCAGGGGGCTGCACATGAGGCCTGTTGGAGGGGGCAGGTCTAGAAGAAGGGCAGCCTGAGACTCACTGTTCTCTTCTCTGCATCAGGAGGAACTGGCCCCTAGAACAGGAGCAGGGCTCCTCGTTAAGCCTATTCATGCCTAGGAACATGTTTTGTACAGGCTGTGTAAAGCACTCCCATACTTTTTTCCTCCAAGGAAGCTGCGATGTGGAATGCAGTGAGAACGACGTGGGTGTAGACATGCGGGCGGTCAGTGGTGAAGTTGCCTAGCATGTGCCAGGCCAGGGTTCAATCCCCAGCACCAGAAAAACATACAACTGCAATAAGGAGGTTTCAGCTACCAACATGTTTTCCAAGAAGACTGCAAGGTGCCAGGTACATCCTATCACCATAACCATTTTTAGGTAGACAACTCCTAGTGCTGAGGGGCAGCCGGTATCTGCAGCTCTTTCTGTTTCACAGCACTGAAACCCTATGCCCACTCAGTGAGGTATCCCGTCTACCCTGAGAAACATTAAATCAAGGACATTTTCAAAGCTGAGTAAGTATGGACTGAAAAAGATGGAAGGGGTTGAATACACAAACATACAAGCCTTTTTCAGCACCTCTAAGTCAGAATCTTGTTCTGTACCCCACTCCTAGTGCCTGAGGCCCAATCTTCCTGGACACAGCATATTACAAATGCAAGAACTGATGACTCTCAAACACTATGAACATCCAGTGCACAAAGCCACACTAAGTCTCCAGGAACCTGGTCTTTCATGCTGTTTCCACCTGTGCCTTGGGAAAAGGGAGCCACACGTTGTATGCAATATAAAACTGTAGACTTTTTTTTTAAGCAGTTTTTAAGGAGCAGTTCTAGAGGGAAAAATTTTATTGACTGCAGACACGGGGCTTTTCCTCCTGGCCCACACGGGGTAAATGTCACACCTGTGTCATTCAAAGGAGCATGTGCTGCCCTGCGTGCACACCAGACACTTCTTTTCTTTTTCGTTTCAACTGACACAAAACTATGCAGAAGGTCTGACTCTGAATCCACCTTTAGCTGTGTCCTTTGGAACAGATCACCACCAACGTGGCACTGCAGGCTGCTGAGTGGAATCTCTGCATGGTCCAGGGGCTCGGATGTCCCATGGGTGCTCCACGGGCAGCGCCGTCTGCAGGAGTGTGGTGCATGTTGTGGGCTCTGCGTGTCTACAGAGCTGTGGACATCAGTGAAGCTCTGCAGGCTTCATCGCTGCCATGAACCACAAGGACAGCAGTCTGGCCTCTTCTGCCTGCAGCTCTGCCTTTTGTACTTGGATTTCAAATCATTGCCTTTGTATGGGAGCCAGAGGCAGCCATAAAGTGGCTATGTTTGAAATGGAACTTCTGTGACTCAAGCTTTGAAGAACAACAGAACTGAAGCAACTTTCGGTTTACTTGTCTGCACACCTGGCATAACAGCTTACTCAGGAGTTCAAAGCTCAGTTATGAAGTGTTTGCCAAACACCAAGAGGAAAAGAGGCAAAGGGGACAGGTCTCTGGGCATCCAGGGCAGCTCAGCAAAACTCCTATGTGCTGTTTGCTCTGGTGTCCACCCCACTAAGCCCAGTCCTGTCCCTTGCTGTCAATGCCCTTTTCCAGCATTGTTTTCAAGTTCAGCTCACATGGAGAAGCCCTGTTCCTGGGGTTTTTCCGGCCCAGCGTTCCTGTCTTAGTGCCCAAGAAGAAGTGAAACCTCTACGCATGCTTAGTGTGCCCAAGGTCAGGCTCGCAAGAGGATGACACCCTGTGACCCCACACCCACAAGAACTTCAAACCCAGGACAATGCCACATGTTGAATCCGAGAACTGCCCAGCCTGGAGCCAGAGAGCCCCGGTGGGCAGAAGTAAACCAGCAAAACCCCAAAGCCCTTGATTTTCCTTCTAAGCCCCCTACTGCAGTCTCCCTGAAACAAGTCCCTGAGACAAACTATTGGCTCTACCACCTCTGGCCACACTGTGGCACCTTGTGACCAATTACTTCAACAAGAGACCCCTAGCAGCTGGGGGTCAGATGGGCTCAGAGAGGACACCCCTGTGTTGGCTGTGGTTGCAGAACCAGCTAGAGACGTTTCTATACCTCCACAGGTACAAAACATATCAAGACCATCAAAACCCACGTGCTTTTTTTTTTTTGGTACCTGGAATGGAACTCAGGACTTTGTACTTGCCAGGTAGGCGCTGTGCGCTGAGCTACATCTCCAGCCCAATCCATGCACTTTGATGTCGGTCAATCCAATAGCCAACAATATGGCTACTGGAAGATACTTAGAAGTGTTTTTAAATCAAAAGGATGGAAAGTGATAGTGGTAAAAATTCAAAGAGTAAAAGAGATCCACAGTGGTAAGGCCCTCCCCCAGCACCAGCCCCTGGCCCTCAGCCTGCAGCCCCCAGGTCCCCACATCTTGGGGCTTCCCGACAGATGCTGTGTCATGAAGGGGACTCACCCAGCTGGACACAGAGGAGGGAGGTTCTCTCCCACGAGGATGTGTGAACAGGAAGACAGAATATCCGGCTCACAGCCAGTTCTCCTAAGAACATGGTTTTTGGACACAAATTAGTTCATCTTTCCTGAAACACGGCCCTGCCTGCAGTGAGGAGCTAGTTCTCTTGCTTCACTCTCCATGAGGAAGAGGACCAGGAAGGAATCAACAGCTATACCACTTGGGTTCCCTTTAGTTCCTCTAAGTATTAATTTCCAAACCATCAGAGATGCCAGAATTGGAAAGCCTGACATCAGGAAACAAGTGACTTTATCCTGGGGCATCGGGAAGCCGCCCATAGGTGCCTGACACTGCAGGTCTGGAACAGTCTGGGGGTCACAAGGCACATCCAGAAGAAGAGAAATGGGGCCGCAGGAGCCAGCGGGGATCGGCAACAGGCTGGGGCCAGAGGGTGACAGACTTCAGGGAGGCTACAATGGTGATTGAGCAGGAGACCCAGAAAGGGCTTTGTAAGCTGACAGGGCTAACATTTCCCCCTCCTGACTACACGAGAGACCTGGCTCTTCCCTCTGAAATTCCCCCGTCAATATTTCCCTTAGTCCTACTTTAGCAAACAGTCAATCCCATAATTCCAAGACAACCCCATAATTCCCCACCATGGCAACATGCACAGAACGTGTCACTGCAGTACCACTTATCCAAGACCCAAGTCGGGCTGCCAAAGGGGTCCGAGATGAGGTCATTTGGATGCACTGGAAAGAAACGTGCTTTCTCTTCTTAGTGCGTATGCTCAGCGCACAGCAAGCTCACTAGTGAAGAGCATGGCTGTGCTATCAGACGGGCCTGGGTGTGCGCAAAGCCCCCTTTGTGGGGCTGTGGACCCCAGCACCTTACTTCACTCTGTGCCTCAGTGTCCTCTACAATAGAATGGAGACGACAGGTTGTCATAAGGATCAGTGAAATCAGGCAAGAGTAATTAGCAGCATGTCTTGTAAATATTCATAATTTTATATACTATTGGGTACTTTTCACATATATTTTCCTTACATTTATTTTACTTTTATTCATTGATTCACTAAATACCTACAGAGCAGCTATTAGGGGCCCAGTGCTATGTGGCTCCATGTGAAATTCAAGATTTTAGATTTTCTCCAGGACCAAGTATCACTGTGTCTTGGAGGGCCTGCTCATCTGACATTCTCCCGGCACCGCAGCTACCAAGTGCCCATGCTCAAAGTAATCATGTGCCACCCATTTCCTCTTGATGGCTTTCCTGGGAAGCAAAAAGAAGTGGTTTAGAAATCACCATTTTTGGGGAAACTGAGGCATGGAACTGTGGCTGCTAAGGACTGTGCACCAGCCTCTCGGGGTACTGAATAGGACACTGCATGTCTTGACCTGGCATGGCCCTGAGTGTCACAACATAGAGGCCAGGTTTCCACGGACCTTATTAAGTTGTCCACACTGAAAGTAGCCTGTCGTCCAGGCAGCAGGTGCCCAGGTAGGGCCTGCAGTCATCTCTGGGTTCTTACAGGTAAATGTGCCCATGAAGCACGTCTCAGACCTGCCTGGCGCAGACTCCCTCCAGCACGATCCTGGAAACACCAGTTCAGAAAATGGCTTCCTCGGAGTGCTGTCCCATGAGAAGCCCATCCAAAACTACAAACACAAGTTTAAACCGACACAACTGTCACCTCAGCGTCTCCCTTCTAAGGTCACTGAGCTGGAAGGAACCATCCCACAGAGTTCACTGGCTGAGCCCAGCCGGCAGGAGGTCCCTGATGCTGGAGTGTCCACAGGGCCTGACTCACCGTTTCTCCTGGGACAGGAATAAAGAAGCCACGAATTCCAGCCAAGATTCCTGATCTTGTTTAAGAAAAGGCTTAACGCCCTCCATGGCCTCCAAAGTCCGCTGTAGGGAATGGATGGCGGTTGCGAAGTTACCCCGGGCCCCACCCTCAGGCCCTGCACTTTTCATAGCAGGGAGGCGAAACGGGCAGCCAGCAGTGTTTACCCACTCACTGCCAGAGGTCCACCCCTCCTGCACGCTGGCACCCAGACGCCCCAGGCGCTCCGGCCCCGACGGCACAGCGTTGCGCTCAAGCCTGAGGAGCAGGTGTGACTCCGTTAGGACTCCAGCTGCCATCACCGCAAATCCCGATCCCACACACCTTTGGCACGGTGCTCCTTCCCTACACATCTCCACCCCACAGGCCACCGAGGCACCTCTGCGGCTCTATCAGAGTTCAAACACAAGCACCCCAAGACCTGTGGAGAGAGGGGCTGGCCTCCAGGGCGGCCAAGCAGGGCATCCTTCTCCTTCCTTTCTCCCGTGAGCTCACAGCACCCAGAGTTTAAGGTGCAGGGCTTTTCCAGGTGTCCATGCAGTGCACAGCATGGCTCAGTGTCTGTAGCCTGCTAGTTCAGGGTGGAAGAGGACCCTTGCTGGGCCCTCAGCAACGTCTACAGTGGCTGTGATTAAAGAGTGGCGCAGACCCCGCCAGAGCCTCAGCCTTCCCTGCTGAAGTGCTGGGTCCAAAGGACACCACGGCTTCAGGGCCAGAGGAGAGCAGATAGCTCTGGGAGCCACGGGGCGGCAGAGCACTGTGTCCTGGCAAAAGCGGCAATGGGAGGCCCCGCCTCACTGCTGGAGGACACTGTGGTGGATGGCTTCACATAGCGCTATTCTCGTGACTCAGTAGCCCGGACCTTTCTTCTTTTCTTTCCCTTACTTTTTTTAAAAAAAGAGATTCTGAGGCTTACAGAGGTCCTGTGTTCAAGGGGACTGTGAAGGGGCCGGTGTGTGCCCTCAAAATACACACCGATGCCCTACAGCCCTCTCTCAGCATGCAATGACCTCGGCCCTCCAGCCTCCAGAACTTCAAACCATACACTGCTGTGGTTAGTCCACCTGGACTGTGGTATTTTGTTACGGCCATGGAGTTGACCGATATAGTGACAGTTAAAAAGTCACTCACGCTCAGGAATAGTGAAGGCTTCATATGTTCACTGGGGCCTTGTTTCAATGCTCCTGGCCAAGGGTTAAGATTCGGATGCTGTATCATTAGCTTTTGTGTGAGAATAAAGAACCTGACCGGCTTTTGTCCCTGGTTCTGGGAGCCCAATACTGAACTCTTGGAATATTCCAGGCAGTAGGAGGGTTTTGCTACATAGGAGCCTGCATTCATGCACCAAAATGACTGGAAGCTGGTCCCTCTGGGATGAGGAAGCTGGGGCTTGGAGCCCTGGGCTAACAACCTGATCGCCCAATCTGTGAGGAGGGGAGGAGACTAAGGGTCCAGTCACTGGGCTCTGATTCACATCCAGGTTCCCCAGTGCAGGCATTAGAACTCCTGCTTTAGCAGTGAAAAGGCTACCAGTGAGGACGGCCCAAGGCCACCCCACCCAGGGGCCAGGCAGCCAGGACTCCGACCTGGACCAGATTTTACCTGAACTGTGAGCTTTTCCCACGTGGGTAGCTCTTTGGTTCTGGCACATTTTCCATTGGTGAAATGAGAAAAATAGATTAATGTATACAAACTTGAAATACAGCTAAGTGTATCCTGTTCCAAACACTGCCTTTTATTCTGATTTCATGTCATTTTTGTTTTGTTTTATTTTTTGTCTTTTTTGAGACAGGGTCTCGCTATGCAGTTCAGGCTGGCCTTGAGCTCACTTTGTAGCCCAGGCTGGCCTCAAACTTACAATGATCCTCCTGCCTCAGCCTCCTGAGTGCTGGGATTAGATTCCATATCATTTTGGTGCATGTTTCTTACACACATGAAGGCTAAAGCAGCTGATATTTTCTTATTCCCTTACTTGACAAAAAACCAAAACTCTTCCAGGGGAGTTCAGCGGTAGAGCACTTACTTGCTTAGCACGTTCCACCACCAGCATCATAAGAAACAAACACACAAACAACCCACTCCAGCCCCAAAGCCTTTTATCTTTATATTTGCTGATCCTTTTCATCCAAAGGTCTGGGCCAGGTCACACTGCACCACTCTGGTCACTAAGGAGGCAGCCAAGCAGCAACTGTGGCACCGTGTGGTGGAGAAGGGGCCGGCCCCCCAGGGAGCCCACACTGGACACAGGCAGGGACCTTGGCCCGCTCCAGGCTGCCACACAATGTGCAGTGGTGACCACGGACCTGCACTCCCACCTTGTCCCCAAGCAGGTTGTCAGGGTTCAGTCAGAACTGCACTGAAGAACGGCTGGTGTCACCCTGACAGTGGTGGCTGTTCCCTGTCCTCGCCAGCTGAGGTGCCAGACTGTGCACTGCCTCAGGCTGGATGGAGGAGTGGGCAGGTTTCAGGGAGCTCTCCCCCGGCAGTGAGAGTTACCTGTGGAAAAGCTCCCTTTCCTCCTGCTGGGTGTTGCTGGAGTCATCCTGCCTGGTATGACCACTGCTGGTGTGAAGGACACAGTCCCCAGCCCCAGGGCAGACCCCAGATCCACTGAGAGCCTTGTGCTCCACGTGACATCCCGCGCTGCTCGTGAGTGTGGCGGGGTGAGAACACTGTTGCTGAACTCAGGTTTACAGGCATCTCTGCTCCCTCAGATGTGTGCATCCTGTGTGAGTCATGTGAAGGTGCGTATGATTGTGAGTGCAGGTGTGCGTATGTGTGTGTCAGAGATGTTCACATGCGTATATGTGTTTATGCAAGTGTGTGAATTATGTGTGCATATATGCACTATGCATATACTAGGTGTGCATCATAGGGTAATGTATGTCAGTGTGTTTACTTGAGTATATGAACATGCGTGTAACACACACGCAGGCACGTGTGTTTATGTGAGTGAGTACATGGGTGTGCATGTGTGTATGTGTGTCCACAGGAGTGAGCACACGTGTGTGTGGGAATGTGTGTGAGTGAATAGTGCATGTGCATGTGTGTGCATGTGTGTAAGACAGAGCATGTTTGTGTGGTTGTGAGTACACCAGCATACGTGTGTTAGAGTGTGAATGAGCATGTGCATGTGGATATGTGTTTATGAGTGTGAGCGTGCATTTGTGTGCCTGACCCTGCTCCATACTGAAGGCATTTCCATGTCACACGCTCCCCTCATTTATATGTCATTTTACTTATCTCCACATGGGAGTGAAAGGCAATGATTTGCCCACAGCTCGCTTCTGTTACAAGCCCGTGGTAAAGTGAGAAGGAGCGCTGAGGCGTTCTGAAGGTTATTACAATTCCAAAAGATCTCTGAGTCCAATACACAGATACCAGTCTCCTGACACTCTTCCTGCTGTTTATGAACCAGGCCGGCCACAGTGGAGGGAGGGTTTCTAATGCCAACATAGGGATGCGCACTGCAGCCATATGTCTGGAGATCTACCAACAGTTTAAGACCCAAGAGTCACTGTGTGGGCCCACTACCACCCCACAGGATCCCATGTGAAATTTCAAAGCCTCCATCCCTAAAGAAAACCATTCCTGACCCTTGTAACTGGTGCTCAGGCATTCCCTGTGGGAGAGTGGCTCTCCAGGGAATCATCAGATTCCTGGGACTCCAGCAGGCCTGGTTTCAGCCACATGTTCTTCTGAGCCACGGGTAGATACCATGTGTAGATACCAATGTGCAACAGAGTCTGGCCAGTACACTGTCACCTCTGCCTGAGGTGCAGCTCACACTGGAAACCACAGTTCACACTTGAGCTGGTGGTGGCCTGGCCTGAGTGACACGCTGAGAAATGCCACCCTTAGCCTGCTTGCATGGGACACCACATGCTTCCGCTCTCCCCTCAAATCACAGCCATGACACCCACTTGTATGTAGCTGTACTTTAGTAGCATTTAGAGTAAAGCATTAAGGGTTAGGCAGCTAATACTGTGATGTAACCATCCGAAGTACTTTGCAGTTGGACTCTGAGAATGATGAATGGTTAGCATGATCTGACATAGCCAGAGTGCAGACTTTACCCCACTTCTCTAGAAGGTCACCTGGTCTCTGCATAAATGCATGTACACAGGTGTCACACCTGTCACCCATGCCCTTGTACACTGGAAGGATGAGCAGTGATAGTGGTTGTTCAGGAAAGACCAGGAGATGACACTCAGGCAGCTGAGACTCCTTTGAAGGACTGTCAACCTATTACTGAAGTGAACTCACACTAAACTGTATGAATGCTCCACTTTGCTGTTCACATGAGCACATAGAAGACCAAATTACAATTTGGAATTTGGAATTCCAATTAGGAATAGTATTTCTACAATTAGGAATAGTAGCCTTCTCAATTATGAGGCATTTCACAGCATCCTAGATGCTTTTCCTCAGAGCCAAGGTGGTTAGTGGTCCCATTCTACAGATGAAGCAGCAAACGCAAATGACTGCTCAGGTGCTCATCCCTACTGGGACATCCAGCCTGAGCCTCAGACTCCAGGTAGAAGAAGCCTGCTCTGTGCCAGGGGGCGCTCTGAGCACTGTGCATGTTCTGATTCACTCCATCCCAACCACAAGTCTATGAGGCAGGTGTAAGCAACAACTTACAGGTAAGGTTTAGCATAGAGGGCTGGAGGCGGCTCTTGCCCACTGTAGAGGAAGACACTGACACTCAAGGAGATACAATTGGTCATGGCCACATCACTGCTAAGTGTGCCAGTCAGGTTTGAAGACAGGCCACTGGAGCCTACATGCTCAGCATGCTGGAGTCTACTCTTGCTCCAGAGCCAGATTGCCTGGTTTTGGATCAGCTCTCTGCCCCCTATCAGCCATGCAACCCTGGATACGTTTCTTAACCTCTCTGTGCTCCGAGGCCCTCATCTGAAAAACAAGAACACGGACAGTGACCTGCCTCCCCATCATGCAGCTGATTAGATGACTCAGCACACACGAAGCCCATAGAGCAGAGTGTGGTACAAACCATGGTTCAATTAAGCAATGTGCTGATTAATCACGAAGTCATATCATTTCTGAAAGCTTTTAAAATGTGGCTTACATAATTAAAGCTCACTTTACATCGAGCTATTCAGCAGTGTGTTTGCTCACATAAAACAAAGGACACTTACAATTTCTATCTTCTGGTGTCTGCCTAGGAGAGTGATTTCTAAACTCACAGCTGTATGCTCAGGCTGCTCCCTGACAGCTCTGAGCTCGACCATTTATATGATATCAGCTGACGGATTTTACAGCTAAGAGGAATTTGAGAACCAGTGCTCTAAGTGCAGTTGGGGTTGGTAGTTGCTTTTGTCCATTACTCCTGTCCAATTCTCTGCAACTGTGAAATTCAGCGCGGCCACTAGCACCACAGAGAGTAGAGAATAGGCAGTTTGGGGCAAAACTCCCTCTGTACCTCTTTGATATTCTGTCTTTTGTAAGCAGGACCCAGGGACATTCCCCTGAGTCAAACGGGAGTTCAAAGCGGAGGAGCCTCGGCACTTTTGAGCAGGGATGTGTCACAAGGCAGCACCTCAGGAAGAATAATGTGCTTGAGCAGTGTAGGACCAGGAGGCACAGCAAGACACACGGGCTGAGGGCCTCAGGGGACTGCTGGGGCCACAGGAGTGTCCAGTCTGTGGCGTACACGCCCACCCTGGGGCACGCACTGGACAGGAGAGGGAAGGTCACTCCCTTCCTAGGGTAGAAAAGAGGGAGGATTAGGGGCGGGGCCATGGTAGAGAGCAAGTGAACTGCTCAGCAGTCCGGTTGAGTCAGGGCTGGCAGGCTCACTGCGGAGGGAGGACGGGCTGGGGTCAGCCTGCAACTCAGCTGCTGTGCTGATGGGCTGGGACGGGCAGCAGAATCTGCTGGAGGCCGGGTTTGGGGCTCTGGCAAGATCTGGAAGTCTTCCCCTCACTGTTAGCTCTGAGCAGAGCAAGTGAGAACACAGGACCCCTGAGTCAGTCTGGTGCCACAGGGTGGTGCGTCAGGCGGACAACGGGGGCTTCCTGACCTTCCCTCTCTTCCTCACTGTTCTGGGCCTGATTGTTCTGGATCCCTACACAGGCCTCCCGCCTTCCTTCTCTGGGTGGCAGAGGGGCCAGAAGGCATACATTTGTATCTGTCTGCCTGGCCCTAGAGCTGCTCGGGCCCCATAGCATGAGCAACATCCCTCAGCCGCCTCAGGACAGGAAGGGCTGGAAATGGACTTTGCCCATTCACAGCCACAACCATTACTTGTCCCCACAGGACGCAGACTTAGCCCAAAGGGAGCATGGCTGGACCTGCGTGGCACAGTGGGCAACACAGAGCAGATTCTTCACCAAATAAACCAGCACTGGCAACAGCAACATGCGCTACTCCACCTGACATCACACCACCTCCGGATGTGATGGCTCAGGCCCTCATCACGATACTTTCTTCACTTACATAAAAGGGAACCAGGGTTCTCTCCATTTCCAAATCTTCCCCCAGGAGTGTGTGCACACAGTGAGGCATGGCAGTGCCCCCCCTGTAATCCTAGCACTCTGGGAGGCTGGAGCAGGAGGATTCCAACTGCAAGTCCACCTAGGGCAACTTAGCAAGATTTTCACAATAAAAAACTTAAAAAGGGGATGTAGCTCAGTGTGAAAGCCCTGGGTTTCATCCCTGGCACTAACACACACACACACACACACACACACACACACACACACACACACAAAATGACAAAGAAAGAAACAGAGTGTGTGCACACGGGTGTGTTTGTGTCTTCCACTCACATCTGCCAAACTGCGCTGTGCCGAGTTCATGTTCACCTTCACCTAGTCCTAGGAGTAAGCGGCTGGCAGAGCCCCCAGGCACCTCCTCTGCACACAGTCTCCCCCTCGGAGGATGTGTGAGGATGGCTTTGCAAAGGGATCGCAGGAAAAGCAAAACCATGAAAAGCAACTTTGCAGGACATTACGCATCCAGTGAAGGAGAGGGAGCTGCCCTGTGTCCTTCCTCTCCTTCCCTCCCACCCTTCACTTTGGGCCTGACCCACAGGAAATCATCAGTTTTTGTGGGAAGAAGTTGGTCAAATATTGGCATTTTCCAGTGGTTCCAACAAATGCATTTAAAAGGCGTTAACATTTGCATCAAGGGGGAAATGGGGCGCAGAAATGGGAATGTGTGTGGGAAGAGGAGGGCATGGGGGAGGGGAGCAGAGGAGCGTTGCTAGGCAACCAGCAGCCTGGACCTGTCTGCCAGGAGCTGGAGATGCGGGGATGTGGGGAAGGCCTCCTTCCTCCCTCCCTGGCCCTGGGCCTGGCTGACCTATCTGGCTCTGGAGATGTGTGGGGGTTGCTGTGCGGGTGTGGCATCAATCCACTCTGTCCAGACTCACAGTCCCCCAGGGAGGCAGGGATTCCCCTTTGTTTACAGCAGTGCAGAGCGCTTCCCAAGTTCTCCACAGAAAGGACACGCACAGCGTCTCCTGCCTCTCATCTTGGGAAACTCGTCATCTGTCTGTGCCCCCATGCGTGACCCTCACGTGCTATTTCCTATTCCTGCACACCACTAAGCGGACTTCTGACTCCACGTCAGTTGCCATCACACAGTCTGTCTGCATTCTACATCTGCACATTTCCTTGCTTTGCCGTGTGCCTGTCGGGTGGCGTGTGAGCAGCCACCCCCGGGCTGGAGAGACATCTGTTTTGCTCATTTGGTGTTGCGCCCAGCCCTGCGGAGAGGCGGCTAATAAAGGGCAGTGGCAACGGTGCTGACGTTTGAGGTCTGCCCCACGAGGTGCTGCCCGACTCCGCTCTGGCTCCTGGAGGAGGCGGCCCAGGGCCTGGGAGGGCAAGAACACAGGGTGCACAGCGCCGAGTCCTCCCCCATCTGTCCCCAGTTTTGTGCATGGCTTCTTTGCCCTGGGCTGAGATGGGAACTCCTGGTGAACCAGGCTCAGACAGGAGCAGATGGCAGACACGGCTCACACTTCACGGATGGCCCGGCCAGCAAATCAGGATGCGCCACCTGCCCACTCCGCTCAGCTGAGAAGACAGGGAATTGACTCTTTTTTTCTTGGCTCCGTGTGCTTTGGGGGAATCCCTGGTTTCCTTGGTAGCAAATAATCCTTTGCATTTCACAGCAGAATGTTAGGAGTTGCAGAAGTGGCTGGGCTTGGGGTAGGTGTGTGTTGGGAGCGTACAGACAGCCGAAGTCTGTTCACTTATTGGGTGCTGCGCTATTACTGCTCTAGTTCTTTAAACATCACAAGGGCTTTTGTCTGGCTCGTAGTAGGCCAGGCTGCTTCCTGTGCTCTCACTGCTGCTTGATTCACAGCCCTTATTAACTTATTTCACCTTTCAGATGAACTAACACCAGCGTCACTGTCAGGTAGACGGAAGTGACCGGGGAGGAAGAGTTACTCCACCCACTGCCCTGCGAGGTCCCTCCATGCCTCATTACCCAAGGCTGCCCACATGTGAAACCCTTCATCTTCGAGTGTCACCTGTTTAAATCTTTGCTAGACAGATGAGGAGCTGAGTTCAAAGCCATCAGATGGCTGGGGAAAGCCCTCTTCAGTTGTAGATCTGACATGAGGTTCAAAGTCTTCACTGCTCGTCGAGGCTGCGGGGTGGGGCAGACGCAGTACAGGTGAGCTGTGTGGGGGCTCAGGGCTCAGCACACACCCGTTGTCACACCAGTGACAAGGGTACGGCTGATACCGGAAGCCCTGTGTTCAAGCTCTGCGGCCTGCTCAACTACCTAGTGGCCAGGGGCACATTATTTAACCTAAATGAATTTCTATTTGCT
Organism: Dinomys branickii; assembly: GCA_004027595.1. NCBI lineage: Eukaryota > Metazoa > Chordata > Mammalia > Rodentia > Dinomyidae > Dinomys > Dinomys branickii. The sequence goes on from PVLD010001507.1 coordinate 29,414, forward strand.
CACCGAAGATAGAGTCACCTCTGCACAGTTACTCTGAGGACTAAATCAGCTCCATATAAACACTGAGAAGACTTGCAACATAGACTTATTATTATACCAGTCCCCCAGTATAAAACCCAGGGAATCTTATTAGATTCATAATTTTTTTTCTCTTGTTTAGATCATTTTCTCTACCCTTTAGAGACACCCATCCAACAGAAATAGAATGTGGGCCACAAAGTAAGCCTGATAGAAAAATTTTAATTTTTAACAGCCATGCTGAAAAAGGGAAAGAAGTGAGGTTCACTTAATTATATATTTTCTTGAACCTCAGATATCCAAAATATCACCATGTCAACATGGGATCACTGTCAGAGCCATGGATAAGCCACTCTACGTTTTCAAGCAGTGTCTCTTTTATGCTAAAACACATTTTAATCTGCACAGGCCACGTCCGAAATGTGCAATGCAACCTGGGACCATTGGCTTCTGTTCCACAGACCCTTCCCATGCTTCCTCCTGCCCCTGAGGCTTCTTCAAGATCAGGAACACTGTATAAGAGCAGCAACGATGTCAGCACTGTGGTGAATTCTCCTGGAGAGCATGGACTCGCAAGTTTGGACCATTTTTCAACATCATGAGGACACTGTGCGCCTCTATTTCACAAGAATGGGGCAGTCCCACATGTCCTGCCAGTGGCCACTGGGAAACTGGGTCAACATGAGGAGACACCGTCATCCTCTGTCAGGGGACATGGGACTCAGAACAACCTCCCCACGGGACAGTCGCCTGAGCAAACATACCAGCACACGGCTGTGGTGGCAGAACTGTGCTGAGCCTCCAGCAAACCTCGCAAGGAGGGGCCGCACCTCAGTCTTCTGTGCTAGAGGAAATCCATTCTGCTCTTAAGAACCCCTAGAGAAAGAGCCCAGATTCTCCTTGTGCAATTTCCTCGACCCATCGGCTGCTTCTCAGCCCCCTAGTGTGTGCTCACTGCCGCTCACGCACACCTCCCTTTCTGTGCTTTGAACAAGCTCCTCCAAGTGTGTGTTCCAATCACAAAAATGAAGAAAATAATTTTAGAGGAGCGACAATAAGAAGCTGAGACTTGAGCAGTGAGTGTAACACCTGGCACCGTTCACGCCACTCCTTCCCTGTCGACAAAAGGCTCAGGCAGAGGAGGCAGACAAGATGGTGGCCTCTCTCATTTCAGTAAAGGCTTCTTCGGTACATTTCTAACCAGGGGGAGAACTGGGAATGACAGCGGGGAGTCACTGTCTACAGGTTGGAGCAGAGGATGACCTGGCTTTCTGATCTGTCACATAATCATACCTGTGGCCAAATGCTCAAATCATCTTTCCTGCTGTTTTCAAGAGGAATGTAAGGACTAGGGGCTGCATGGCAAGACTTGGGTGTCAGGAAATTGCCTGTGGCCTTCAGAATAATTCCTGCCATGTGCACCGCTGACCTTTCGTTCTATTCCAATGTGGGGAATGTGTAATTTATTGGGGACAATCAGGGATTTGGAAGCACAGATTTCACTCAGTAATCTCAAAGTGCTTGATGTAATCAGCACTCAGTGTTAGCATCACAGCCATTTTTCTTTCTACTTCAGGGAAGGGGAATGCTACACTTGAGGTGGGCAGGTTTACACCACTGCATGACACTGTCTGGCTGTCTGGCTCCCAGCATCCTCTCTTAGGAAGACCAGGCACCATGGGGACATGGACTGCAAGGAGTGGTGGATGCCAAATCTGCTTCTTCAGCTAGCACTGCTGCTGGAGTATTTCCTGCTTCCAAAGATCTGAGGTGTAGCTTTTGATGAGTCTCCCACCCTAACAGTGAGGGACGACTAAACATACCTAGCACCTCTACCAGTCTCCCGCTTCCTAGGGATCTCTTCAGGTGGTCACCTTGTCTAGGCCCATGCGCTTCCCTGTGGGAGACACACACTTCCTGAAGACCTACACCTGCACCTTGCACACTCTGCCAGGTTAGTGCAGTGCCTTCTCCACCCCCCCCACCCCAGCTCAGCACAAAGGTCTCAGAGGCATCGTTTAGTCCCAGGCTCAGACAAATATCCTGAAGTCACTCCTATTCTGCCAAAAGCATATAATCCTGGATGACAGAATTTTGTAGGTGAGAAGACAACTCATATATTTAGGCTGGCTTTAGATTATTAGTTTTAATCTTGCTTATATTTAATTTTGCTGATGCCCAGTCTACAGGAGAGTTTGGGAACTTTCTGTGTGTGTGTGTGTGTGTACATGCTCACACACATGCATGCATGTATATATGAAAAAGATATGTATATGGCTTTTAAAAATTAAATTAAATCCTCTGCTAAGCAATTGGTACTGTGACAAGAAATCTTTTTAGAAATATACTGACAAGGTACTTTAGGACCCTTACATTCTCTCATTCATAAGTATTTATTTAGTGCCATCATGTGTCAAGCATGAGGCTGGTGCTGAGGACACAGTAACCAGACACAGATTTAGCTCTCATATTGCTGGGGGGCTCCAGGAAGTGGTGACCAGGAAACAAACAATGACAATGCGGAGAGACTGCGCTGGACCAGTGGCATAGGGCAGCAGCATCTAAAACACAGGCCAGGGGGGCTGGCTGGGGTGGAATGGGAGCACCCTTCCAAGGTGAGGTGTGGGGGTATCTCCACGTTGGGAACTGTGGCCTGAGTGGATACTAGCAAGGTCAGAGGCAGGGGTGTTAGAGGGACAGTGTTCTAGGGAGAGGAAACAATGTGAAAAGCATGTTCCATAAAGGGGTGCGAACTTAATCCAGCACTTTCTTGACTGGACAGGGTTGAGGATAACTACTCTCAAAGTGCACATGGACAACTGAACAAAATCCCCGCCACTCAAATCCATTCCATCTGTGCCTGTCACATTCTCCCAAGGTCTCCAGCCACTCTGAGGCAACCCGGCCCCATTTAAGGTCTCATTTCCTGTTATAGGAGGTGGCTTCCACCTAAGCCCGAAGCTTGAAGTTCAGAAAAGCACATGCAGCACAGCAGACGGTCCACTCACCCATAAACTCTTGCCCTGATGCTTAACCATGCAAAGCTTCAGATGTTAGGGAGTGAAAGAGTCTCCAATTAAAAAGATCTTGCTCGACTTTGTGGTTTTCCTTCATGCCTCACTAGCCCAAGTGCAAACCACAAGTCTGGCTTTTCACGAGGGTGCAGGCCACAGTCTGGCCTAATAAGGATGCTGTACGTAGGGAGAAGTTAAGCACCGCATTTATTTGTAATCGTGGGTAGATCATTTTTTTTAAAGAAATGTATTTAAATCTGGGTGAATAATTAGGTAATAATTGTATATCTCTTTCTGGAATTTATGCAGCTCTTAACAAAGATGACGATTTATGGTGACTCGGAAAATGCTGGTGGAAGACAATGTTTTGGAAAATGCTAGTGGAAGACAATGTTTAGGAAAATGCTAGTGGCAGACAATGTTAAGTGTAAAAATAAAATGTGGAGAATCCTATGTATATTATGATTACAACCATGCAAAAAAGCTAAATACAAAAAATGTTGGATGGAAATCCACTGAAACGAGAAAAGTGGTTGAATTGGTGTGATGTGATTGTAAATATTTTCATTTTTTATATTTCCTGTATTGTAATGTCTTTAAATTTGAATCCTAGTAAAAGTCTCAACTCTTAAAGTTAGCAATTTGAACTCTTTTAAGTATGAGTTGCACGTACGAGTAGACGAGATCGTGTTCAGGGCGGTGCGGCCATAGAGAGCACAAACGCGTGAAAGAGGACATGGTCCGTGCTTGGCTCTCTCTGTGGCACTGAATCACCACGCACCGGGCCCATCTCCAGCGCACTGGTAAACTACTAGTAGCATTCCCAAGGCAACACACAGAGGGTGAGTCGCAGTGCCCTCACAACCTGAGAAAGGCATTTGGGGACATTAAGCTGAAGGCATTACAGAGGGTGGAGTTGCACATGTTTCAAAGCTCTTTGAATCAGGTTTCTAAACATCATCACTGCTTAGGGCTCTGGGTAAAATAATGGTCTTTACAGAGGCAAGATGGGCACCACCACCGTCTACAGTTCTAATGACTTCCCTGACTTTTCTGACCCCGAGGTATTCTTAGTTTGGGAAGAAGCTGGTTGATTTTCTGTGCTTCTGCTTCTCCAGATGTTCACAGGGATGGTCATGTGCACCCGTGGGACAGGGGAGCAGGACCCAAGTGGCCCTTAGAGGGAAAGCAAGTGTAGATTCTTGTTCGGCAGCTATGAAAACTGAACTTGAAGAGAATAAACTGTTTTCTGTCCCCTCAGAGCAAAGGAAACCAAATCAGCTTCAGTTGCAGCAGGAGTTATTATTCAGGTTACATTACGGCAAACTCCTTCCAAGCACAAAGAATAGCTAATGGCAGTTGCGGAATTTCCTTTTCTAGAGATTTGTAACAATAGGTTAGATGTACATCTGGCCTTGAACGTCTCTGGCATGTCATACCCAGAAACAGACTGAACAAAAATAGCACACCCACAAAGCACTCGGGTGTGTCCCAGCCGTTCTCCCACGGATTTTAACAGATACAGATTTAAAAACAGTTGACATCCTCCCCCACCATCCCTCCGTGAATCAACCTCTGAACCCCATGAGTATCAGAACAAGCTCAGAAAGCTGATCAGAAGGGATTTACCTGGACTAGGAGTTCCAGCTTCCTGTCATCAAGAAGATGTACTTGACATCGACGGCCCTCCGTCATCTAAGAGGGAAGAGAAATGGTGGTTATCGAGAGTTCAGAAGTCAGGTAGAGGGTTGGAAGGTCCCTACCCTGGCTCCACCAAGCAAATCCCTCTGGGTGAATCTTTCCCTGAGGAGTTGGCACCATATAATGCCAAGGAGCAGCAAGACTGCTTCATTCACACATTCAAAAATACTTACTGAGCACTTTCTGTGTACCAGGCACTATTTTGAAAGCTGGGTATAAAGTGTTTAGATAATCAAATTTTAATAAAGATTGATTTATTTTGAATAACTAGCATCCAAGATTTTTGTAAATGTAGTAATGGCTCTCACAAGCCAGCTCCTTCCAGGTCAGGATCTCACATGACTTTATAGCACCCAAGAAAGACACTCTTCCCCAGTAACCAGCTTGCTCAAGTAGATCAAAAGAAAGGGCACACATAAGCAAAATCTGGCCTTGACTCATGGCAGGGCCACTGGAGTGTTTCTCTTGAACACTTTCTCCAGGAAAGATGGTTCTCTTCTCTTGTTATCTAACAGGAAATATTCCCTGACCATCGGCATGTCCAAAACTGTCCTGTGGGAGCCTATGAGAAAATTCCCTTATTCCAGCCTCAAAGCAATCATCCCATCATGCTTCCACAGAGTCAGATGTCCCTAGCTTTAAGATCAAATTAATTATATGGCTTGGATTGGTCAAATCTCAAATATCTCTGAATTCTGAGTTATCAAATGACTCAGCACTCTTTGGCTCTGGAAAATACCAAGAAAAGTTTCACCAACTCCTAGATACTCTGTCAAGGAGATTAAAACAGCTTGTAACTGGGTAGAACCTCAGCCTGAAGGCTTGCCACATTACACATACAAGTCAGATCAGGAGGCTGTGGATGAGAGATATGTCTATGAGAAGTCGAACTCAATGTCAGGTGTTAACTACCTTAGTAGGGTAGCAGGCTGGAGTCCTAACAGAGTCACACATGTAGCAGACATTCTGATGGACTTAATTTTAAAAATCCATCAGCTTCATTTTAATGATTCTACTGTCAGGTTCAGTGAAAGCCATCACATTTTAAAATTAAACCAAAAATCTGTGCTGCCATACCACATACATAGATGATTCCTTCATCAAAACAAAAAAGGACATAAACGTGTGTTGCAGGTTTGAGAAAATTCTCAGGAGAGTAGATATGGGAAGAGTTCTATGAAAGAAATGCTGCTTGTGTTTTGCATCTTTCAAACAAAGTTTTGAGCTGCCTTACACTGCAGAATATGAAGTGGAAGTACATGCTTTCGAGTCACTTACTCAGATTCTAAAAAATTTTATGAAAACAACTTGGTATCTGAAAGATGGTATTATAGCAAATAAAGTTTTAGCCACAGTAATAAAAACAAAGAGCTAGTTCATCATTTTCTCAAAAATATTTCAAAGCATGTGAAGTTTGGAATTAAACATTTACCCTGAAGGTCTTAGTTTCATCTAGAAAACAAAATTTTCATTAAATTAAACAACCTAACTTCATCTGCTCAGCAGTTCAAGAAAGTAGCTTGTTGTTGTCAGAGTTTACAAGGGAAACAATTTAATACAGGACACATAATTTATAGGATTATTTTATAATATTCACCCAAAGAGTCAAATGCAAAAGAGTGTAGAAGATCTGTTCACATACTAGAGACCCAAAGAATCCAACTGACGGCCTGGATCCTACATCAATGTCCTGCGCGAATCCAGCTGAAGACCTAGAGCCCATGGCAATATCCTCCATGAGACCACCTGGAGGCCTAGAGCTCATGACAACATCTCATACGAGTCTGTATCAGTGATCTGCACTGGGAATGCCCAAAGGCCAGTGGTAGAAGCTAGAAAGTCTGCACCAGAGGGATGGAGGATCTGTGTCAGTGGGCTGAATGACCTACACTGGGGCCAGGAAGCAATGTTCAAAGTAAGGATCACAGCTCCCCTAAAGAGAACTGCAGCCATCCTCAGTGACAGTGAGGACCCAAGCTTCTCCAATGGTTCCTGAGTTCCTATCAGGAAAATCAGTGTGACAAGCTTTTCCAGAAGAATCAACAGCCCACCATCTTCCCCTCCAGTTCCCTTTTTATGCTGCTGGCAACAATCCTCTGATGGGCCATCCATACCCAGCACCACACTGATTCAGTTTAGCTGGGTGTTCCAAGTAGACCATTAGCTAATCCGCAACAATCCACCGCTGTCAATTTAACAACCAGACACATTTCCTTAAACCATAGTTTCCAGTGGCAGATTGGGGAAAAGTTAACATCTCTTGGTCTATTCAGATTTACGTTAATATAACAATTATATGTATATAATTCTTATTGCACTCATATCTACACCAAAAGCAAAATATTCAAAGGTTGTTCAAAATTCAAGGTTAAAATCACAATAATTTGACTAATTAACCTGATTACAAACTTGTCTGTAAAACTACATTAAAATTATATTAAAAGAGCTATTATAATCACAATCCTTGCTTCCCATTAATTGAACAACAGGCCATGGCAACACTAAAAAACAGGAATCTCCTGCATATTAAATACTCTCTTCTCTTCCCTACTGGTGAAAGGTCATTTTTTATTGTCCTGTTTCTTCTCAACAACCATGTTCTCCTCTATTTAATCCTTGCAATCCACAGTTCCACTGGAGCCTTTCTTCTGGCCAAATGCTTCAGTCACCCTTCTGGCCCTTCACTCTACATTTTGAACATAGATCTGGCCAAAAGCTCTCAACAGTAATCATGCCACCATCCCAACAGTAGATTGCATTGAAATTTTTCTGCCACCCATGCAATATCTCTAAACACAGCAAATGCAGACCAACTTCCTGTCAAAGCATAATATATAACAGGTGGGATCCATCAGCCAATGAAGTCCTCAATAGAAATCTCCTGAGCTTTGGCCTAACCAGCAGCATTTCCATCAGTACTCTGATTTTCCAGGCTCTGACCAGAGTCTACCATATAATTTACAGTGCACAGGGCTGCCTCTTAGGCCAGTCTCTCTGGCCTTCTAAATTAATTCCAAATGATCTTAAGGCACATGGCCAGGCAGTGGCACAGCAATGACCCCACTCCTGGTACCAAATTCAGTCTTTGTTATTTCTCTCTCATTGCTGAGACAAAATACCCAACACCCACAAGTTAAATGGAGAAAGGTTTATTGAGCTCACAGTTTGCGGAGCTTTCAGTCCATAATCAGTTGGCTCCAAGACAGAGTGGCACATTGTGCAGGGGCAATAGTTCATGTTCATAGCAGCAGAAAACAGCAAAAGTAATGAGAGAGAGAGAGAGAGAAGAGCCTCTCTCCATTATATCATATCCTTCTACTGGGATTAGAGCATGCCAATCTAATCAGTGGACTAATCCAGCAACCCACCCTTAATCCCAGCATTGCACCTCTGATAAAAGCCCAAGAGGCTTTGGGGGTTACATCGAGACACAAACTATGGCACAAACCATAACATAGTTATATATGGAGATGTTCATATCTACTCCTGGGAACTTTTCAAGCAGCTTCATGTTTCAAATATCCCTGCAAAAAGTTGGCACAGAGAAGACAGTCTGGACCAAAACTCACATCTGAATCATGCTTGTGAAGGTACAACTTTCTGTGACAGCGGTGCTGTGTCTTGTTTCTCAAAGGGACACCTGTTTGTTCCATTCTCAGGCAAGACTTGAGCGCCCTGTTTTCATCATCAGTTCAAAAAAAGGTCACCCTTGTGGGTGTGCACCGACAGAGCAGACATCTGTAGCTTTGTTTGGCTTCCCAGCCACACTGATATTTTCTTCTGAATACTAACAATCATAAAATAATACTGCTTTCCTTTTTTTTTTTATGTTCCATTTTCAGCTGCTTGGGCACAAGTACAGCCTTGGCATCACCCTCAAAGGAAATCCTTTGGAAAACAAGGCTTCACATAGATGCAGCTGGCATTTATTCGAACCACAAAATGTCTTACTACAATGCAATTCCACACCAAGCCCGGGCCTGCCAAGTGCCCCATGACTGAGAGAGATGTGTGGAAAAGTGTTATTTTGAAAGCGAGGTGTCCACTCTAATTCATCCAACTTTGCTGTTAAGATGCACTCTGAATTGTGAAGACTGTGTGTAAACAGAGAAAACAGTTATGATTCTAGCTAAAGCAGGCTCAACAGAATACTGCATGAAGCAATATATGCACACACAGCAGCCAGTAAAAGCTGTTCTGCACTGGAACAGGGATTAGAAGGCACAACTAAAAGCACTGGATGTGCTAGGGCCGCAGCCTTATGGGTGGCTTTTTTCCACCCTGCCCCACCCAAATATTATTTAACAACTTGTTCCCTTTTTTTTCAGTTAAAAGAGAGTAAAAAAGTACTTCATCTAGAAAGATGAATGATACTGTTTGAGGTCAGCCATGGGAAATGGAGCTTGACAAGATTCTTACTCAGCAAATTCGATTAGCTGGACTTCTATTTTTAACACATGAAATCAAGTTTATTAATTTACAAATGAGAATTACAGCAGTCACTGGGGCCAGACTACTCAAGATCAAATGGCTGACACATTCTCTCCCTGCAGACGGCATGAATGAGAAGCCAACTGTGACCTGAAGTGGTCCCAGAGAGAAAGGATCTGGCAGGGGAGGGTGGAAATATCTAGGTTTGAGGGTATTCACCTGCAACAGCTCAGGCTGGAAATGTCACAGGATAGCAACCTCAGAAACAGTCAGGAGCCTGTTTTCACAGAAGTGAAAGGCATCTGGGCAAATGTTAACATAGCCACAGATCCTGGGCCCCCCAAAACACGTGTGATTTAAAATAAAAGCTAAAAATAGGCAATCAACACATGCAACACATGTTGCTATTATGTTTTCTCAGTATCTTGAGGCTAATTCACACTGAAATGGGATGGCAGCACCCCCGGGAGGAAGGAGACCAGGAGGCGAAGGGCACCTGCTTAGGCTCATGGTCATAGGTCTGCACATAGTCTTTCAACCGAGTCACCACATGCCTGCTCGAGTAGTCAGTGCCTGGTGTAAAGCAAGTCACCAAGTTGTGACTCACAAGCATTTCTGGCACCGTGCCTCTACTCTATCTATTTGTTTAAGTTTATTTATCTGTATGTATGTATGCCTTTGTAGTATTGGGATGGAACCGAGGGCCTTGAAATGGAGCTATGTCTTCACCCCTCTTTTAGTTTTTCATTTTGTGACAGGGTCTTTGCCAAGTCACTGAGTTGCAAACAGGCTGAGCTCCAATTTTTGACCATCCTGCTTCAGCCTCCCAGAGTGCATGGATTACAGGCATGTGCCACACCTCGTTTGACACAATGACTTAAGAAATACTAATGGTTTGTGTGCATTAAGAAAGAATGAAAATTTCTAAGATGTGTTTTACTTAGGAAAATCACCAACAGTCTCTAAAAGACCTGAAATGTTGTGCTTAAAAACCTGATCACCAAACAGAACTCAAGAGTTCAAAAGCATCAGCCAAGTCCCAAACACAGATGCCAAGGCTTGTAGCAAACCCCTCTGCAGGAAGTCCCTGAGGGCCATCCCAAGGGTGCCTGATGCATTACAATAGCACCTCACAATCTGCCCTCTGATCCTGGCCATTCTGAGGCCCAGAAGGAAATTCCAAGGCCCTGACTACAATTTCCTAGCACAAGTCACTGTTGGAGTCCTGATTTCTGAGTTGCCTCAAAGTATCACATCTGTCTCTCCACTTCAGATTCCTCCTCAGGAAATTGAATCCTCAGGACCGATCTAGGTATCCAAAAATCATATGATCACAAAATATTCATAATCATAAAGCCCCTTGCAGCCAGGTGGGAATTAACAAAGGCGACATCCCCGCTGACTGCAGGGACACAAGCTGACAGCAAAGGCACAGACAGATGACCCCAGGTGACAGGGGAGTTGGTGGAAGAGCCCACCTAGTAGCTGCCCACTCTTGACTTGAATCATGGAATAAAGGATGAAACAGCAGGGTTCTCCTGGGCCTCTCTGCTTAGCACCTGCACAACTTGGAAGGGATAGTGCCTGGTTTTACGGATCTATCCCTAGCTCACTCTTGACAGTGCTGCCATAACCAAACCAGATGACAGCAGAGGGGAAGAGACACAAGCACCCCACACCGGAAGTCTCATTCCCGGAGACTGACCTTGTCCACATTCCACTCTGTGACCCCTAGCAAATTATTCCCTCTGTCTTTCTCAGGACTCTTCTGTACGTAGAGGAAGAACACACACAGGCTGCCCTTGAGGCTCGGCAGCTAAAGGCATCTGCTGTTTACAAAGCTCAGACGAAAGTTCTTAAGTGAGTAGCTCCATTAGAAGCAAATTAGTAGGACAATGCGGTGTGTTGCACGCTGGATCTGCAGTCCACTCTTCGGTGCCAGCTTCTCACGTCCCACAGGGGCTGAGGTTGTCACTGGGGTTACCACTGCACCTCAGGATCTTTGGCAAATCTGTTCTAGTGATGCTGCTGCTGCTTGGGTCTCTGCCTCCAGCCAAAGGAAAGTGGGTTTTCTCTGATATTGCAGAGACGCTGTGGTGTAGCTCAGGTAACCGGTGCAATCTAAGGCTGCCTTGTCTGGCGTGGAGGGGTCAGTTTTAGTCCCCTGATGTCACCGCTATGAGGACCCAGTGTAGGTGCAAGCCACAGTCCCGTGAGAACACCGATTTAACCATTTCCACACGACACCACTGCTGGGCAGTCAGAAAGCATCTGTGGGCATAAAGTCTCCAAGGCAGAGGGAGACACAGGCGGGGACGGAGTGAGTGCCATCACAAGGCCAGCCTTGGGGATTCCAGAGGAGCAACTGCTGCCTAAACTGGCTGTGCACCCTGCCTCAGAAGGACCGGAGGAAGGACACGCCCTGCGCTTGCAGTCAAGCTCTGCACGGAGGGCAGGCTGCTGGTGCGGAAGTTGGGTGGGCAGCTCAGCTGTAGAAGGCCAGGGTTGAGCCTGGGCCAGGGCAGACATTGGTCTTCCCTGTGCCTGCACAGCCAGGAGGACAAGGACATGAGAACATCCAGAGGCATGGGCCGGAAGTGACATGACTGCAGGCCTCCAGGCTGCGGGCGGCCACCACACTTTGTGCCTGCTGTTCCAACCAGCCGGGCCCCTCCAGGACTGTGACTGGCTCATGCCAGGGAGTCCGCCACTGCTGGAGTATCTTCTGCCAACCAACAGTACTTCCTCCACCTCCATTAGAGCTCACTGGCAGCATCTCAGGTCCCCTCTGCCCGCCCCCACACTCACTCCGGCGCATGCATCTTAATGCAGCACAGCTGCAGGCTGCAGTCCCACCGGCCAGGGACCCAGGCCCCTTGGCGCTGTAACCACCTGTCAGAGTCTATGAAAACAGAGACCTAATCCTCCTCCTTATCACTGGAGAGCGACCGGGGAGGGGAACAGAGCTAGTCCCGGGCTGGCAGGGAATACAGGACGGAAAGTGGAGACTCCCGAGTGGACCCAGGGGGAGCCCGGGCAGCAGTCCTCAGAGGGGTCCCTGATGGGCTGGAAACCACTTCCCTCCTGCTGTGCCTGTGGCTCATGGGTGTGAAAGAGGGACCCAGACAGTGATGAGGCTGCTCTGAGGTCGGCCACATCTTCCCACATCCATCCTTTTCAGATGTGCTTCCCCAGGTCACCCTTGGGGCTGAGCCTCGGTCAGCCTGGACTTTTCATTTCCATTCCTCTGAAGGCCTCCCGACCTTGCTGTGTGCTGTCTGGAAACATCCTTCTTCTCCTTGTGGTCAAAGGACCATCCTTTATGCCATGACTCAGCCAGATGCTGAGGACACACAGGTGGCCAGAGGGGCCTGGGCCCTGCTCAAGGGAGACACACATGTTCACCCTTGCACATTCTATAGAGCCATCTGGTTGACCCACCACAGAGGTTTCCCAGCCCACCTGGCAGCTACCCTAGGGCTTGATGTCTCCTCTCCCTGCCCTGCTGCTTCGACATTGAACAGAGCCCTTGTTTGGATTTGAATGAAACACAGAAGAAGCTGCTGGCTCCTCCACGTGTTCCCTGTGGCTTGCTGAGGGCGGCTGGGAGGGCGCAGCCCCACCCGGTCCCAGGCTATCAGGGGATGTGAAGGCACAAAACAACATACTCGGCTTTCCTCGCTGTCCTTCCCAGGCCGTGCCCGGGTCTACAGGGGTAAGAGGCAGGCTCTTGTCCTGGCTTCACTGCTGCTAGCTGAGTTTGACACTAACAGGCCACATCACCAATGTGGGCCTCATTCTCTAACCCGCAAGACGGAGCTGGTGGTGCCGACCTCGGGGAGCCCTGTGGGGACAAAGGAGCAGATACACCTAAGAAGTGCCGGGCTCTGAGTCTCGTCCTGCAGCCACTGCGGCAGGCGGGACATGCCCTTGTCTTGGCACCCCGCACCCCAATCTATGGAGTGGTCAAGGTGCAGCTGCCTCTTTCTGTGGCTCAGCACGGGTTGGTGAGGGGGAGCTGGCATTTGGGCACCTCTCCCCAACGATGAGCGAGTGCCGGGCCACGATAGGGTCCTGGTGGAGCGGGAATTTGATCCACACAGGAACCTGGAGGCCTGGCTCTGCTGCCAGGGCCGCCTGTGATGACCAGACCAGCACCAGAGCGCAGTCCACACAGTACTGGAGCTGGCCTAGGGCGGAGCTGAGGAGCACCAGTGTGAGGCCCAGTGAGGCGCTGTTCATACACACGCATCATGCACACGGTTCTTACTCTCAGCGCACGTCCACCAACATCCCGCGAGGGTGGCGAGGGGGCTACAAACTCTGAGGACACAGAGCACACAAGGAAGCAGCAAGGGTCTCTATACCCGCCCCGCAACCCACTGTCATGGCGGAGCCAGAAAAAAGGTGAAGAAAGAAAAATAACACCTGTCCTCGCCCACAGGAATCCTGCCTCAAGGGCTTAAGGACAAGGGGCCTCTGCTGTTGTTGCTGCTGAGTTTTGGTTTTGTTCTATTCTTTTGTTTTATGTATTTGTGGAATTAAGAGGCCAGTGAAGCACAAGGCAAACGCCTTGGCTTTCTTCTCTTCTGATGACTGTACTTGGGATTTTGAGTTGAAAATGTGAGCAGAGTCAAGGAGCTGGAACTTAAGACAGAGATTTTAAAAGTCAGGGAAAAAGATAAGGTTGAAAAAGGGAAGTCAGCTCAATTCTGTGGATCTGACAGCACAGTGCTTGTGAGGGCTGGGGGTTCCAGGTTGACCATGAGGCTGGTGGTGCAGATCCGTGGTAGGATGCTTGCCTGGCAGCTGGGAGGCCCTCAAATCTATCTCCAGCATCCACAAAAGAAAGAAAGAAAGAAAGAAAGAAAGAAAGACAGAAAGAAGGAAGGAAGGAAGGAAGGAAGGAAGGAAAACAGACAGAAAGAAAGAAAGAGAAAGAAAGGAAGGAAGGAAGGAAGGAAGGAAGGAAGGAAGGAAGAAGGAAAGAAAAGCTGTCCGTAGAAGAATGAAATTAAATGAGCAGCTAAAGACTGAGACACCCAAAGGATCTGTATGGTGCACTCCTGAAGGACAGTGGGGCGACACGGGGCAGCGGAGGCACATAATAGGGCCGGGCTGGGGCTCCGCAGAAGCGTACTCAGTTAGCAAGCAATAGCAAACAAGCAAAGGTGGGCAGCCCCTGAGGAGCGGTTTCAGTGCTCCACAAACTTAGAGAGACAGCCAGAAAACCAAAGCTGATGTCTAACACAAAGAAAGTCAAAGGACAATAAAAGATCCCTTAAGTACATGCTCCAGACAAGAAAAGCGAGGAGTGGGATGGATTCACTGCAGCCAGCGGATTTTGGTTTAAGCATCAATTACAGAACAATTCAGGTCCTGTTTGTCTTAGTCCCCTCGATCACAGAGGGGGGTGTGGAAAAACACATCCACTGACTGCCCCACTGCGCCTAAGATGAATCTCAGGTGGCTCTTCAAGTTGAATATTAAAAAACAGGTAGATGATTATTTGTTGTTTTTCTAAGAGTGAAAGCAAGAGTAAAGCAATTATGATTTGATTGCACTAAAAATAAGTCCAAAAAATAATAACTCTACTTCACAGAAAAAATAACAAATGCAAACTTTGGGGGAGGATAACAGCTAGAACGAAGGCCTTGTATGTTAAGGGTGAAGGTATTTAATTAGCAGGCAATTCTGACTTAATGAGAAGACCACAGACAGCCTGCAGGAAATAAAACTAGTAACTGCTTAGAAGGTTCATGTCCTTTGGATCAGCTATTCCTCTTCTAGGAATTTATACCTCTTCCAGGAATGAAATAAGAGAGATGGAGTCCAGGAATATATATGTATAGTGTGTGGTATGTTCTTATGGAGTATTTATGACATTCCAGGTATCTTATTAAAAACGTCATGATGGGGCTGGGGATATAGCTCAGTGGAATAAGCGCTTGCCTAGCAAGCGCAGGGTCCTGAGTTCGAGCCCCAGTACCGCCAAAAAAAAAAAAAAAAAACTAAAAACGTCATGATGAAAGGAACAGTTAATTGTTTGATCAATCTTGCATGCCTATATCTGGTAATCAGAGCAATTACTTTAAAGGTAACCATATGTAATATAACAACCATTGGTTAATTTCCTATCATCTTGTTTTGAAATTCTGTATTATTTTTATTATTTTTTGTTGCTTTGTTTTTGAGTTTTAAAATTCTCTTTAAAATTAAAAAACCATGCTAAAAGATATGAAAAATAAATAAATAAAAACATCACAATGAACACACTTCTGTCCCTATACTGAAGAAGGGTCTCCAGCACACAGGCAATTACAGAGTCATCCATGGGACAATGGTGGTGACTGTAAGACATGCTGGGGTCTGGACTCTAACGCACACCTGGTGCATGGGTGAGTACGCTGGTGAGGAAGCAGCATCTGTGGAACTGGGGGCTGGCCTGCTATAGGAGAAAGTGTGGCATGTTCTGGAAACCTGTTGTGCAGTGACCTGGAGCGTGGACTGTGGGTAGGTAAGGGACAGTGACAACCCCTTTATGATTATGAAGGACTCCAATCACTTGGACGCTGTACAGTGATACTAAAATAGAAGCTGTCTTTCTTAACCTACATATTTCCGCCAGTGACTTGTAAACAGACACAGGAGGCACGCTCATCAAATTTACAGGTGATGAGGAGGTTTGGGTGGCTGCTCAGAATTTAACAACTAAGATCTTACTATTCATGGCTTCATGTCCCACCCATATCTGCGTGCCCGGAGCATTGTGTCCAGAATGAGTGTCTGAAGCACCCTGAGCTCTGTGAAAACCTGTGTTCAGTTCGGGGTACTGTGCTTTACACAGAAAGTGGAGAAATCTGAGGGAGGGTCACCCGATTGGACAAAGGGCCAGATACCCTGACTTCCCAGGAGAGCAAAGGCAGTCATGTCAGGGTGACACAGTTATCCTTCCCCAAATGGCTGTGAGTGCCAAGGAGGGCTCCGATCCACTGCACAGGGAGAGCAGATATGCCCAGGGCCGTCCTGCCACAGCCAGATGGCAGAGCCTGCTAATACGATGCAGATAATGAGAAAGGAAGAGAATTTTTCCTTTGGTGGAAAAAAATAGAATCAAAGAGTGGGTATTCCAGAAGACACATTCACACTCAGTAAGAAGAAGAATCTTCACACAGGCATCACTGCTCAGCATGGAGCAGGCGGCCTGTTAGCACCATGAGTGAGCAGGAAAAGCCCAGTGACGGGCAGCTGGAAGCTCCAGAAGGGCAACCTAGGACTTAGGGGAAGGTAGGACAGACAGACCCCAAAACCCCTGCCTTCCACTCCAATACAGCGTGACATTTAGGACAAATACATGTGCATGCTGTAAGCACAAAGTTCAAGACAATAGATTCACTCTAATAGCTGAGGTACTGACTTGTTTCCTATTACGTTACACACGGAGATTGACAGAACATCACATTCACTTACTGCTTCAGAAGGCTTTTACAAAATTGCACTGCAGATTGATAGGCACAAACACATTTTTCCTAGTTTTTTATGCTACCAATTTCCCTTGCATAAGTGTGTAAGCAAATAGCCTCTATTTAAAATGTAAGGTGGAGTCTGGGGGTGTAGCTCAGTGGTAGAGCACCTGCTCCACATGCAAGAGGCCCTGGGTTCAGTCTCAGAGCCAAAACTTTAAAAATAAAATAAAACATAATGCTGGGTGGCACAGTTGTGCATACCTGCTGCTGTTTGGGTGGAGTATTTCTGTGATCAATAATCAAAAACCTCACTGACGTTTTTGTGGTGACATGAACTTGTTCTGAGGCTAGTTCAATGTCTCACCTTAAACTTAGATCGATCTTTGCCCAGGCCATGATCAATGGGAGGTGATACAGCACTATTTACAATTTTGATCTTCCTGTATAGTAAATTATCCCAGTTGTACTATAAATATTTTAATGACACTAAGTGGTAAAATGTATGTGACTGAAACAGAATGTTGTACCACTTATAATAGGCACTGTCTAAATATTTTTACACTCATCAGTAACTATATATTTAAATAGTATACATCCTTGCCTATCAATTCAAGGATAATTATATAATATAGGTACTATACAGACTTAACTTGCATTCTGTATGCTAGACTCTAATTTGCCCATTTGATAGAAACACACCCCAAAACCCAGGCTCGGGACACTGCCTTCTTTGTACAGTACCTACTCAAACATGGGACAAGCGGAGTTGGCATCAGTGGCGAGTGAAACGCCTTGCCTCACAGGTAAGTGGGTTTGGGAACAGATTCTCCTCCACTGAATGACGCACTCTGGATGTTACTGGCTCAAGCGCGCCATTATGTCCGGGGACACGTGAGGGAGAAAATGCTATTCCAGGCCCTATGCAAGCTTTCTTAACTCCATACTTGGGCCTTGGTAGTTTGAAGCAGCGGAGAAGAGCCCCCCAAGGAACTGGCATAGCTCGTTAGGCCACCTGCTTTGGTGGCTTCTGCATTAGACACAAAGCAGCCACCCCATCCTAGGACCTAAGACCAGGGACCCAAGCGCTCAGGTGCCAGATCCTGGTATGTTTGGTAGGACTCATTCTATCCAGACACCTGGGTGCTAGTGACACCCACATCAGACCAAATTTCCAGTGCTCCGAAGCTGGAAAACCACAAGCCCTGCAGAGTGGTCACGGGGCCCAACTCGAGGACCTCATAAGCTCACCCATCCTTCCTCAATAAAAAGCCCAGGGGGAGGCAGGGAAGCAGTAGTGCCTGTGGTCAGGGGAGTCTTAACAGCTGCACCGACATCGGTGCAGGGTGCAGGGCAGTGCTGCTGGGCTGGAGGCTACCAAACTGATATTGACATAACAGAATTCTTTGAAAGGGTTCTGCCAGAACGCTGCTGGCACAGACTTCTCGGTTTTGCAGGAGCTGTCCTGGCAGATCCCTCCATTCATTTTGTGGGAGCTTTCAACACTGCACAGCTGCCCCATGAGCTGCCCTAGTCCTGTTTCTGGACTGCCTGACCCTGCCACAGCTCCAGGGAGCCAAGTTCCAGAACTGCTCCCTCTCTCCCCCAAGACCTCTTAACAATGGGGGTGCGGAATGAGGCTGGGGAAAGAAGGGAAAGAGAAAGAGGAGGAAAGGGGGAGGGTCCCCCATCCCTCGGGCCACATCTATAAGCCTCTAGGTAGAAATGCTGGCAGAGGAAATAACACAGTGGCTTCAAATGCAATGACCATGGTAAATGGGAGTTCTGAAAATACCCAGGGTGCACAGCATTAGGGGAGCAGTTACAGAAATAAAGACATTATGCTGTATCTGTTAGTCAAATCAAAAATTCTAATCGGATACAGAGCAACCTCTCAAAGCTTTCGGCGGGAGGTAATTACTGTGTTGACTCCACACAGAAAAAGAGCGCAAGTGAGACTACCGCTTGGGCTGTTTCCAGGCTGAAAGGAACGGGGCCTGTTTCTGCCCAGATCAGCACTGATTAAAAGATGGCAGCATTCTGATCTTTGCTCCTCCTGAGTGAAGCAGTTGCTCAAGACTGGCAGTAAACAGTCCATCGAGTCACTGCACATCCTTTGGAAACCAAACTGCGGTGTGTTTCAGTATCATCTCCAGAAAACACCTGGAAACAGGCTGTGATTAGATAACGGTACGAAGAAAGCCAGAAATTTAAATAAGGACAGATGCATGAGCCAGAGACAGTGGTTCCTGTTCTTCCTGCTCTTCCTGGCACTGAAAAACCACCGCAGAGCCTCAGTAAACAGGACTGATGCGAGCACAGGCCTGTGGTTCTTGATTGTGACAATGCTTCTCAGAGTGCAGACTCAGGTCAAAACCTACCCAGCAGTCCATTTTAGATACGCGCAGTGTATTGTATGTCAAGGATATGTCAATAAATCCACCAAGCTGGGTGCAGCGGGACATCCAACTCTCAAAGGCTGAGGCAGGAGGATCACAAGTAGTGACTGACAGAGAGATGTGACAGTGGTGTCACATGTCCTCATATCTGTTACCCTCTGACACAGAAACCTGCAGAGCAGGGTGAGCTGCGTGGTGAAAGAAGAGCTAACTCCACACAAGGGTGGTAGGCGTAAGCAGGGGAAAATGCTTGTAGAGAGGCAAACAAGTAACAAGAAACCACACGGTGACAATCAGCAACTCGCTCACACCTTTGAGCACCTACAAAGGCCAGGCACAGGGTGGGAGGCGGAGAATAAAGGGTGGGTAAGGGACAGACTGCAGCAGTTCATCTTGCTTGTCGGGGTGGGTTACAGAGCGGCCTTTGGGGTGATACCTCGCACCCGGCCCGGCCTCTCTGGCTCTTCTCCTCTCTCCTTCCTGGCTACCAGGAGGTGAGCAGCTTTCTCCCGCCATGATGTTTTTGTCTCAGAGCCAGCTGACCATGGACTGAAACTTTGGACACTGTGAGCCGAAGTAGACCCCTCCTCCTCTAAATTGTGTGCGTCCGGTATTTTGCCCCAGCAGTGGAAAGAGGACCACACACGTGCCCTCCTTAAAGAGCTCCAGGGAGTGGCACATGTGAAGTGGTCACCGCAGTTTGATGAGATCACACTGGAGCGGCATTCTGAAAGGAAGCTTTGGAGGATAAAGGGGGGAAACTCATTCTGTTTGGAGGAACAGGAAGAGAACACTAGTCCTAGCTGAAGAGCGAGTAGATGTACCCAGGCGCTGATGGAGGGGGCGGTGGGGGGCAGGTTCCGAAGGAAAGAGAGGAGCAAGGGCTCCAAGGTCAGAAGCAAGGCCATGGGCACGTGAAGTGAAGGACAATGGAAGAACATAAGTTTATAACCTAAGAGGCTGCTAGACTGCAATGGGCTCTTACGCCATGTGAAGGAGCGCCGTTTACAGGGAATGCAGGCAAGAGAGGGCAGGGGGAGGAGAGGTGGGGCTGTGAGCACACATAAGGTGAGGAAGGGGGCTGGTGATGACTTGATAATGACTCAGGAAAAGCAGGAGGTGCTGGACCCTGGTGACAGGACTGGGCACATCACCATAAGAGAAGGCAGATGTGTGATCAAGACATGGGAGATGGTGCCAAAGGTTACTCCAGAGGGGCTGAGCCTCACCGATGCAACGGAGAGGAAGCAGGAGGCAGGCGTGTGAGTCAGGCATCACAAGACAATGATTTTTAAGTCTGAAGAGGAAGAGGAAGAGGAGTAATCAGAAAACCACAGGTGGGGCTCTAATAACCAAAGGAAACATGGCAAAGCTCCTGTGAATTCTGGGACACTATTCAAAGAAGGTGGAGACAGAATTTAAAGAAAGCTGGTAAAGAGGCAAACCAAGACTAAGCCATTTCAAAGCCAGTGCGACAGAGACAACCTCACACTGTAGGATCAGATGAGAAGGGGCGGGGTAAGTGCTGTGGCTGCCTTCCTCTCATCTTCCAGCTGACCTGGCGGGCTCCAGTACCTTGGGCTCCTGCCACACCCTTCCTACAAACAAGAGGCACAATGTTCACATCTTGACTTTATTCTGTTTAATATGAAACCAAAAGCCACAGTATGAAACTCACAGTTCGTGGAATTTTTCAGTGGAGTATTGCTAGTGCCCTAGGAGTGTGGTCAGTTCTACTGGCAAGGAGAAAAAAGAAATCTAAGCACAAAAGAAATCTAAGTCCTAACAAAGGACTATGCATTTGGACCTTATTCTCTGAATAGCTGGGTATCTTTCAAAGTTGGATGTTGTGGATCTCAGTATCAAAAGAACACAAAATCTCTACTGACAAAGTTACAACCATAGGAACAGGAAGGGAGAGAAACTAAATTGCTGTAGGCTAGAAAAACCATATTTTCCACAATAAGGAACAGAGGGAACCACAAACAAATACCAGCTTATAATTTCTCTATAAAATGACAGACATGTTCTACCGGACTCGGCAAAAGACAGCCCAAAGCTGTGCCTTAGGGTCCACCTAAAATATATCCCACTCTTAGATGTGGATATCAGGTTCTATAAATACATTCCCTGTTTGTGCATTTGTGTAATGCTTTTATTTTGCTGCCTGTGTGTGTCTGTATGTAATCAGCCACTAGAAGACAGATGACTTCTCACTTGAATTATTTTACTTAATACCCGGAGGGTTAAATGCATACATAATTTTGCTGAATATTATGCAAATTGCACGTTGATTTCTTCTATTACAAGGAAACTATTCTAGTCTTCTCAGTGTGGTTCAGTGGACGGTGCAATGGGGAAAACACTCTTCCAAACATCCAGTACTCTCAGGATCTTAGCTGATCGCACCATTAACTCACTACATTAATTACTCGGGTATAATATACTACACAGGAATTGAACATCTTCCTAATGAATGGCAATGAATGGGAAGGAACCAAAGAATGCTACGCACTGATTTGATTCCTGCCTCTGATGCTAAGAAAAGGAGGACACGTCGCTGACTGACATACTCTTAGCAGGTCTAATTTGCCTCTACAAATTTTTTCAAGATAAAAGCCTTAAAGAGCTTTTCGGTCATCTATGAAAGTGGAAAAACTTTAGAAAGATAGGATAAAATACCCCATTAGTATGAAAGCAAAATCATCTTTCTGTCTTCCTTTCCTCTCCACCTTCCTATCTCAGCACTCGGGAGACCCCAGGGGTGGCCTCCAAGCCCTGGGGCTCCCTCCTTAGCTCTGGGTTATTCAGCCCCTTTCCTCTCTCTGTCTAGGAGACTCTGTTTCATCCTACCAGCTGCTACTCTTCAGAAACTTTCCCCATTCCCCATGAGGATCGCAAAGGTCACACCTTTGCTCACAGAACATTTTTTGGAAGGCTCTGTGACACTGATGAAGTATTAGAGTTAACTTTTGTTTCCCTTATGTTCTATGAAATTTCAGTGCACACTGAAAGTGAAGGTGTACCATGTATTCCGGTCGTATCTCCTCTTCTGAAGCCAGCTGTCTTCTCCCACCCAATGTCTTCTGAATACCCCCAAGCTAGCACTGTAGAGTCTTCCAGATCAGGAAGGGAAGTACACATAGACAGAACTTCTGCTTTTAAAAGAATCTTCCATAGTTTTTGAGTGTTACTGTGATTCACAGACACTATCTCATTTGATCCCCTGCATGGACCTTTTCTTTACTTATAATAAGACAACTGAGGCTCAGAGAGATTCAGTAACTCAGGCAAGTCCTGAAAGCTAGCAGTTGGCAGAGCTGGCCTGATGACCAACTCCCAGCAGAGGAGGTCACCGCCCATCGCGTCTGCCACCCCCAGGTGCGGCGTGTGACCCAAGCCCTGAGGCAGGGGCTCCAGCCCCCTGTGCCGTGGCTGAGACCTTAGGGCTGAGACCTTAGAGGGAGCCTTCGGTGCGGGAGCTCCCCTGTCACAGAGGTGACCGGCCCCGCCTTCGCTGCTCTGACGTCCTCTATTTTTTTTTTTTTTTTTTTTTTTTTGCGGTACTGGGGATCGAACTCAGGACCCTGCGCTTGCTCGGCAAGCGCTTATTCCACTGAGCTATATCCCCAGCCCTGACGTCCTCTATCTAAAAGGTCTTATCAGTCCTTTGCCAGTCGCAGAGGCACAGGCTTTGCAGGCTACACTGAACGCCAGTTTGCCCTGCAGTCCTCAGACGAGAGCTGCAGCCCTTACCACTGCCCTCAGCACATGTCTCCTCGCTCCTGCCAAGATCTGCAGGCAACATCTGTGCCACTGGTCACGCCACGGTTCTGTCACCAAACACTCAACCAGCCCAATAAAAAGGGACTGAGAGGCGGAACACAGCGCTGCATTGTGCTCCACTCTATGTCTGCTTCGCGTCCTCGCCACGCTCCCCCCCTTCTGCCCTCCCTCCCTTGCTCTCTCTGAGAAAGAAACACTGGCTACTTCTTGGGGGTGGCCAGAAGGAGCCGGGAGCCGGGCCAGCCAGCAGCACCCTCCCCGGCTTTTGGTAGGTGTGTGTCGCCTGCTCCAGATGGCTCCGCACTCTTTGGGCTCCCAGTTTGGATTGGTCACGTCTATATACTTCTTCCCAGGCATGTGGTGAGAGCGTAATTGCACATTTTAGGGTTATGAATGGTGCAGCCTGGCAACTCTGCGATTATTATTTCCATTCGCTGTCGTGCGTTATCAATCTAATTCCCCATCACACGCCATTTCTTCATGCATTCCTCATACAGAAAGGACAAAGAAAGGCAAGAGCCCTGCAAAGGGCAGCACAACATGAGAACATGCTAATTCTGGTGGAAACTGTGGAGCCATGGCCTCAGATTTGGAGGGATGGATTGCAGCTAAGCTGAAGTGAAAAAACATGTTCTAAGGTTAAGTCTTTTGCAACAGCACCAAGTCTCCTGGCCCCGTGGCTGCCAGTGTGTTGGTACATAAGAAGTGGGGACTACACAACAGTGCAGACTAACAACAGGGTAGATAAAGGAGGACCTAACAAGCTACACTTTCGACCACTGGGTTTCCAGGTTTCTAATGCAGCCTAAGTAGATCGATGTGGGAGTATGTTTTGATGAATTTCCGCAGCAATTTGCTGAATCAAGAAGGATCTATGGCGTGTGCATGAGCAGCGAATGAAACATACTAGGCAGTAAGTGAACAAAAAGTGTGTGGTAGCCATGGACCAGCGAATGGCTCATAAGAGAGGAGCAAGAAGGATCGTGTGATTGGTTAGAGTTCAGGCTGAAGGGCACACATGCACCAATGGACAACAAGTTTCTTCTTGTACTGCATCATGGGATGGCTGGTGCTCCACGTTAAAACAAAATGCCAGAACACTACACCTAACAGAGGCTGTGCTTCCTATCAAGCTAGAGCGTACTGCTGGGGATATAGCTCAGTGGAATAAGTGCCTGCCTAGCAAGCACAGGGTCCTGAGTTCGATCCCCAGTACCGCAAAAAAAAAAAAAACCTCTCAGTCGCATCAAGCTAGAGCGTACAAGCGACATCTCTGACTTAGTCGGTTATGATTGTATCTCTAGCAGGACGTTACTCACTCAGTTCAACCCTGAGCCTGTCTCTTCTTGATTACTTGCTAGTAATAAGGCCACAGAATGGAACCAGGTCCCTCACATATTCTTACTACTGTGTAACAGTCCCTCTTCTTATTCTTAGCAGTAACATCCACCTTCAAAGAGAAGATTTCTCTTTGGAGAACAGATATCAATTTCTACTGATATGATTGGATTTAAAACACATATACTCATTAGCACCCAAAATATACATCGATGCAATTTACGACACAGAAGCAACAGCTTGGATCATTTTCTGTAAAAGGTGAGAGGCACCAGGGTCAGGATTTCCAGGACAAGGCTGCTACTCCCAACATCAAGGTGTGTCCACAGTATTCCTTGCAAGGGAAAGCCATGCTGAGCCAGGGGGACACAGGAGAGGGTGAAGGCTGACGGATTGCAGTTATGCAAAGGGAACTGCTGTGGACAGAGTTTTCAGTAAGCTTGGTTTATGCTGATTCTGAAAAATTTGCACCAAAGACATCAGCAACATCAAGTCCAACAGTGACTGAAGCCCAGAGTTCCAAGAGCTGAGGGACCAGCTCTTGAGATACGTGTGCTGGGAGAAGGCAAAACAACAGAGAACTCTACCGTGCACTTCACTCTGATTACGGCTGGAACGAACACTACGAGACAAAAATGCTCAGACGCCACCCCTCCCCAGCAGGACAGAATGTTAGTAGCTACTCTGCCTAGATTCTGTAAGTCTCCTCGATTGTGCTTAGAACTGGAAAGTTTGTGCAACTGCGTATCCTACTCATCTGCAGAAAGGACTGCTTTTTTGTGGCAATGCCTCCCTTTCCGGAGACTCCCAATACCCCCTTTAGTTCCTTTCATTCCATTTTCTGAGCGCAGAGGACTGCACAGCCTCAAGAGCTGTGCAGTATGGGCAAGGTATGGGCAAGGTGGGGATGGATGAACCCAGGAGGAGGAGTCTGGGCCGTCACACACAGTGTGGCTCTGCATTACCTGTGGAGCCTGGCAAGGAGCAGTGACACAAGAGGAATATGATTTTATGATTTAAATTGAAGAAGCATTGCACAACCATCCTAGTGCTGCCCTAGGAGGCCCAGAAATCATTTCTATCTGAGATTCACAACAAACCAACCCAGAGAGACAGAAGTGCCACTAGAAGTTACATTGACGCATGAGATGAGAGCCAAAAAGAGGAAAAAGAGGGTCAGCGGTGAGCCTAGAATCAGACATTCTCATATGGGGTATAGTGTGGTTTAAGGTACCTTCATAAGCTGCTTAACCATTGGCATGTGTATTTCTCACTTAGACTTATCTGACGAGAATGTCTCCAGAAGTTATACTGATCCTTTATTTTTTAAAGATATATTTACTTATGCAAAAATATCTAAGAACAAAGCTTAAGAGTGTATATGATGATATTATTCCTATTTATCTTAAGCTCAACAATTACACTAAACTTAAACTACATATCCTTCTTCCCTATACCCGTAATTCTACTAGTATTTGCCACTTGCGAAGCAAGCAATAACCCTGTCCTATTTTCAGTAATTCACTGTGTCTGCCAGGTTAGATGCAGTAAGGGATAAGTACATACTTCTAAGGAGACATGCAAATAGAAGTGTAAGCATTACACACACACACACACACACACACACACACACACACATGCACAAGCACGCACCAGCAGAAGCAGTGTGCAGTGTAAGCACAAGTGGAATACTGCAGAGTCAGCAACTGAAAGAGGCCTCACCTCCACCTCACACTCTCTTGAACACAAAAGTAGCCCTGCTCAGCCCCAAACAGATCGCCTGAACTTCCCGCTTCTTCACCCTCCTTTGCCTCAGAAACCAATCGCACTTCTTCTTCCACTCATGGAGGCTGCAGGAGCCCTCGCCATGACAACTGTCACACACTCGGCTTCTGGTCTCTTCCCAAGATCCAAGGGCCGAGAGGACACATTGCTTATCTTTTCCTTTGACCTCAGGCTGTGACTTTGCTGTGACAATTAAACCCACACTGTACCCATCTGGGATGCATTTCTCGTGGATTAGGAAATCAGCGACTCTCTGAGCCTCCGGGGTCTCAGTTTCCCCACCGATGAGATCGTGCTAATAGCACCAGCCACCTGCCAGGCTCTCAGGGGACTCAGCAACTGTGTCTACAAATTACAAAGACGCTCGGGGCCATAAATAACACGTCTTATTAATAAAACTAGTTCAGGACCAATGCCAAAAAGAATGCAGCAATAACAGCAGCAGATCACACTTGGTCGGAACAAAAGAAGGTGGAGAGATTTTTCTGGCCCTCGTTCCTATTAAAACTAGTTAATGCGCGGAGACTTTATTTATTTTGTAAAGGTTGCCGCTACCCATAGAACTTACATATCAAGTGTTACTTCTTTCCAAGTTACCTTCAGGCAACTTTCTATTCCTTGGCTGGACAGTTTAGGGTTGCCTTCAAGGCACATCCAAATTCTGCCTCCAGTTAAATGAATTATAACTATGTCACTGCCGAGGCTTAATGGATTCTAGCCTAATTGCCACAAGCCCCTCATTCCTGTCCTGCTGTAGACAAAGCCAAACTTCACTGGCACAGAAAGGGTCTCTTGGCCACCAGAGGACAATACAAAAGTCGGCCCATCTCCTGCTGCTTGAGGTTGCCAAGGACAAGTAGGGCTTTGAGAATTAAAACCACACTTCTGTTGTTCTGAGGCTCTCGTCTTCTGAGGCCAAATGCTATGAATGGGCTTGGTGCAATTTCAAGACCAGAAGCCAAACAATGAAACGTGTCCATCCACATCTCCTGCCCCCAGAACACTCTGCCACACATTGGAAGGATGGGGCACAGGGCCAGGTACCATGATGACCGCGGGCCATATTATGGCGTCCACCTCCTAAGTGCTTCCCCCAGGGCCCATCCTGCCTGCTGCACGAAGTCAGCAGTTTGTCCGGAGGTCTCTCACGGGTGCTTTCCCACAGCCAGGTCACACGTTTGGAAAAAATACAAGACTTACTGATGCTGAGGGAGAAGCGCGGAAGCACTGCTGAACACCCAAGCAGGTAAACGCAGATGTCAGTCCACAGCTGACCACGGAAGGCTCTGCTAGAGAGACCTGCCTCTAGGCTCCCCTACACCCCTCTCCTCGGAGTCGGAAGCATTCGCGCTGAAACGAGCCCGAACGGCAGCTCAGCCTCCTCGGGATGTTCCATTCACAGGGGAGGCAGACCTGCCCATTCAGGCGGGGTCAGGCAGTGTCTCACCGCTGGCTCCGGCTCTCAGCAGGCTGGCTTCCCAGGGGGCCGGCAGGGCTGCGCCATTCAGAACGAGGAGGTCTGCTCAGCAGCCAACGCCGCAGCTATTATTAGAACAGCCATCCCTTGGAAATTTTGCAAAATTTGCCTGAATCGACCGAGCAGTTACTCTGCTAACAAGAAATTGGCGAAAGGCACCGAGCTGCTGCTCACACACAGGCTCTCCGAGCGCAGCACGGCTGATGGGTTCTGAATCCACTGTGTGCCCACATCTGGGCAGCTGCGCACAATAAAGACCCAGGCCCTGCGAACAGCCATGTGAAAGGGCCAGATACTAGGCTGGGGTCGCAGGGGTCCCTCTTGTGCCCTCCTCCCCGACTAAGTTCCCTTCTCTCTGCATCAAACTTGCAGCCGCGGGGACTGGAGGGCTCGGCCGGCTCCAGCCCCCGCGCCCGACGCGCCCCGCACCCAAAGGACAGGGCTGCCCTGTCACTGCAGAGCACGCTTCTTTAAAAGACCCAGTCCCACCTCGCGCTGCCGGCACAGCGTCCTTTCGCGTTCAGACTGCGCGGCGGCGGGGCCACGGCACAGCGGGCGCAGGGGCAGGGCAGGAGACGCGAGCACAGGACGCGCCCCACGTGGGCTCGTGGTTCACATCCACCCCGAAATAAAGGATCCCCGGGGACGCGGGCGCCCGGCCTGGCAGCCCAGTCCAGCGCGCAAACGCGTGCAGCCCGGCGCTGCAGAACGCCCGGCCCCGGCGGCCGCGCCCTAGACAAAGGCGCGTTACCTTTTATCCTTGGCGCGGCCGAGGGGCGCAGCAGCGTGAGGTCGCGGCGCAGGGGCCCCGAGGCGGGCGTCCCATCCGCCCGGGCCAGGCCCGTGGGCTCGGGGCGCGTGGAGCCCGCTCCGCCCAACGCCGCCCGCACAGGGCCCGCCAGGCCTCCCCGCCAGCAGCGGCGCGCGCGGCCCAACAATGAGCGCCGCCCCGGCGGCTCGGCTCCTCCCCGCGGCTCCGCGCCGCAAAGTTAGCTCCAAGCCGAGGTCCGAGCGCCCGGGCAGTAACGCTGGCCCAGGGAGCCCCCGCCCACGCCGCAGCCCCAACCCGCCCTGCAGCCCGCCAGCCCGCAGGACGCAGCTCGCTCGGCGGAGGGCGCAGCTCCGACCCTCCCATCCCGGCCGGCTGTCTTGGGTGCTAATCTCCCCCAACCTGGGGTTCCAGGAGAGGCCGCGCAGGAGCCCTCTCCGGGCCATGGTCAGAGCCCCATCCAGGTCGGCGGGGGGAGGCGTCGGTGTAGGAGACTGAAAGCGAGCGGCTGGCACATCGGCTGGCACATCAGACTACTCGGGAAGAAACTCCAGTGCCCCACCGAGAACAATGACTCGGCTCACACTCCTCTCTGTTTGTTGCTCCACAAACTCAATTTGCTTTAGACACCTTTTTAAATGAATTGTCAAAATAGTTGATAAAATAAAAAGAGAAACAGGCATAAGCACCTACACAGCAAAAGCCAAGCAGTTTCAGCACTGAGGTCTTCCAGGAGAACATACCCCTCCTGGAGGGTCCGGCAGGCATCCCTTCGCCCAGCCTGCTGTGGCAGAAGGAGACCCCCAATCCAGGCTCTCTATTTCTAAGGCACCCACAGGCAGTGGACACGTATAAAGCTTAAAAGAAATCTCTCACCTCCTGTCTCCTCACTGACTGGAAACTAACTTTTTCCAGACACGGATGCTGGATTCTTTTGTAAAGGGCATTGGCAAAAAATTCTGACAGTTCAAAAGGTTCCATAATCAATAGAAGGGAAATTCTGTGTACAGTCCGTGGTTAGAAAAAAGAGACACCAGCCCTGAGGACTTCTGATCTCTGCCTGACCTCACACACAAGACTGGGGGACTTAAATCTGTTTTCTAAATCTGAGAAATGAGGGCACAGGTTTGAATTTGGTTTTTCTGCACTGTTGGAGTCTTGGAGTACTGGGCTATGGTGAAGCCTGATCCTGTCACACTGCAGCCAAGGCCCATACTTTTCCTTCTTTCCTTCCTTCCTTCCTTCCTTCCTTCCTCCCTCCCTCCCTCCCTCCCTCCCTCCTTCCCTCCCTTCCTTTCTTCCTTCCTTCCTTCCCTCTTTTTCTCCCTCCCTCTGTCCCTTCCTTTTTTCCTTCCTTCCCTGCTTTTGGAGTGAGAATTGAACCCAGGGCTTCCCACATACTAAGTGGGAATATTATTTCATTGGAAGCATACTCTTTTTAGTTCTGATTTATTTTGAGTGCAGCACTAAAAAACAGTGGAGACACATAACATTTTTCTTCAGTATTTGGCTGGAGGAACTGTTGGGCTCTGCGCGCCTCTCCCCGCACCTTTCCACGCCGCCCTGGAATGGCCACTGAGTCACAAGCTGCCCAGCAGATGGAAGTGCTCTTTCCAGCTTCACCCCTGCACTCAGCCCCCAAGCCAGACACGGGGAAAAGCGGGCTCGGGTCTCCTTTCCTTCTCTCCAGCGTTCACTGATCACCGAGCCTGAGTTCCCAAATCCCTCTTCGAAGTCTGGCCTAGTATGGGTCGAGGCATCTCCGTCCCTGGCCTTGTTCAGTGCACGTCATACCAAGCTCACCTCCCAGATGTGTGTTCTCTACCGCTGGGGGAGCGGTTCCTCAAGAACTCAGATCAGATCCTGCAAGTTCCGTGCTTCGACCTGCTCAGGGCTTCTCCAGCTCCTAGGAATGCAGCTGATCTTACTGGCCCCATCTTTGCTGCCTGACCCCACCGGGGTTTCTCCACCCCCTCCCTCCCCCAGGGCCCCCTATGTGCCTGGTGACTACTCCACCTTTTGTCTCTCAGCACTAGGACTTCCTAAGCCGCTCTGGTCAGGTCCACTTGAAGGCTGCGGTGGCTTCTCTTTGCTCTCCGCGCTTCCTCACTGTCTCTGCGTGTCATTGTCTCTGTCCCTGCCTGAGCTCCATCACAGGGGCCTCATATCTGCCCCCAAGCCGCCCTTGGCCTCTCCTGGCTTTTGCGTTTCCCGTCCCACCCTAGGTCGGAGTGTCCACTGCCTTCTGGACAGCCCTCCCTGACAGCACATGGGGAGCAGCCGCTTCCTACGACCAGCAGCAACAGCCTGGCTACGCCCCTCTTACCTCTCATGGACCCCACAACCTCTCCCCTTGAAATATGTTTCTTTGAGGTATTTTGAAAGGGCAATTTGGAGAATCTACAGATAGGCTGGGAAGCTGTCCATCTGTAAAATAAATGTGTATTTGTCTCCATTGGTGGGTAGACAACAGACCCAGGGGAGATTCTTCCCTAAGCCTCTTTTACCTGCCTAGAAAGCCCCAGGGAGAAGAACAGAGATCTCTCCAGCCTCGCCAGAGTCCACACAGGCTGCTGCTGCTGCTGGAGACCAAATCTGCATAGCAGGAGAGCCCTGGGCCCTCCTATCTTCCCCGCCTATGGCAGCCTCTCTCCCAATTTCTCTCCAGGAGGTCTATACCCTTGAGCATCTCGCACTATCTATTTGAGGTTCTGACGTTTAGGGGTAAAATAAACTTTGTATGTTTTTTCCTGCAATTGTGAGATTATTTCACGGACATGTTTTGAAATTAACTAAACATACAGGGAAGACAGAAAAATTAAAACCCCCCTACCCACTAGACTGTGGTTGGTGTTCGAACTCCTGTGTGATGCAGACAGACTGATGTAAGACTGCCTGGGTTTGCACCTTGCTGGGTCACCTAGGAGCTCAGCAAATTGTCTAGGTTGGTCTAGGACTTGCCATCTTCCTGCCTCAGCTTCTAGACTAGCTGTGATTGCAGGCATGTGCCCCCAGGCTGAACCTATTTTCCCTCTTCTGCAGATAAGGATGTCAGGCTTAAAAAGATGAAGCCACATGCAGGGTTAGCTCTGTGAATCTGACTGGGATCCAGAGTCATCCTTCCTTCAGGATCCTGAGCTGTCACTGTGGACGGCCATCTTCTAGAGGTGATTTAAAGTTTACAGTGAATGTTTACATTAAAAAAAAGAAAATTTATTGCTGGAAAAGATACACTGCCAGGAATGAAGGGATGAGTGTGCGTGAAGAAACGGTGAGTACTCTGAGTGTTTTGAGGGGGTTAGTGGCAATGTGTCTCTTACTGCAATAAATTTTTATATACTCACTGTATTTTATGATCACTCCTCACTGAGCAAGTGTTTATAGCAATTTCTTTCAAATAAAACCATTATGATGTGTCCTCATCCACTTTCCTCACTAGACCCGGCACTGTGAGATGCCTGGCTCTTCCCCAAAGTCACATGACCGTGAAAGGTAAATGTTCTGGATCTGCTCGGCACATCGAGGCAGCCACAACAGCATGACTGAAGACCCTCAAGAGAGAGTACTCTAGAGCTGCTTCAGGAAGTGGTGAGGATGATGGGGTGAGTGTGTTCGAGGGGAGGAGGAGCGCTTTGAGGGGAATTAATGGCCATGTGTCTTTTATTGTAATTAATTTTTTAAAAACATCTAAACATGCACTCTATTTTTCTATCCCACCTCATACTGTGCACATGAACTATATTGACAACTGTGGCGTGGGTGGCCACAAATTCACTTTATGTGCACCATTAATTATGGATTAAATCACAGTTGGGGTTGGTTAGCGCCTGGGAGTTGATCAGCAGATTGGTGCCATGTTGCCGCATGGGTTCCTAACCAGCCGCGTGTGCCACTGTCTCCATTTCCACGGGGTAACACTGGTACCTGTCCGGCCACGTCTCAACTAGGTTTTAAGGATGGAGAATGAGCCCTTGGGGGCAACTTAGCACGTAGGGTGGGTTTCAAGTGAATCCCATTATGTTTTTATACCCAATTCTTTTTTCGTCCCACTTCCAGGTCAGTTAAAGGCCAGCTCTGAACCACTTCCGTGAAAAAAAAAGAATCTCAGCTCCTCCCATGGCCTTGGATCAAATGCTTGAGACCACAGTCCCTGGGGTATGTGAAGGAATCACCCAATAGCTGTGCTTTGCATCGTTACTTTCAAAACAGTGACATCATTTTAATGTCATGCTTTCTAATTCTGCGCTCTCGTGACTTTAGATAGCTGCCTATTATTTGCTCTGACTTGGAACTCTCAGTTTAGATGGTCTCAGCACACAGCAACACAAATCTGAGCCAGTCTTCGGGAAACATAGACAAAATCGTTCAAACCCTCACAAGCTAATTAACGTAGCTGTGAGCCCTGGGGAACAGCAGTGTTACAGTGAATACCACAGCGCAAGACTGCTTAGCCCCAGCAGCATGCCCGAGTGCAGGGCGTTAGGTTAGCTTCAACATCAAATCTTTGACATATTCAGAAATACAAATATATTAATAGGAACGTAAGTGCATACCACATGTTTTCTAAAGAATAAAGTCCTCTCAGCAGCCCTGGGAGCCGGTACTGCTGTTCACCCCATTTACAGTGAGGGCATCAAGGCACAGAGAGAGCACTGAGACACTGCCTCGGGTCCTGCGGGTGAGTGGACAGCAGCGATACTCAGTCCCATGGGTTCCACAGTTGTTATTCTTGACCCTCACCTCTGTCGCCTTCTAGCGGCCGGGCATTTGGGGGCATTCTCTCTCTTCCAGCCCCCCCCCAGGTGCCCAGCAGCCAAAGCCCAGTGGTTCTTCATTGTTTAGTGACCTATTGCTTCACCACAACAGGTATCAAAAGCAGGAATATTTGAGAAACTGAATGGAAAAGATGTTCACCAAATATTCGTTTCTCAGTTGTAACTTTAAATATTGCACAGCTAATGCCAATCCATCAACATCTCATGCAAACTGCTAGAAAGTATTGAAAGAATGGGCCAGAACCAGCAGCAGGGGCCCAGAGCCTCAGAGAATCTGAGAGCCCAGCTCCCAGACCCTAGAGTAAAGCACAAATCAGGTCCTCGGTGTTGAGGCAGAGCAGCAAACAGCCGTGAGTTGACCCCTGTGAAGGCTTTTCCTGACACTCATCAGAAATCAGACCTACTCTATTTTATGACCACAAATCACTTGTTAAAAAATGAATAAAATGAACTCAGGTTAGCAAAATTCTAGGACTCTGGCTGCACCAAATAGGAAGGTGGTTAGGCTATGTTTTGAGATGGGGATTGGACACACAAGGTTAGCACTGAGAGACATGTGAATGTGAAGTGAGGAAGGCTGGAGATGGTTACGTACAGAGGAGGGCCCCATAGCTCAGATCTAAAACGTCCTCCCAAAGGCCCATGTGTTCAGTGATGGGAACTTGGGAGGGTGATTGGATCACGAGGCCATCATCCATGGCTGAGCTTCTAGCTGACTGTGCTGTCAGGACAGGGAGCCTGGTTCGAGGAGGTGGGTCACGGGGCATGAGGTCTGGAAGACACGCTCTTTGCCCTGGCTCTTTCCTTCACCTTCTCTGCTTCCTGGCTGCCACGGGCTGAGCAGCTTTGCTCTGCCAGGCCCTCCCCCACGATGCTCCTGCCTTGGAGCAGCTGAGCATGCACTGAAACTCCTGACACTGACACTTAAAGAAGCCTCTCCCCCGGTGAGTTTCCAGTGTAAGGTATTTCATTCCTACAAGAGGAAAGTGACTAGCACAGAAGGCACTCAATCCTGTGGAACTCATGAGATCATTCAGGCAAAATATGAGCAAGACAGAGGTGGAGAGAGACCCCAGGAGACGTTGTGCGAGAGAGGAGAGCTCAGAGCACCGAGGCAGAGGTTCTCAGGCCTGATCCACCGGATGACTGCCTGGAAGATGATCACACAAACCCTGAGCATGGGTTGTGGCTGGGACATGACCGTGAATAGACACTGAGGTGGTCACATTGCTCCACAGATGGCTCCAGTTCACCCCCAGGGACAGTGCCCCTCACAGGCTCAGGTAATGGTGAGCTCCGGTCTTCTACAGCCTGACGGCGGGCAGCGTCTGCCTGCCTGTCCAGCCTCCCCAGATGGCCTGGCTGGTGTCTCACCTGCTTGCAGATAGAAGTGCATGGAAGTTCCTCTGCGTTTTGCCTCCTTACTTGGCTCCTGCTGTCCCTAGGCTGACCAGGAGCATCTGAGTGCAAGAAGCTAGGGGCCTACAGGCCCCACTCCCCCGTCCTGAGCAGCCCTTGCCCATCTCCACCTCAGCATCTCAGTGCTTGTCTGTGTTCTGCACCCTGCTCGGGGTTCCTCCGGGGTAAGACCCCAGCAATGCTTTGTTTCAATTTTAAGAATTTCATTGCATTCCCAGCCCTCAGTATTTGTTACTCTGCACACGGTGTGTTTAATTTTACTTTATCACTTTCTTTAAGCCAAGCATCATGATCACCTTTATAATTAGGCCCAATAGATTTTTATAATTAAAACCATCCAGCTAATAAAAAACAACAGGAGAGTCTGGGATGGTGGGAAACAGCCTTTGACCAGCGTTTGTGTGCAGTCTCATATAACTTCTTTAATAAAGGCAGCCTACGTTACAGCCCTCCTTTGTGGGTAGGGGCCATTGTGTTCCTGTGAAGGTCACATTGATGCCCACTTTTTCAGGGGTACCTGCAGGGTGTCTTGAAGATTCTTGCAGGTGCTGCTGGGGGCCGAGTAAAAACTTTAAGCTGTTTCTTTTCCTTTCACAATATTTATTGTACCTTTTGGATCTTTATTTTTTTTATATTATCTTAAAAAAAACTTTTTGGCCCTAGGGACCCTGGGCCTCACATGTGTGAAGCAAATGCCCTACCACTGAGCTGCATTCCAGCTCCAGAGCAACCATTAATAATCACCTGGTGGAACTTCTGTCTTGAAAGGGACATGCTTGCATCTCTTTTTAATAAACTCTACGTTGTTTTGATGTTTGCTCTCAGAAGTGTAAGGTCCTTTTCTCCTTTATATTTTTTAATTACTGGATGTGATTTTGGGACGGTTTCACGGGACTTTTTGCACAAAAAAAAAATTCTCAGTGAAAGAGAAGAAAAAGAAAAGTACCTTTCAAATTTTCAGAGGAAACCTCTCACACTTTTCACAACGCAAATCCTCCTGGAAATTGGTATAACCTGAACTGTGATCAGCTATAATAATGATACTTTCTACTATCTACTTAGCACAGGCAGGCACATTATGAGCTTCTATGACCTTTTCTGCTATACTGTATGGTAGGGGTTATTAATTCCCATTGTGCAGACCCAGAAATCCAGGCTTAGGAGCAGTTAAGTAGCCTACCGAAAGTCCTCACCTAGGAAGACATGGATCTGAGTCTGAGGCCCTCCCCATGCATACAAGGGCGCTCCTTTCCTGGGGTGTCTTCATGTTGACAAAAGGAGCACTGTGAGAGGAGGAGACTGGGGTCCCCTTGAGCAGAGGGGAAGGGAAAGTGATGGGAAGCTAGAAGTGTGGACCACCATGTGCGGCTATGTGACATTTGCTTGGACAGCCACCCCAGCAGACCTGGACTCAGAATCTCCCACACTGCACAGGGTGCAGAGGGTACTGTGGGTGCAGGTTTCTGAGGGTACTAAGGGCCATGGAGCCAAGCTGAATGTCAGTGCTAGGCTGAGCCACTGCCGCTCCCAGCTGACCACCCTGAGGTACAAGTTGTAACCCAGTCACTGAATTGTCTGCATTTTCCCTGTAATCCCAGTGGCTTTTGCCATCATATCTCCATGTTTGGCCCTCCTTCCTTGGGGCTTCAGACAGGATCTTCTGAATCTCTCTTATCTGTCTACACAGCAGGTTGACACTGGTGTCATAATCTACCTTCTGACTCAAACACAATAACCCCATTGTTAGGAGTGCAAGTATAGTTCTAGACTGTGGGGCTTGAACTATAGTTCGACTACTTACCAGTTGTACAACTTGAGACTAAGGAGCTCTTGGTGCCTGCTTCTGGAGTGAGCTTGCTGTGGGGACTGCCTGACACAGTGCATACAGAGAGAAACTTTGTGGCATAAAGTAGGCGTTTAGTAAGATCTTTGCTATTAGCATTCTCATTTTCACATCTGTAACCACAAAGGGCATGGTATTGGGCAGCTTTTGTTTTTATACAATACCAAGAGTTATCCACAACAGCCTACGTCGATTCTTAGTTTACACCTTATGTAACATGTGTTGGAACTATAATGAGACCCCAGGGAGTCAGGGCCTGTAAATAACTCACAGGAAACACCCATGGCCTAAATAATTGCAGCCTAAAATACGATGTGTGCTCTCTCCTTGTTGAGAATGTTTGTCTGTGACTAACTTAGGAGAGAATTCAAGTCTGTGAAAGTAGTACATGACTTCTTGAACAGCTGAGGTATACTATTTGCTCTCAGCTGGTGCCCATGGGATGGCGGCCTCATGAGGTGCCCACCCCAAGCCTCACCATACTGCCTCTCAGCCATGCTGCGTGGCAGAGCCACACCTATATGTGGACTTCTGGACTCTTCTACCTGCTCAGACCCTTGCAGCCCTAGGCCACTCAACGAGTCAGCAGGAGCACCACCAAAAGGCGTGGGGGTAACTCATTGGCAGAGCATTTGTGTATCACAAGAGGCCCTGAGTTTGG
Organism: Dinomys branickii; assembly: GCA_004027595.1. Classification (NCBI taxonomy): domain Eukaryota; kingdom Metazoa; phylum Chordata; class Mammalia; order Rodentia; family Dinomyidae; genus Dinomys; species Dinomys branickii. Next base: position 66,293 of record PVLD010001507.1, read on the forward strand.
TCCCCAATACCCTCCCTATACACACACACACACACACACACACACACACACACATACACACACACACACACACACGAAGCAACTTCAGTGTTTCACTAGTGTTGGAACTGACTTGTATTTCATGTGCAGAAAAGCTTATAAGGAAAAACAGGAGGTGAGTCTGACTCGTATGAGTTTGTTCAACCTTCAGATCTGGAGCTCCAGTCAGGTAGAATGAAACCCTGTCACCATGATTCTCCTGACATTTGCGGGGCCTGTGCTGCTTTTGTTGTGTTCATGTTCCCAGAAGCACCTTTCAGGCTGGAGGCTAGTGTCCTCCCCACTGCCTGACAGACAGGGACAGGCTCGCCTGCTGAGTGCTGGGAGTGAGAACCGGAAGTTACCCACTGTGAACCAGAAGTTCCCCTCCCCTGGCTGTTCACCGAGGACCTCACTACTGCAGGAAGTAACCCTCATAATACAAAAGCACTCCAAATTCCGCCTTTTATTTTATGTCATTCTTTTAAAAGTATTTTACATGAGATATTGCAAGCATTCAGAAAAGCACAGAGAATATATTAGACTCCTCTGTAACTGCCATTAAGTTTAAACCTTTTGTCTTATTTGCTTTAGAGTGGAGAGAGGCAGAGACAGAGACACAGAGACAGATACAGAGAGAAACAGAGAGACAGAGAGACAGAAAGAGATCTCCACCTTTGTACTCCCTTGCCCAGAAGTTGACAATCTCATAAAATTGTTGTACACAGTGTTTATTTCTTTTTTTGACTACATATGAATATAACTATAAATAGTGTGCACTGCTTTGTGTTTCAAGCCTTACAGATCTGCAACCAGAGCAGTGCCTGGGGTGGAGCTCAGGGTACAGTGCTTGCCTAACATGAACAAGTTCCTGGGTCCGGGCCTCAGTGACTACCTGCAGGAATGCAACCAGAACAGAATCTATCTCTTCCCAATTTATTTTTCATTCAACATACTGTCTTTAAAACTTATCATTAAGGGCATATTTAGATTTAATCCATTTGTTAGAGTCCATTGGGAAACTAGACTTTACCTTTCTCCACTACTGAGAGATGAGCTCTAGGTTCTCACTTAGAAACACCCAGGCCCTTTCCCTTACTGTTCCTTCTGTCCCCTGAGCTTGCTTTTGGGTGGTTCCTCCACCTAACTAGTGAGGACACCACCTTCATTCCCTCCCTTGATCCTTCAGGCTTTTACTCATCAGCTACTAGAACTGCTAGATGTAGTTCAAGACATCCAGTTTAATTTGAGTTTCAAGTAAAGAACTAAAGGTAGTATAGGTATGTCCCAAGGTTTGCATGTGATATACTTACCCTAACAAAAATCTCATTATCTGAGATTGAAGTGGTGGTCTTGTATTTTTATTGGCTAACCCTATAACTCTAGTCGTCACACTATCAGAGAGTCTATCCTTGTACATCTTTTCAAAGTTTTAACCACCTTTCCAATATTTGTATTTTTTATCTCTTTTAGTTTTATTCATATCATGCATTAATTTGTGGACAGTATCTTTTCCTTATTTATTCTCTTTATTTCATGTCTTCCTACTCTGGTGCGCAGGCTTGTGGAGGCAGGGCTTTTGTTGCTGTGTCCCATGCTGCACACATATTCCTGAGAAGGGTGTGAGGTATAATATGTGCACAGTGAATATTTGCTGAGTGCATAAATGAGAAGCGTGCCATGCCTTCTTTGTCCTCCGTGAGATTGCCCTGTGATAAACACCTGGAAGTGGAATTGCTCTCTTGCCAATTTGCTGTTCAAAATGATTGAACTCATTTCTGTTCCCATCAGCAATGTGTAAAAGTTCTTGTTTCCCTGCACCCACCACGTCTTTCTTTATCTTTGAAAATACAATAATTAAAATTTTTGAAGCAACAGTTGAAGCCAGCATGAAAACATAACACACGACTAGTAAATTACAACTAATGAATTCTTAATAAACAGCACTCGTTCAAAGAATGGGTTCATTATTCTGGGTGTGCTAATGGTCCTAAGCCACGGTTTCCCATGTGTAAGAAAACAAACAAAAGACTGCACAAAATCATCACTATTGCAATAGTACCTAAGAGCCTACTGTAAAAACCTTGAAGTGAAGCCACCTTGCTTATTCATTTATTTTTGTAACTAAAAAGGGAGAAGTGAGCGCTAAGAACCTGAAATGAGAGCACACACAGATCCACGGGGTTCCTGAACACAAGCTCCAGGGCCGAGGGGCTGCAGGGATAGTTCTGTAGTGGAGCCCTTGGTCAACACACAAAGCTTTGAGTTTTCTCCCCAGCACCACACACACACATGCATCTGCGTGTGTGCACACACACGCACACGCACACGAGCACACACACACACACACACTTATCATGTTCAAAGTTGCCAGACATGTGACATGTATCAAAAGAGAAACCCTGATAAAGTTCTTTGATATAGATACAGTAAATCTCTTTTCAGTTCAAAAGATGAACTTAAGCTACGTAGTACATTAAAAAATGTGATCAAAGGATGTAGTCAAATGACACATTTTTAATGTGTTCTTAATATATTTGTGAACAGTCATGAACTAGGTTGTGGTGTATTGCAAAAGTGGCCACAACCCCACTCCATGCTGTATCCGGCCACTGGTAACACAGTTGTGAAGTGATACTGAGACATAAATTCTCTCTTTCCTTCTTCTTGAATATGGCCTGATTTTCTGACTTGCTTTGGCCAATAAAACACAAAGGTAACAACACTCCAATTTGTACCTCAGGCCTCAAAAGGTCTTCCATGCTTTTCTGTCTGGTCTCTTGCGTCTCTGTCTAGCTGTGGTATAGAGGACACTGGGCTGCCAGGCTGGAAGATGAGAGGCCAGAGCTGAGCTGGCTCATTTGTCCTGGTCCAGGCTCAAAGTGTTGACAGAGGCCAGCCAAGGTCTGCAGTCCTGCCTGCGTGACTTGCAGCAGAGCACAGATGTGTGAGGGAGACCAGAACGACTGTCTCACCCAGCCCAGCCTACATTACCAGCTGGCAGGATCATAGGTTAAGTAAACATTGATTATTTTAAGATACTACCTTTTGGGACAATTTGTTACATAGTATGCCTAACTGAGACCCCAGCTAACTTGGTTATCACTCTATAGGAAAGAGTTGTTAATTTCTCCCTCCCTCCCTCCCTCCCTCCCTCCCTCCCTCCCTCCCTCCCTTCCTTCCTTCCTTCCTTCCTTCCTTCCTTCCTTCCTTCCTCTTTCCTCCTTCTTCTTGCTATATTTATGCAGATGAAATTGGTTAATACATCTTGATTTGCAAAGGGCTTGATTGAAAACTAATTTTTAAAATAAAATATGGCAAATGTTTTATGAAGCACAAAGTCACCCCAAACCAATAAACAACCTTTACACAGCTGGGCACCTACCCATGGCGGATACGCCACTGTGTCCAGCTGGCTCACTGTGTGCACGTACCAGCAATCATGGCCTCACTCGTCAGTCTCTGGGAATTTCATGATAAAAATCTAGTGGCTCAAAAACTTGTCTTTTTAAAGGAAATATATAAGAAAATGAAAACTACCTCTGAAATTTCACTTAAAAAAATAGCATACTGAGCATATCCTTTTCCTCACCCAGGGAAAAGTGCCAGTTGAAATTTTCAAACTAGAAAAGAATTGTTCACTTTTTTTTCATAGCAAACAAACACAAATAGACTGAAAACCTTGTGAAAACCCAAACAAATGACGTTAATTCTTAAGAGAGGTTTACAAAGATTTTTTTGAACCCGAACTTTATCAGTCCAAGGCAAAGCTGTGAGTGTCTTCCTGCATGCGGGAAGATCACTTTCCCCCAAGTAAAGCTCTACTGACAGCACAAAGAGTAGACTGGGAACAAGGAGTCTCTTGCAGCTCTCAGTGTGGGTCACAAATCCAAGCGCTGGGGGTAAAAAGAAAAACAAACACCCTCCACCACATAACTCCACATAAATCATCTTAGATCTCTAAGCACTTAGAAGAGATTGTCTAATGGGCCAGAGTTAGGTTTACTCTACGCATTAAGATACATTTTTCACATTTTCCCCTGCAGAAGCTTAAAGATGCACCACAGATTGGGGTGTCCCACAGAGCCTCCTTAGCAATCCTGCTGACCCAGCATGCAGAGCAGGAGGAAGAGTGGGCTCTGCTCCCCCACAGTAATAGTATCCAGGTCCTCAAGAGGATGAGGAAGCAAAAAAGCAAAGAGAAGCTCTTTGGACACTGACTCTGACGGCTTTAGTTTTGTTTTTCTTTCTTCTTTTGCCCTTTTTTTGGTACTGGGAATCACACACAGGGCCTCGCACTTGTCGGGTAGGTGCTGTACGGCTGAGCTCCAGCCCCAGTCCCGTTTTGTTTTTCTAATATAGCTCTGTTTTATAAAATGAATAGACACAATTGAAATGTGCTTCATAGTTTTTGTTTTTCCTTCATTTTTCTTGATGATAAATTATTTTAATTTGATAAATGAACCCTTTAGATTATGGGAAATAACTGAAAATTTATGATGAATGTAGGACAAACAGTAAGACTAAAAGGAAGCAAACCTACAGCCAGGTACAGGAACATGGCGGCACATATCTGTGTTACGGTTTGTGTCTGGGTGTACCCCAAAGACACATGCAGTCATGGGGTAGGCTTTTAGAGTTTAGGATTGATTCATGGGTGTGATAGTTTGCATATGTAAGGGAGAGAAAGAGGCTGCTTGGGGCCACTCCTCCATTTTGCTGTTGTTGCTTTTGCCGCCCCCGACTCCCAGTCATGAACTGGTGCTCTCTGCCATGTGCTCTCTACCTTGGAGCCAGCGGATTGAAACCTCCGCAAACTGAGAGCTAAATAAATCTTTCCTTCCTTAGTTATGGGTGTCAGGTATTCTGTCTCAACAATGAGAGAAAAGTAACCAAGACAATCTTTAATCTCTGCCACTTGGGAGGTTGAGGCAGGAGGATCATAGGTTTGAGGTCATCCTGGGAAACTGGTGAGATCTTATCTCAAAATAAAAAGTGAAAAGGGTTGACGACATAGCTCAGTGATAGAGTATCCCTGGGTTCAATCTCTAGTACTCGAGAGATAGAGAGAGAGAGAGTGAGAATCCTTGAACAGCGGTATTGGTGAGCATGGGGAGAAATCAGAACCCTCAGACATTGTGATGGGGAGTAGACTGGGGATACGTGGCTGTTTCTTACAATGAAAGACAGAGTGATCATGAAGCTAACGCCTAGGTATACAACCCAGAAAAGTGAAAACAACGTCCGTAAACTTGTACCTGAATGTGCATGAAAGTACTATTCACTTCAGGCAAAAGCAGAAACAACCTAAAATTTAATACTGCATGGATGTATAAACAGGACATGACCTGTGCATACGATAGAGTACTGTTCAGCCCAAACAAGGAACTGATACTTGCTGCAGCACAGATGAATGTTGAACACATTATGTTTGATGAAAGAAATCAGTGAAAACATCCACAAATGGTGGGGGTTAGGGGTAGCCACTTAGGGACACCGCACTTGCCTAGTACACACACAACCCTGGGCCAACACCCAGCACTGCAAAACGAAACAAAGCCAAGAACACATGTTATAAATGCATTGATAGGAAAGGCGTAGAACAGACATCTGTGTAGAGAAAGCACGTCAGTGCTGGCCTAGGGCTGAGAGGGTGGGGTGAGTGTGTGGGATGATACTTAATAATATGGGGGCTTGGGGTGGTGAAAATGTTTTAAAACTGGCTGTGGTGACAGCTGCATTACTTTGTGAACTGCATACTTCAGTGGGTCATAAGCATAACATCCTGCTTTCCCTAAGCCACTGTCCCCAGCCTGTGGAACATGTCTTTGCTCTTCTCTGCCATTAAGATCTTTGGCCCTGGGGGAGTTCTGGCATTGTACCAAAGATCCAGAGACATTCACATTGGGCCCTAGTCAAACACTCTCAAGTATATAATCCCTATTCATTCATTCATTATTTATTGAGACCCCGCAGCAGGGCAAGTGCTAGTTTTAGTGCTGAGGACACAACTGGTAAGCAAACACAGTATTCTGTCTCCTAAAGTTGACATCCAGGGTGGAGAGCCAGGAAACAAATAATAGCAAATACACACATTGGGCGGGAATGAGAGGGATGCTGGGCAAGGGCCCTGGATGGTGCTACTGTGCGGGGTGAAGATCTGGGCCCAAGAATTGGATGGGAGGTGAGGAGTGGCTGGCTGTGGATCCAACATCTCTCCACCTGCCCAGGGCCTCGAGACCTGGATAGCAGAGGTCAGTGTGGGAGGCCTGGCAGGTGGCTCAAGGAAAGCCACCTGTGGTGGGAGGTGTGGAATAAGACTGCGCTCTTGGAAGCTGGGGGGATCCCCTGCCTGCTTCTCCTCTTTGCCGGAGCTACGTGGGAGAGTATACTTTTCCAAGATTCATGAAATACTTGTGAACAAGATGAAAACCAAGCCTTTACCATAGACAGATTTAGGAATGGCAAAATAATTCCAATGTCAATTAATGAAACCATATAGCAGGTCATGGGTGATGTGTCCAGTAAGTATTGTGAGTACTGATAGCAGCAGGATCATTGATAACATAGTAAGTTAGTATTATTAATAATGCCAAGAGTTGATGACATTTGATAATATTAACTATAAATAAGTTATCATCTAATGGGAATTTTACCAGTCTCTGCTTGTGTGCCATAGGGCCTGTACCTGTTTATGTACTGATAAATGTTACTATTCTCTTCACCAAATTTATGAAATCAAATGACAAAAATTTTAAAAAGAGCTAAAAAGCAGGATTCAAAAAGCCAAGACAAGAGAGAGGATGGATTTGACAACATGAAATGGAAGTTTAGCTAAACAGTTGCATATGTGCAGGCTGAGAAAGCAGTATTTGTAGGATATATGCAGAGTGAGAATGTATAGATGCATATAAGCCAGATGAAATAGCAATATTCTAAAAGATTCTGAACTTTATTAACAAGTTGAATAGAAGCCAAAATGTGATATTACAAACCCCAAGCTGGTGCAATATTAGTACATTAAAAAATCACCAGTGTTCTCATGGCATTAATGACTAACGTAACTGAGGCTGTATGTGGAGTACTGTGTCTAGTCCCACAGGCCGCATCACAAGAGGGGTATTTGTAAATCCAGCTATGTCAGGGTGACAGGGACCAGGATGAAGTGGTATTCAGACCCATGTTGAATGTCAGAGGCCACGGTGAAGTTTAGTTCCCGGAAGCACAACTCTGGCCTAGAAGAAGGCCAAGCAGCTCCCTGAGGAGTTGTTCTTTGGAGACTGGACATGCCATTAGCTGGTGCATGGCAGGAGGGCACTTGGCAGGTGGACAGGGCAGGGCAGTAGTTGCAGGGGACAGACTTTATAGAGGCCTCCATGCAGCTCAGGGCAGCCAGCAAGGCCTGGCTTTCTGAGGTAGCAGGTGGCCTACGGCTGCTGGGAGGAGCCCTGTAGAGGATTAGTGTCACCTGCAGTCCTGCTGCAGTGGGAACCCTGCTTCCTGAGGGCGCTGGCCTCCTGACCTCAGAGGTCTCTGCTGGCTCTGAGTCGGGGATCAGGCGCTGTGAACAAAGAGCCCCAGTTGGGTGGCTGGCTCAGGCCCTGTAGTTCCCCACACTAGCAATTTGTATTCAGAGAACAAACACCACGTTGTCTGAACTGAAGCACTGCTGAAGGCAGGGCCTGGGAGAAGGAACCATTCTGGAAAATGGCGATGATCAGCTCGAGCTCTCTCCAAGGCAGAAGCCAGTCGTCTCTGGTGTCTGAGGCCCAGTGTACTCCGCCACTATGCTCGGGCCCCCGTTTGGTCTTGGTGATGACCTCCGAGTTTCACCCCATCTCCTGTCCCTGGGGCCAGGTTTTGGGAACCCTGACCCACTCTGTCATGCAAATCACCCCTGTGACCAGTGTGGCCACGCTGCAAGTTGTGCCCTTGCCTTAGCACTCTGCTTGGATGATCCTTAGCCCTGAGGCTCCCAGGCCTCCACTCTGCTCCTATACCGAGTGCTGCCCACTCCTCTTCCGCACCATGGGGGTCCTAGCTCAGGTCCAGGCCTCCGTGCCCTGGAGGGAATATCTACCGGTGCGGCTCTGAGGCCCCGCGGTGGTACCATTTAATCTATGCCACCACTTGGCTTAAAGGTCTTGTAGTCTGTTTCAGAACAAGTTCTGTGCCCACGTTAAGGAAGAGAACCAGAGGCTCAGGCTTGCCCAAGGTTACTCAGTGAGCAGCTGAGCTAAAATTCCAGCCTCCTGTACCTGCTTGCAAGAATCTGCATTTTCCTCCCGCATACAGTTTTGATTGCACTTGTTTTGGGTCAGTATATCTTACTGAAGCTGTGCCAGGTTTTCAGCAAATGTTTATTGATTCTTTATTGTTTTTGTTTGCTTCCTTATTTTGTAGGAATGAAGACAAACGTTCTATTCTCAAAAACTTGGCCATAATTGTCCATGTGTTTGACACATACTGGGATTCAGTGCACTGAAAATGAATGCTCTGCCTGTCACAAATCTGCTTTGAGGTTTTATACTTGGATCATTCTAAGTGGGAAAAAATTATTTCTATGGGTCCTGGGAGGTCTTGGCTCTCAAAACAGTTTTGTTTTAATGTCAGTATAGTGGAGATGACTTGTACTTCTTGATCAAGACTTGAGTCTTCAAAATGTGGCTTTAGCCTGATGGAGACCGAGTCAGTGACCCCCGCAATGACAGTGGACATAACACCATGTGTGGCAGGAGCAGCACCTAAAGGAGGGCTTTGAGGTCAGGGAGCATGGGTGGGCAAAGGCGGGTGCAGACTGCTGTGGCAGGGAGCTCTGCTTACGCAGTTCTCTCTTGTGTTATAACGCTCATCACAGTTTTTATTTAATAATAAACACACATTGTACTTTTATTCCCCCTAGGGAGTAAAACAAGCCAATGAACCAAGAACTGTGCACACAACACTGGAGAAAGAGCAACTCTGAGCAGGTCACAAACACCCCAACATAGGCTTCCTCCCCGCCCAGCGTGCAGAATCATAGACGAGTCACTGTCCACGATGCCTGGCAGAAGGGATGGGAGATCCAGGCCACAACCAGGCACCAGAACTCACAGTGCTAGCTGTAAATCACTCTGCAAAAGGAGTCACTGTTGCCTGAGGTGCAGACCCCTTCTGAGGGGAGACTTTGTCTGCCCGCTCTTTCAGAGGGGACCTGACTACAGTTGCCTCACACCTCGTCCATCCCTAGCTTTGTATTTGATTCTGCCCTGATGTATGTTTTACTTATTTGTCCACTGTAAATGGCTCTGCCAAGGCTTGGTCTTGGTCTGTCTGGCTCTCTGATGATGCCCACAACCCCAGCTAGGTACATGCCAGCTGGGTCAGTCCTTGGTGCAGATTCCACGCAGTGTCCCAGTAAGCCCCATTCCAGTCCTGCAGCGTGGCTGTGAAAATCAGGCACAGTGTCAGAGAGCATCAGAAACCTGAGCATCAGAAACAGAAACAAGAGGCCCAATCGTCTATTCTTCTCCTTAATTAGTTCCTCCTGAGTGCCCGCTTGCACAGAGATCAGGGCTCTGCTAAGTGTCTGTCATGAATGTCAAGCAAGAATACTCTAAAACAAGGCAGAACGGGCTTTCTAAACAATAACAACAAAAGACTTCAATAAGCATTTAACTGTATTTCCCAACCCACTTTTTTTTGGATGGTACTGGGTTTGAACCCAGGGCCATCACACCCCTGAACTACATCACCAGCATTTCTTGTTTTGTTAATTTTATTTTGAGACATGATCTCACTAAGTTGCCCAGGCTGGTCTCAAACTTGTGATCCTCCTGTTCCAGCCACCCAAGTAGCTGTGATCACAGATGTGTGACACTATGCCTGACTATTCCCAAGTCTTTCTATGGCTGTCTGTGATTTTCCAGTGCTGAAGGAGGATCCCAGGCCCTGTGAATGCTAAGCAAGGGCTCTATCATGAAGCAGTCTCCTCGCCCGCCTGGCATCTTTGCAGTCCATTCCTAGGCAGCTTTGATTTTAGAGGCCATTTTTTAGAAGGAACAGGTTTGTCTTGAGTTCCAAAGTGACGTGTAGCTGGACACTGAGAATGAGGTATTGTGTTATCCACCCCCCTCCACTCCTAAGCTACTTGCAATTCCTTCAGATGAGCGAGCTTGATGGGGTGGGGTGTCCCTCAGCAGAAAATGTTAAAACACTCTCTTCTGATGATGAGCTCTCAACCCGACAGCGTCCGTGCTGTTGTTTGTCCTGTGGTGGGGAATCATTTTACTTAGGGGGCCGTTCATTCATCATCCTGCTAATGAGTTAATAAATAACTAGGCGCCTGTGTTTTTCAATTCCGTGCCCTGCTTTATTTCTGAGTAGGAGCAGTGTGAGCAATTTCAAAGGAGGGGTCTAAGGGAGAAAAAGACCCAGGGCCTTTAGATATGCGTTTTCAGCATGCTGTCCTGAAGGACCTTATATCATCATCGGAGTACAGTGTCTAAAGTGTTTCAAATAACACACACCAATGAAGACTTGTTGCTTACTTTGTGCATGTAGTAAAAATGTAGCAGTTACATGAAGAATGCTCATTTCAAAATCCTAAGCAAGTTTTCAAGAATCTGGCCTGAAATGACGCCCTGATGTGCCCTGATCTGGCTTAAATAACACAAGAGTGACAAGCAAAGAAGCCAGAGAACATAGGAGGCTGCCCCTGCCTTTATGACACAGGTAGATAAAGAAAGTCAGACACTGTAACTTTCTTACAAAGAAGGCCCTCCCTCCTCCCTCCTTCTTCCTTTCCCACTTTCTTCCCTTCCCTCCCTTCTTTTCTTTTTCTTTCTTTCTTTCTTTCTTTCCTTTCTCTTTCTCTCTTTCTCTTCCTTCCTTCCTTCCTTCCTTCCTTCCTTCCTTCCTTCTTTCAAGAAGGGTCTTGCTATGCTGCCCAGCCTGGCTCTGAATTCTTGAGCTCAAGTAGTCCTCCTGCCTCAGCCTCCCAAGTAGCCAGGGCTACAGGTGCCTGCTAAAGCATAGGTAGTTATTGCCAGAACAGGTTTTTGGAGCAAGGGACTAAGTACTGTCCTTCCCACCCAAACACCTCGGCCACATCAGCTCTATTTCCTCCTCAGACTGAGAAGAAATTCATCAACTGCCCAGCTTCAGTGCTGTCCAGCACCATCGCTCACCCCTATGTGATTAATTAATAAGAGCACTGAACTCCTTCATCTGGAGCACAGGCTCTGATAGGGGGTCTAGGAATTCAATCTGGGGAGGCAGATCCTATGGTGTATCCTTCAGTTGCATACGGATTCATAGGATTTGAGTCGTACTGTGAGTGTGTTTGTGGGAAACCACATCTGCCCAAAGAGAACATCAGAAGAAAGTGTGCACTGGAACCTTCTCCCATCACAAGGAACCCTGCAGGCCTGTAATTATCCCAGTCATTTCTTTTTATCCCCACCCAGACCTGTGTGCTGGGACCTGAGAGTCGATTTTCACACCCGTGCTTTGTGCTTATTTTTGGTGCTGAGACTCCCCTGCAAGTGTCAGACCATGGCCAGGTGTGCACAGGTGCTGCAGGGGCAGAGGAGGGGCTCACAGGGGGTAAGTGTTAGGGACGAAGTGCTGCAAGCCCTCACCCTTGTCATGCTCCCACGCTGCAGCTGTCTGTCCTGTTTGCGCTATCGCGATGAAACATGGTGGCCCAGTGGCTATGAAACCCAGCCTTTATGCTCCCAACTCTGGAGGCTGGAGGCTGAGCTCAGGCATCGGCAGGGCTGGGGGCTGGCCTACAGCATTGCCAGATAGATTCGGTGGGATGCAGCAGCGACCAGCAGTCCGCTGGCAAGGTTCTCAATCTCTAGCCTGTAAGAAGGCCGAGGGTGCTGCATAACCAGCACAGAGTAATGCGAGGGCGCAGAGCTGCACTGTGCAGGTTCTGATTTCAGCTCTGTGAGCAGTGCGGAACCATGACTGGATTCCTTTCTGCTGCTGTGGCCTGACTGTGTGTCCCCCTCCCACTGAATCTGGCCGCTGAGACCTCAGCCCTGAAGGATGCTCCTAGAGGTAGCAGAGTCAGATGAGGTCAACAGGGTGCAGCCTCATGAAGGACTCACGTTCTGCTCTGAACACAGAGGAGACCAGCGCTGGCCGCCCACCGGGTGAGGACACAGAGAGAAGGTGGCTCTCTGCAAGCCCAAGTCAGGGCCTTCACCAGGGACAGGCTCTGCTGGCCCTTGATCTTGGGTTGTCGGGCTTGAGGACAGTGACAGATAAGTGTCTGCTGTTGAAGCCACTTGGTCTGTGGCATTTGCTGCAGAGGCCCAAACTGACCGAGACCCAGACTCTAGCCGTCTGTCCCTAATGCTGTTGACATGTACTGAAGAACAAACACTGAGGTTCTCTGGCGTACGCAGGCTGACGGTGGCCTCTCAGATTATTGCTAGTGTCCGTGCGGGACCAGGATTCAGGAGTTTCGTAGACCCAGGAGGATAAGCGCAGCTCCATCGCTTTGTTTTTGTAGAAGAAAGAGAAGCCTAGAGAGGTCAATGCCTTGCTCTGGGTCACAGGGAGATGAGTACAAACCGTGGACAGACAATTGTGTGCGGTACAGAAGGTGGCTTTTCCAGCCGTACACCATGGCAACTCTGGTCTGAAAATAAAAAGCTCTTATTCCCCTCAAGTCTTGACTGGAAGTAGATGATATAATTCTTGTTTTATTATTCTAAAGACAAGATCACTAGATATAGTGAAAATATGAGATAAAATTCATCTGTAATGATAGCAGTGGAAAATTATTTAGAAGCCCACACATTCAGTGTTTCATAATAATTTCTTCTCCTGTCTCTCTGGGGTATAGTCAGCAGAGCCGACTGATCACAGTGCAGCAGCACTCGACAGAAATGTGGGCCCCTTCCACCGTGTCTGCCTATTTATGACTTCTTTGGTCTACAGGCATTGTCAGCGGGGAGTGGACTGTATTCAAACAGCAGGGCTGACTTGTCATTCGGGATTATAACCAACTGTGAGTAGTTCATGCTTTGGTTAAATTATGCTCGTAAGAAGTGAGCAAATGGGAGGAAAAAATGCACTTGATCCATAAAGATAATCTAGTGGAATTGTGTGTTTTCCCCAAAGAAATAACAAGGGCCACACACCTTGGGTGCAGAGTAAATAGTGCAGTGGGAGACTTGGCCTGCTGCAGGGCTGGCTGTATCACGAGAGACTTCCTGGGGGTGAACTTAGCCAAAACCTCTGGCTCTTTGTTTGAATGCTACAAGGGTCCCTACATGTTTCCTTGAAGATGACTTTTAAGTAAGTCCTTCCTCATGTCCTGGGGAGCCCACAGTGAGTGCGGAAATAAGTAGCTTTCTCCTGCAGACACTGGCAAAGTCCAAGGCCAGGCTGCAATATCGAGGGGCACAGAGGATCCAACCTCCACACAGGTGTCCCCAAGTGAGACTCACTGCTTGCCAAGCACTGGTCCTGTGGCCTCAGATCAGGGCTTTGCTAGCTCAGGCTTTATTCTAATGAAGTGGAAGATGATGTGTTTGTCACACATGCGCGCACATGCGCGCGCACACACACACACACACACACACACACACCAGGCGCAGTAGTGTACTGTCATTACCATACGAGGCCCTCGTTCTGACCAGCCAGTTACCCACATTCGTGTAGATCATAGACTTTATAATGACTTCTTCTTCCTCTCATCCTCCTCCTTTCCTCCTCTTCTGCTTCTTTCCCCTCTCCCTTCCGCTCTTCCTTGTCCCTCTCCCCCGCCTTCCCCTCCTCCTCATAGTCATTATTTTTAGTGTTGGTGCTAAGGATTGAGCCCAGGGCCTTGAACATGCCAGGGAAACCCTTGTACATACCACTGAGCTACACCGTAGCCTTCACTTTTTAATTTTTATCTTGAGACAGTGTCTCACTAAGTTGCCCAGGCTAGGCTCAAACTTATGATCCTCCTGCCTCAGCCTCCTGTGCAGCTGAGATTATAGGAATGCACCACCACACCCAGCTTTCAATGTTTTTTAAAAGCCTCTATCTACATCACACTTAGGTCTCACACTGAATTCAAGGTCTGATAAAAACCAGATTAAAAGAAAACTGGTTTGTGGAAAGGTAGGCCTTATTTATCTTACACTCTAATAGTCAGTTTTTCAGATATTCCATCTTATGAGTGCGAATCAGTCCAATAGGCTGCTACAGAGTGACTGATTTGCAGAAGTCTACCCAGTCCCTGCATGTGCCAGCCCTGGGGGTGGACAGCCACCGCACCTGCAAGTCACAGAGGTCGCTGCGGTGGATGTGCCTGAGATGCCACTCAGGAGGGAGGAAATGCAGGGTGGGCAGAGCATGGCTGTAGGATCGGACACTGAAGCTGCTCTGTGGCCTCCTAAGAAGTTGAATCTGTTACTTCCTGAGCACTGCACCCCTTGCAGGTCTCAGGAGCTTGCTAGCGCCATTGTCCCTTAGCAGATGGCTGAAGACAACGTGGGCTCAGCCTCCTACAGGACACTGTCATGCCACAGCCAGGGTCACCCTCTAAAATCAGAGCCAGGACACAGCAGGTAGTGATTCACGATCCTCCAGTGATTTTCCTTCTGCCTAGGACTGAATTCCACAGTGCAGGCAGCAGCCTAAGAGCACCAGTGTTATTTGTGCACTTCCTCCCTACCCCAGCTCACCTCCCCGCTCCGTTTCCCCTTATTCCAGTCATCAGACACGTGACAGTCCCTCCTCTAGGTCCCTGTGCCAACAGACTCCCCAGCCTGGGACTCCTTCCCCGGAGAGCGTCCCTTGTGTATCCACAAAGTCCCTGGAGGAGACCCTTCCCCACCCACCCTGTCTGAGGACAGCTCTGTCCTGGCCACGCCGCCTGCCCTTTCTTTCTGGCACTGTTCATCCACTGACGTGGAACAGACCCAGCTATTCCCGAACAGCAGGCACTGGTGCACCACGTCTGGTCTCTGCCTTATCCCAGGGTTTGGAAGAGTGCAGCACAGAGTAGGAACTGCGAGGACATTTGCTGAAAGAACCACAGAACAGACACCCGGACGCCTTCTGCTCGGCGCATAAGTGCACGCCTAGCACAGCTGCCTAGACTCTGAGCCGTTCCTCGCGCCAGGGAGAGCACGCTGGAGGTCAGGGCTTTCCCCTCTCTGGGTGGGGCTTAGCTTCCACTGCGGAAGTCCTGGGGATGGGGCTTCAGCTTCACCACCCAACTGAAAGGCGTCTTACAAAGAATTCCTTTGAATCATGATTCTTACTGACAACCACAAGTGCTATCTGTTTTTTTGTGTGTACAAAAATTCCATCTCATTAGTCTGATCACTGCACTGTCTAAGCTTGGGACCATGCCCAAGACCATTTCCTCAGCAAAGTTAATTTTACAAGTGTAGACTGCCAGGACTCCTTAATTTCTGCTTCTTCCCTTGCTCAACACCCAGTTTCAGTGTAACCCTATAACGCTCAGGGGAGCATTCCACTGCGGTGAAAGTTTGCTTTTGTTTTGTCTTCGTGTGAAGGTTCCCATGACCTCATGCAATTTCATGTTATAAATTAGTCCATTTCTTTGACTGATAGAATATGATAATGTGGTGAAAATGTGCTGCTCCAGGAAATCAACTTCTTATTTCCCCTTTTAGGTGTTCGTGTACTGTGTGTGGTTCCAAGAAGAAATTCTTGGCTATAGAGATTTGAGAAGCACAGTGAAGGGGAATCTGCTCATCCCGGTTCTGACCTGGTTCCATTTCTGTGAATGGAGCACTAAGTAGAAGTGATGTGCAGAAAGGGCACAGAGGTGAAGGGAGGCTGTCCACAGGAAGCATTTGTCCCGCAGACCTGGAACACACATCCTCAGGAAGTCAAGAACACGTTATCATCAGGCCATGGGCGACCAGACCGGTCTGGGTACAGCTGCTCTTTGGTATCCCTGGGAGACTGGTTCCAGGCCCCAAATCAGGGCTAATTACTCAAGTCTCTTAAATGAAATGGCACACAACTCACATGTACCCTCCTGTACAGTTTAAAATCATCCCTGACCTTCTGATACTATGTAATACAATGTAACTGCTATGTGAACCGTTGTTACCTTATACGGCGGGGGACTGATGCTGGGAGAAGGGCCCCATAGCTGGCTGAATCTGCAGGGCACAAGCAGAGGACTGAAGTTATCCTGTAGAGAACAATCCTGCCCCGACCTCTGAAGGCAGAGACAGGGGAGGAGGAGGAAGTGTGGTCTCACAGACTGTTGTCTTTGTTCTGGCTATTGATTAATGCCAAGGCAAGCCCCAAAGCAATTTCAGTTCTTAATACACAGCAACACAATGGCAGCGCCAGTGATCAGCCCACAATTCAGAGGGCAGAGGTAAATCTCTGATGCCTGGATGTGTATTCACAGGCTTCCCAGTGCCGCCTCCTGCCAACACCAGAGTAACCTTGTATTTCCTCTGTGGTCCATCCACTGCTGCTGAAATGGAAGTTCAACTCTGCAGTCAGAAGGGAAGTCTGTCTCAGTGAGTCAGAGGGAACCCTCTTCCAGTGTCCCTGCCATGCTGACAGTTTCCTTACATGCCTAGTCAGAAACTGAGCACACACAGTGTGAAGGGGTACAGACATCCAGGGCACTTTGAAGTAGAGAAAAATAGCCACACAGGGTCACTTCCGGAATGTCCCTCTTCATTCCCATATGGGATTCCCTGCCTTTTCCAAGAAAGTGGCATGGCCAAGCTCCTCCAAAGAGTTCAACTCCCGTCTCTGGTGAAGGTTTCTGTTAGGATGAAGCTGAAGTCATGATCCTTTCCTCCCCCAGTCGAAACGCTCCCTCAGAAGGGCTGACTCTGCTGTGGTGGAGACACCTTCTAGAACCGAGGTTTACCCTACATTCCTGTCTGCCTGTGCATTCCCGCTCGAGGATTGATTTTTAAAGCTTATGGGATGGTATATTGATATTTGATCTTTCTCACACTGAGAAATAAGAATTTGGAATTTCAACTGGTTCAGGCCGTTTCTTCCTGAGCAGGGAGTTAATTTTAGCAAAGCCAAGAAATATCCTCTGCAGGAAAGGCTCGGTGGGAGGATCTGGTTCTTTCTGACAGGCTGCCCCCTTTCAGAAGCGACACTAACACCTGTGAATGCCAGCGGTGAGCCGGAGCCCCTGTGAGTTCTGTAACCAGGCAGGGGCTGTTCGCAGAGGAGGAAGGCACATTTACAGCCACACATGACAGCAAGTGCAACGTGATCTTTTGGTTGTAAAGTAGTTGGCAATGCTGGAAGTTCGAGAAATTTAAATTCCCTTGGAACATGCAAATTAAACTGGAGATATTAAGAAATGTAGCTGGGTATCTTTTCCCCCTAGTGTCATTTTTAGAGTGCATTTACAGAATGCTTCTGAATTTTATGTGAGATTTAAAATTATAGCTCAGTGATACATTTTCAAAAGTAAAGGTTCAGGCAGAAGAAAAAAAGATTATACTTAACATATCTTTAGCTGATTTCTCAGCAGAGTTTTTTTTTTCCTTAAAAAAAAATTCCAGCCAGGTGTGGTGGTGCACACCTGTAATTCAAGCTACACAGGAGGCTGAGGCAGGAAGATCGTAAATTTGAGCCTAGCCTGGGTAACTCAGTGACTAAATGAGACTCTGTGTCGAAAGTTTAAAAGGGCTGAGGATGTCCCTCCATATGCAAAGGGCTTGGGTTCCATCCTCAGAATTGGGGGAGGGGGCACTCAAACTCTGAATTCTAATCAATTAAAATGCAATTATTTGCACAAGTATTTGGAGTGGCATTTATATCCTGGCAAATTATCTGAAAGTACACTTTTTTCTAAACCCTCAAAACTAAAAAATAAAGGCCCTTCCTAGGAGACGCGCGGCTGTGTCTTACTTTACTGGCTCCCTTTCACCTCTTTTCACACAGGGGGATAAGCGGAGATCACACATTCTCCTAACGGTCTCTTCTGTGATTTCTCTCCATGCCGAAGTTGGCTGGGGACAGCTCTGCAGCTGCTGCTGGACGGCGGACAAGACACTGCTGGGAGGGGGCTCCAGAGCTGTGGCCCAACAGAATCACATGGCTAGAAGATGTGGCCTTGGGGTGCAGGTCACGGGGGACACTCTCCTTCGGGCTGCTCGGAGAGGGGCGACAGGACCATGAGTAGCAAGGCCGCTGTGGTGCTCAGGGACTCTGATGCAGCAGGGCCCCCCGTGCGCTAGGCATGACCACGCAGTCATCCGGAAAATTAGAAATGGGTCTGGAAGTGCGGAGGTGTGCTTGTAACCCTTCCTTCCCAGGCCAAGCCATTCTGTTATTCTCACGTTTAATTTCCTTATTATTTGTAGAGTGTTTGGTTGCACAGCGGGCTACAAATTATTTGTGGGATGGCAGACTACAGTGATTTTCTATGTTTGAATTAAGTTACAACTTGACATACAAAATGTAAATCTTCCATAATCACATAGACTGACAGCCCATGTTTCATAATTTGTCCAGTTTGTTCTCTGTCCCTATGGAAAAATGGGCAGACAGTCTGGAAATTTCCGGCGTGACTGCCAGGCTCAGAGCATGCCGATGGACAGCCTAAAGCTGGTATCTGTGCAACCTGGAGACCCTTCATGCAGCGGGCACCACACTGGGACCGCAGGGACAGTTGCCCTGGATCAAAGTGCCCAGGGGTCACATCTGGGGTCACCTGTCTCAGGAGTGATGCACCTTTTAGGCTCGCTTTCTTTCTTTCATGTGTCTTCCTCCCTTCCTTTTTCTCTCCTCCCTCCCTCCCTCCCTTCCTTCCTTCCTTCCTTCCTTCCTTCCTTCCTTCCTTCCTTTTCTTCTTTTCCTTTCCTTTCCTTTCCTTTCCTTTCCTTTCCTTTCCTTTCCTTTCCTTTCCTTTCCTTTCTCTCTTTCTCTCTTCCTTCCTTTTCTTTCTTTCTCTTCTGTGGGTGTGTGTGGCGTCAGGGATTGAACCCAGGCCTCAGCACTATACTACATCCTCAGCCCCTTTGTTTTGGGAGGGGCTCTTACTAGGTCACTAAATTGCCCAAACTGGGCTTGAACTTGTAACCCTCCTGCCTCAGTCTCAGAGTGAACTTTAGGTTTTCAGTGGTGATATGGGGGGGTTGGGGGGCAGTATTGTGCCTTTGCAATGGTTGATACATTGTGTCAGCTTGAGGAGTCTAGAGGTTTGGCTGAGTGACTCAGCAGGAAACCAGGATGCTTACTTTGTACACATCCTGAGCCTGTGGAAGAGGAGGGCATGGAGACTGTGTGAGGGCTACACGCCCCCTGGGTGGGGTTAGCCTGTTTACAAGGGAAGGGAAGGAAAGAGGCTGCTTGCTGCCATTCCTCCCTTTTTGCTGGTTGTTTTTGCTGTGCTCTGCTGCCATGAACAGTTTGCCCTCTGCCATGTGCCACTCTGCCTCTGAACCAGCCAAGTATGAACTGAAAGCTTCACAAACTGTGAGCTAAATAAACCCTTCCTTCCTTCATTTTGGGGGTGGGTATTTTGCCTCAGCAAGGAGAGAAAAGTAACCAAGGCACCCTTTCAGAGTAAACCCAAATTCAAGATCAGAGCTGACTTCACTTTTTTAAAGAGCACCCAGGAAAACCAATGTCACACGTGGGAGGCAGCCCTACTTTGCCCACTGAGAAGAAAGGGGCGCAGAGGGGCAGAGCGTCCCTCTGGCTGGATCTGAGTTCTATCTGTGGAGCTATGTTACTTTCTTCATTTTTGTACCTGGTTCTCAGCAGGCCATTGCCAGGGGAGCTCAGACTCCATGGGTTAAACCTTGGAGCTAGTAAGCTAGGCTGCTTACTAGCTCCGCCAGGGGTGCAGTGTGCGTGTGTGTGTGTGTGTGTGTGTGTGTGTGTGTGTGTGTGTGTGTGGTAGGGATGGAACCCAAGGCCTTGCATGTGGTAGACAAGCACTCTACCACTGAGCTACATCCCCAGTCCTTTTCATTTTTAAGTTTTCAGACAAGGCCTCACTAACTTTCCAGGCTGGCCTCTAACTTGCAATCCTCCTGCCTCAGTCTCCCCAGTAACTATCACCATCCTGGGCTTAAGGACAGGAGAGTTAAAATAAAAGTTCTAACTGGGATGAGGGAAAGGAGAAGAGGAAATAAGGGAAAATATATATGTATACAGAAGGATAGCAGGGATTACTGTACTGCTGGTGTCTAATGGTTTATTGAAAGGAACAGGTAATGCCTAATTTTTTCTTTTTTGACCAATTTTGCATGCTTATGTCTAGTAATCTGAGCAAGTAATTTGAAGACAACCATATGCAATATAACAACCTTTGGTGAATTCCTACCACCTTGTTTAGCGAAACTCTATCATTTCTAATTTTTTTGTTCTTATTTTTTATTCTTTTTAATGGTTTGATCAATCTTGCATTCTTACATCTGGTCATCTGTGCAACTTCACTAAAGATAACAATGTGTAACATAACGACCACTGTTAATTCCTATCATTTTGTTCTAAAATCCTGTGTCATTTTTATTGCTTTTGCTTTGTTCTGTTTTTGAATATGTTGTTGGTATTTTGCTATTGTTCTTTTTAATTATTCTCTTTAAAATAAAAATAAATGAAAAGTTCTATGTCTCAGTTTGATCGTCTATGAAATAGGCATGATGGAGTTCTTATGAGGACTCCATTAGATATTCTATGAAAACCACAGAGAACAGAGACATAATAACCATGCGACAAGTGTTAACCGTAATGATTATAATTATTATTATTCAGTGCTGGCTCATATGGTGAGAATGAATCCCTTTCTCCGGCAAAAATACTTAGAATTTCTGGAAAGAGGACCAACATCAGGGCAATGAAGCATTTCAGGCTTGTGGGAAGGCAGCCGCCTTTGTCAACACATTTACCTTACCATCCCAGGTGTACACAGGGCCGAGTTGACTTCAGCTCTGGTTTGCTGGATTTGGTGGCTTCTGTGACAGTGTTGGTCTACTCCAGGGCATCACAGGAGGGTGAGCCTCCAGGAGCCAAAAGAAGCTATTGGCCCTATGGGGGCAGCTGCACCCTCCCAGTCTTGGCACCTGGATCGATCCCAGGATGTTCTGCAGTGAAGTACAGTTTGTCTGTGTGTGTAGGAGGTGATTTTCTCTAACTGACTGCAAAATTCAGTCTCATGCAGTGTCTCTGTAAGACTTCTCCAAAAAGATGGGGGAAAGAGGCAGGTAAATGGGTTTCAGTTTTGGGGGGAAGCACCGTTGGAGGGAAAGTAGACTTAAATGGGACCCAACAGTACAGAGGTAAGAGGAGGTAAATGGGCCTTTAATAGACGTAGACTCCCAGAGCCTAAGTTACACCTTTCCTGGAAAGCGTTTTAAAATTATACCTTTAGACGCCAGGTGTGGCCATGTAAAGGTAGGGGTGGCAAGATGACATGCATGGCAAACCAGTCCCTAACCCAGACTACACTGCACCACAAGGAAGCCTCCTGTCCACATTCACCACTAACTCCACATTTTGTGAAAGTGGTGGCCTTGTCTACTCCTTCGCCTCAGTTTCCCTGGCGTCTAGCGCAGCACGTACCCACTGCTTAATGACGCTTTAATTTTAACTAGGAGTTGATCATGTCCTCCTGGCTGTGTCGCCTCCATTTCCCTCCAGCTCTCGTAAGACACAGAGCCCAGAGCCACGGCACCCTGCAGCCTGTCCCGGGACAGACTCTAGCTGGGAACGTTCTCGGCAGAGCAGGCCCCAAGCAGGAAAGATGGGGCAGCCTGGCTCATCCACCCGGGAGCTAGGCCCTGGGTGTCTGCACACACTGCTTAGGGGTGCATTGCCTTCGTGAGCCACTGGGCAACTCTGGAACTCGTACTCATGCAAGGCCACTAGGTATTTTTATTATTATTATTATTAATATTATTATTATTTTGCAGTACTGAGGATGGGGCCCAGAGTCTCTCACATCCATGCATGTGGCAAGTGCTCTTCCGCACACCCTGGCCCCTACCTCATGCTTTTAAAAGAGACTGTTTTCAAGAATTTAACAGTGTGAGTTAACTAAGAAGCACACACATAAAACAACAGTGGATAATACATTGTAGTGTACAGATGTGTGAGTCCTCAAAAAAGTAATTGCGTTTTCATTGCAATTATGAAACATTTCTGACTCTGTTTGGAAGAATGAGTGTCTCAGTGTGGGGTGCAGGAGGGAAGTCACCCTGTGTCACTGGCAGGTCATTATTTAGAGCATGTTTTGTTAAAGTCAGATTGCTTGCATTTAAAAATGTCTCCTGCATGTTTTCCATGTAGGGAGTTATGGTGTTGTGTGGATTTGGGGTTAAACGTGCCCATTGCAGGTGACCTCTCTTCCCTGGTGGTCCTCAAGGCACAGATGGAGAGAGCCCAGTGACCCCAGGGGCTGAAGACAAGCTGGAGAAAGAAAGGGAAGGAGGTGGGGGCACACAGAGGGCAGAAGACTATTTTCATGGACCCTCAGGGAAGTTGAATTGAGGCCAAAATCTAAAAACATGACCAGGATAACTGTGCAGGGATATATCACATCCTCAACAGTTCTATGATTATTATGCAAAAAGTAGCAACAGCAAGAATCAACCAAGGGGCTTAAAGAAACATTAAAACTATTATGAATGAAGATCTAAGAGACATGATCAAAAGGAGTTCTACAGGATTTGGCAAGCATCTCTAATTGAGTTAATTAAAATTTTACACTCTGGAAAAAAACAGGAGTTCTATCCCAAGAAAACATTGATCAGGACAGCATTTGTGGTGTGAAATATGGAAGAAGGTCTTGTCAAGGACTAGAAAGAGCTTGGTTTTAGACACACACTCGTCTTCTTTCTTAACATATCTGAGTCCCATGACAGCTAGAATGAGCAGTAGATTCTAGGAAGCTGCAGATAATCCAGCCTCTAACAGTGCTACACAGCAGAACAGAGTATGGTTCTTTTCAGTACATGGAGACCAGAATTTGGAAAAATATCTGAATTCTTTATCTTAGCAAATGCCTAGGGATATGCTTCATTTACTGAGTTTCTAGGTAAATAAGCTTAACTTTATACCTCGAAAAAAGTGTTTGAAAGTGTCCTTGTAATTGATTTTCACTTTCTTTAAAAAGAATGTTTGCTGTCCTTTCACATCACTGACCAATGAGTAGAGGGAAGCAAACCCTGCCTGTAAATCCCACTGAAGTGGGTGTGGCAGGGACAGAAGGGTCTTCAGATAGAAACATATTTGCCTCCCACTTGCTGCAATAGAATGGCCCATCCCGTTCTGTTCCAGATAAATTAGAAACAGAACACATGATGATTACCTTGTAAAAGTTTGATATCAAGGTTAAGAAGAAAACAGTGCAATGGCTTAGTCCCCTTAGGCTGCTACAACAAAATACCTTCGATGGGGTGGGTTAAAGGCAACAGGAGGTCATTGCTCACAGCTCTGGAGGTTAGAAGCCCAAGCTGAAGATACTGGAAGATTCGACATCTGGTGGGGGCTGTGAGCCTCATAAAAGGATGCTCCTCATTGGGTCCTCACTGGAGAGACATGAGGATGCTTTCTGGAGCCTTTTTTGCAGGAGCCTCTGTTGACCTCCACACTATCCACAGTCCTACCTTCTAATACCGCCACTTTGGTGATTAGGCTCCAACACACAAGCGGAGGTACGAACATTGGCCTGGTAGCACTACACAGGCTCAAGACCAGAGCAGCAGGCCTCATTTCAGAAGCCATACCAAGTGATCAGTGATGGTCCAGAAAATCCCCAGACACTGCATGGACCATCTGAGATAAGAGTAGCGAGAGTCATATCAGGTATATCATATCTTCTGGAGAACGGATGAAGGTGGGCTGATCATCTCTGACACTTATTTTGGGGTACAGTGAAGCAAGGCCCCAGAAGCAGAGGGGAGCTTCCAGAAACCCTCAGCAGAGCCCTGCTGCAGGTCCTGGAAATGCCTCCCTTTCCACGGGTCCCTGCACTACATTTTCAGAGCAGCCCTGGCGGCTGAGGGATGGCTGACCAACTAGAAGCTGAGGCCTGGAGGTCCCATGACTCCCAGCAGGCATGCATCTGTGGGCAGGTGGGCAGAGGGTCTCCAGGTCTGTCAGCCCTTCTGTCCCCTTCAGAGTGCCATGGAGTGGAGGTTCTTCCTTCTCCATTCTTTGCAGCTACGTGAAAAGTCTGCATACACAAAGAAATGTGTTTGCTTGAGAAATATCCTTTTAGGTTTTTTTTCCAACCACTGACTCCGTTATATTGAACCATACATGATCTTCTAGTGGACATAGGAAAGTGGATATAATCCCACCCAGGAGGTGCTGGCAAATGAATAACTAAGGACAGACGTGTGTTGTTCAGGGATGCTCCAGGCAGCAGGTAGGCTGTGAGCTTAGCAGAAGGAAGGAGCTTCCTCTGGACACCTTGATCCGGGGAGGACAGCAGCCATCATCTTGAGTTACCCAGGGGTGGTGGAGAGGTAAATGTCCAAGGGTGTTATTCTGCCCCGAAACTGGGAACCTTGGTCAGACTCTCACTCACGTAGGCTGCACTGAGAAGAATGGCTCTTTGCTCTGGACTGAATGTCTGCCCCCCCTAGGCACACATGGTGGAATCCTGACTCCCACAGTGATGATATTAGGAGGTGGGGTTTTGGAGGGGGTTATTGGGTCATGAGGGGGGAGCCTTCATGGAAGGAATTAGTGTCTTCATAAAGTGATCACAGACAGCACTCTACTCCTCCGGGGAGGCAAGGACACAGCGAGAAGATGGGCATTCATCCAGGGCCACTGAGCAAGTCCTCAGCAGACGCTCAACTACTACAGCCTTTCCAGCCCCAAAGCTGCAAGCAATAATTTTCCATTTTTATATTTGGCCACTAGGGAAATGCAAATCAGATTGTCTTGAGAGTCGGTCTCACCCAAGTCAGAGCAAATCATCAAGAACACAAAAACAATAAATGTTGGCAACAACATGGGGAGAAAGAAAACCTGCATTGCTGGTGGGAGTGGAAACCAGGACAGAGGGTCCTCAGATATTAAAAACATTACTACCAAGGACCCAGTCACACCACTCCGTGGTAGGTACCCAAAGGAATTAAAGCCAGCATGCTACCAGAACACCTGCACACCCATGTTTACTGGGTCACAGCACACAGTGGCCAAGTCACAGGTCAGCTTGGATGCCTATCAGCGGATGAATGCATGAACAATATGTGGTATGCACACAGAGTGGAGTATTATTCAGCCATAAAGAAGAATGACCTCATGTGATTTGCAGGAAAATGGATGGAATTGAAGACTGTCACGTGAAACACAGTGAGCTAGATCCAGAAAGACAAGCAAGTAGAACGGAAATTCTTATTTGACATGGAAGGGAGAAAGTGGGGAGGGGGGTATAAGCGAGGGTAATAGGTAGATAGGATCAAAAAGTCATTGTACTCATGAGTGACAATGTCACATTGAGATCCAATGTTTTATAAAATTAACATGTGCTAATAAAATATCATGAAAATAATTTTCCATTGCTTATTAGCCACCAAGTCCAGGACACTCTTTCTGTTAGAGCAGCAGCACAAATAGACTAAGACATGTTTTACTCTTCGCTGTGAAGAAGGGTGTGAGCTTGGGTGCCTGTGGCCCAAAGACCTAAGAGCCAATGATCTGTGCTGTTGGAGCAAACCTTGCTCATTTCTCCTGCGTGCACCAATGGGCAGCAGCTTCCCCACCAAGGAGACCTTCAGACATTCTTTGTGTGTCTGGTTCCTGTCCTCAACGTTGCAAGGCCTCTACTGCCAACCGTTGTAGGTGCCAATAGTCCCTTCAAGGCCTCAGCGAGATGGGCAGGCTTGTGTGGCAATGGCAGGTGGTAGGTGCTGCCCCTGGCTAACATTTTTGCAAACCTTTCGTGGTAACCCCACTAGCCCTGCAAATCACTAAATCACTTGGCATCCCCAAGGAGATGGTCTTTGGAGAGAGGCTAGAGCAGAGCAAAGAGTGGGGCTCAGGTGGGGGCCCGTGCTCAGGCTGATTGCAGAGGCACTTCCCAGAGGCCCTGGGATAATTGTCCTGGGAGCCCGTGCCGGCCAGGCAGAAAGAGACAGGGAAAACCACAGACAGGAACTCAAAAACAACCTCAGGTTTGCATGCAGATAGCTAAGAACTCTCAGTACCTCGAACACCAGAAGGCCACTGGGGAATCTGCTTATGTTTAGGGTGCTGTTGCTTTAAAGGCAGTCGCCCACAAAGGGGGTCTTTTAGGCTTAGAGACTCTCCTTGAGCAGCACACCTCCAGGCTCCTGCTTTTCTGCAGTAGGGTGTTCATGATCCTTTGTGAGCCAGAATCCCGAGGCCCTGTTAGGCATCTGTGCTTATAAATTATAATGTATGACAGAAATTAATAAAACCGAAATTTATAAAAGGACTTAAAATTAAAATTTAAACAGCTCTTCAATCTGTAAATCCATTCCCAGGGTAAGGGATGGAAGAGCAGTCAGAACCACGTGTGTTCAGGAACATTTATCAGCAGGCAAATTTCTTAATCGCGCTCGATTATATTACATTATGAATGATTCACTAATCTCTCAATTTCCTTCTGTACTGTCTCTTGTTTAAGCACATTCTTCCACCCTCTCATGCCTAACTCTTCAGTTAGGGAAGGAAGGGGGAACCTTTTAAAATAGCGAAATAATGTGTATTTCCTTTGTATTCTTGTGCATTCACATGCCCTTCTGTTTTTCCTTTTTGTTAACTTCAGAAGAAATCAAATGCCAAGTCTGAAAAAGGACTAAGAGAATTCATGTCTATCTTCTCGCTATAGCCACCCACTATAAATAATCTAATTTTAAAGACTTTCCAAGAATGGCACAGAATACGCTTCTTTATTAACCACCCTCAATGCTAGAAAAGTTTTTCCTATGTTCATACAGCTTGCTTGTTGTACCTTTAATTCACTTTGTGCTCTCTTCTTAGTCTTGATATATTGTAATATTGTACAAGCAACTAGCACAAATTTCAGGTTAAGCCTTGCCACTTCAGAACTGTGATCTGGGAATGAAGGGGTTAACAGTGGTTCTCAAAGTAGGGGTGATTTTGCCTCCCTCCAACCCCTGGGGGACACCTGGCAACATCTGGGGATGGACCTAGTTGCCACAAGGTGGGGGCTTTTGCTGGCATCTGAGGGGTGGGAGCCAGGGGTGCTGTCAACACATTGCCCCCCACCTAGGCCAGCACCCCTCCCCCAGCGAAGAGTGGTCTGGCCCCAGTGTCACCAGGAGGAGGCCCGAGGAACCCCAATTTAGGAGGAAGTGGCTGCTGCGTGGCAAGGCAAGACTGTTGAGAAGCTCAGGAGAATCAGCGCCAGCGCCCGGGTGCTTCACACTGCTGGAAGTGACCTGAGATTACTCAGTGTGGGGCAAGATGAAGGAGAGAAACCAACCTGGGGATCAGCTGAGGTTTTGAAAATTGTTAACCACATGATTATGGCTGTATTTTGGATCTACCTCTTATTTTATCATAAGATTACCAAACCAAATTTGCCTCTATTTTTCATAAGGTAACAGCTGTAATAGATTATTTGGGATTTCCAATTTTTTCAGGAAATAGTTCAGCTTGGCCAGCTTAACTGTCAACCCTTGACTGGCTTCCCTGGCATAATGAGTGGGATTTGTTTGCAATATGAACTCCTGGCAGGCTCCAACTTTAGAAACTGCCGCATTTTTGAGGGTTGTACTTTCCCAACATTAATGTGAAAGTTTGAATATTTTTTCCTCTTCAGAAAAACGTCCTTATATCAAAGGCCAATGATATGAAAATATTCCTAAGTTAGCAACAGGCATGACTAAATATAGAGTGGAAAAAACTCTGGAATTAGTCTGTGGAACCAACAACCAGGCCAATCAGTGATGCTGCGTAGTGATGTGTTCTTTCTGACAGTTTCTAAGGGTGTCCATTTTTTTCACCAATGTCACTGTCGCAAGGGAAGCCGGTACACAGCCTATTGTAAGCCAGATTTCCCACTCTAGCAGCAAAAGGTCTTTCTCATCTTAGCACCTTACTTGGAAAACAAAGCCCACTATCCTGATAGTTGAAATATTTTGTAAATCACGAAGGATATACCCCTGTAAGGCTTATGAAGGCATTTGTTTCCAGCTGGCCACGGTGGTGCATGCCTACAAGCCCAGCCCTCAGGGAAGCTGAGGCAGGAGGATCGCAAGTTCAAGTCTTGCCTGGACAACTTAGGCTTTGTTTCAAAATAAAAAATGCAAAGGTCTAGGGATGTAGCTCAGAGGTAGAGTGCCCTGAATTAGAGCCCTAGGACTGAAATAAAAAAATATTAGCGTCCAGTAACTTGGCCAAGCAATGCAGCTCTTTGAAATAAATACCAGAAGACAACTTGCTACTTGTTGTACTCCTGTCCACCAGGAGCCCACTGGGCCTCTACATCAGGAAGTGATAAACGTTACCACTGCGCGCGCGTGATGAGAGCCAAGTTTGGGCCCTGTTCCTGCTCTCCCAGGGGTCAGCGTCACCCGAAGCTGAGGCCGTGGTGACTGTCCACGTCCCTGCTGACCTCCCCAAGCCATGAGGAAAACTGCGCACCTGTGGGGCTCCGCTGTCCCTGGGAGGACGCATCCCACAGGGCGCCGGCTGCACATTCCGAAGCCCGGGTTCCTGTATGTGAGGGGGGCCATCTGCTAGCTCCTCCTGCTCTTGCGTCAGGAGACGCAGTGACTCTGTGGCCACCCCTTTACACCTCCCCAGCCCTCCTCGCTGGCGGCCTGAGAGGTCTGCACAAAGAAGGGTGGCTCTGGTGGCGACCAGGACAGAATGCCAGGAGGGGACGGTGCGGAATGCCTCCCTGGGTGCAGCCGTGTCACAGTGGGTCTTATCCCCCTGACCCCTTCAGGGATCGGACCCTGCGCCTTGCACAGGCTCAGCTCGGAGATGCCTTGCGCATCTCCTGTGCAGCCCTGCAGCCAGCCGTGGCCAGGGCGCGTCCTCACGCCCGCGACCCCACAGCCCGGCAAACGCCAGGCGGACCAGTCCTCGGCGTGGCGGTGCCACTGACCGAAGAGTCAGAATGCTGGGTGGAGGAGCTGCCAGCTCACGCGGGGGAGGGAGGGGAGACCAAGGCCTTGACATCGGGTATCTGAGCATCGAGGGACCTGGAAGAGCCTGATGTAGTTCAACACGAAGTACGTGCGGTCAATAAACAAGTAAGAAACCGCATTCTAGGGAAACAGCAGCGAAGCGAAGCAAAACTGAAGCCGGGCGGGAGAAGACGGGTGGGGAACGCGGGTCAGCGCCAGGTCCCGGCCCGCGGGGCTGAGAGGGGGGGTCTGCGCCTGTGCTCACACAGGGGCTGCCCGAGATGGGCCGAGGCTCCTCTCCCTTCCACAAAGCAGGCTCTACTTCTCCGGCCGGGGACCCACAGGAGCAGGAACCCCTGGGGTGCCCCAGAGTGATAATTCCCGCTCTCTCCCTTGGGGGCTCTGCCCACAGGCCCCAGGTGAGCTCGCCTGCCCTGGGTGCTGGGAACCTGCTGCCCCGTGCTGATACTCTGGGTGGAACTGAGCTCTCCTGACAGTCTTTCGTGGAGGAGCCCCGTCCTTCACGGTGTCCGTTACTCACTCTGAGTACCG
Organism: Dinomys branickii; assembly: GCA_004027595.1. Taxonomy (NCBI): domain Eukaryota; kingdom Metazoa; phylum Chordata; class Mammalia; order Rodentia; family Dinomyidae; genus Dinomys; species Dinomys branickii. The sequence continues at coordinate 95,920 of PVLD010001507.1, forward strand.
CTCTGTGACTGGGTAAATGACTCAGAAAGGTTCCCATTCAGCTTCAGATGAAAGCAGGGAAGGCTCGTTGAAAGCACTGATGAGCTTCCCCCCCCTCCAGCCACCCCCACTGCCGCCACCCCCACTGCCACCACCGGCCGCACTCCTCAAGGGTGCAGCAGGAGGTGGAAAGCAGGAACGAGGCACATCCCTGGCGGGGGGTGGGGGTGGGGGTCCCTCCTCCGGCATCCTGAAGAGACTGCCATGCCCAGAAAGGGGGAATTTCATACCCATTTTAGAAAGATTATGAGATTCTGAGTTCTGTGCACAACCAGAAAGACTTCTGGATGGTAAAGAAAGGGTCAAAAAACGAGAAATAGCTTCTGTTTTTGTTTTCCTTGGAAGATACAGGTTGTGCCAATCATACAAAGGCTGAGAATTTCACAAATGAGAAACGGTGTGAAGTCATCTGAAGCTATGGACCGAGTTTTCACACTGTGTGCTTCTGTCGGCCTTGTGTTTCCTCAGCATGGTAAGTATTCGGGATGAGGACATTAACTCCAGATAAGTTTTCATCAAACCAGATGATTCGATGAAAAATGAACCCCCCAAAAAAATATGCTATGTGTGCGTATAAGGTGAGCAATCCATTTTTTATACATAATACAAAAGCCAAATATCAGTGGTGCTTTTAAAAATAACTTATAGAATTGGGGACAGCAGTGTGCAGCTGTAGCCCCAGCACTCTGGGAGGCTGAGGCAGGAAGGCTGTAAGTTGGAGCCCAACCTGGGCAATTTAGTGATTTAGTGAGACCCTGTCTCAAAACAAAAACTGAAAAAAGGGCTAAAAATGTAGCTCAGTGTGAAGGCTACTATAGCAAACACACACACACGCATGCGCGCGCGCGCGCACACACACACACACACACACACACACACACACACACACACAGAGATCTGGCAGGCATGCAGAATGGCCCGCTGGGATAAACAACTGCTAACAGTCGCACTCAGGGAGGCCTGCAGCAGAGTGGCCCTGCTCTGGTGGAAGGACATCAGTGTGAAGGAGGAGCCAGGGATCATCAGAAGGACCACTCCACTATCCCTTCCCACCAACAGCTGGAAAAATCAAAAGGAACCCCTGGTCAGGACCTCTCATTAAGCAGGTGAATATCCAGACCAGCAGGGATGTCTGTTTATATTTTCGTGGGGAATCTGTTATGAGACAGAAGCCACACATCCCTCAGCACAGTATCACAGACCTGCACGGGAGTCGGGGGTTAATGCCGGACAAGGGACATCAACACATACTTCACAGAAGAAGAAGTGCAAATGGTCAAAAAATATGTGAAGCAATTCTCAACACTGCTGGCCGCTAGAGACATGCAGATTAAAACAACACCAAGGTTCTGTTTTAACCCAGAAAGAATGGCCACCATCAAAAAATCAAATAATGACAAATGCTCCTGAGGCTGTGGGGAAAAGGAGCCCTTCTGTATTATTGGTGGGAACTAAACTAGTACAACCGCTATGGAAATCCCTCAGAAAACTAAACCTAGAAGTTCCCTTTGACCCTGCTGCTCCCCTCTAGGTATCTTCCTGCAAGAGTTAAAGGCATCACATCACGATTATCCATGCAGATGCGTTTTTACGGCAGCACAGCTCATAATAGCCAAATCTTGGAAGCTGGCTCTATGTCCACCAGCAGATGATGGGTAAAGAACATGCGGTACCTACGCGCTGTGGAGTACTGCTCTGTTACAAAGAGACATGAACCTGAGTCCTTTGTAGGGAAACAGAAGCATCTCGAGACCATAGTGCTGAGAAATAAACCAGACACAGAAGTGTAAATGTCACATTTCCTTTTATATGAGAAACCCACAGTGTAAATAAAGAGCAAAAGTGAAGGTGGGTACTAGGAAGTAGGGAGACAGATCTTTCTCAAGGGAGAAGGGGATCCGAGTTGGAGGTGGGGGGAGGAAAGGCTGAGGATGGAAAAGGATCTCAGGTGTGTTATGTGCATGTCCTGGCTCCACGCAAGCAATGTAAACAGTGTGCACTGCACACATGCCCTAATAAACTAAGGAGAACAACTCAGATGGAGAAAACAGATTCAAGGCATTTACTTGGCACTAGATAGAAGTCTCCTGCGGGCTGGGGTAGCGGCAGGCACCTGTAATCCTAGCACTTGGGAGGCTAAGAGAGCAGGACTTTGAGTTTAAGTCCAGTCTTGGAAACTTGCTGATTTAGAGACTCTGTCTCGAAACAAAACTAAAAAATATTAAGAGGGTTGGGGATATAGCTCAGTGCAGAGGTTGCGGGTTCAGTTCCCATTGCCCAAAACAAACAAACAAACCTGTTCTGTTTGTGTCATCTGAGGTATTTCTGCTGTCTTCCTTGCTGACTGGTTGTACTGGACGCCCCTTCTGGAAAGCGAGAAAGCTTAGGAAACGCATTTAGGTGAGGTCTGGTCTCTGCCGGCGTGCACAGCAACACACAGAACGTGATCTCTTGTGCTTCTGAGGAGGAGTATGGAGGACCTGAGGCTTTGCCAGCCCTGGCCTGATGAGAACCCTGTGGTGCAGCCCTAGCAGCGGGGAGGGGAGGGCCGTATGGTCAGGCTGAGCCACATTTATGCACAAGTTCCAGGTGGGGATTCACACTGGCTGGACATGACCATATCAGCTGTTACTTGACCACCCTGCATGGTGTCACCAAAGGGGAAACAAGTGCACACTGGAGAGAGGCTGTGGTGGCCCCGAGCCAACAGGGCAGGTACCAGGCCTAGGAGCAGCAGGGAAGGCATAGAGTGAATGAGCAAGAGGGGAAAGAAAGGAATTTCTTCCATAGGTGTGAAGAAAGCAGCCAAATCCATAACCCAAACATTTCCTCTGCAGTAAATTTTAACCTATTACCTTAGGTGAGGTCCATACAGCTACTCTCCTTCTGAACATAGATCCAGATGCTTGTTTGGTCATGTGATATTTTTAATAGTGAATTTTTAATAGATTCCTTTCTTCTCTTTCAAACAGGGCTGGGAAAGGAGCATAAAGCCAGAATGCTATCAAATCCTTTATGAAACATTTGGGGCTAATTACCCTTGCTGGAAAGCCCAGCATTTCAATATTTTTCCCCTGCTTTAAAAAAATATTTTAATAGAACATAGTTCAAGACTCATAAATGCTTAAATATGTAGCCATAAAGCTTGAGGTGGCCCCCGGGCACCACTGCCTGCAAATCAGCCAGGCAGGGCTCGGGGGAGGTTTAGATGCAGATGCAGACTCATTTCTGCCTCATGAACAGTGGTTCTGGAAGCTGAGCGGGGACACTGGCCTTGTTCTGTCCCACAGATCATTTAAGGAAGCCCCCATGCGCAGTCAGCCAGGGTCACCCCAGGAGACCTCGCCGCCTCCCCATTTCTACAGCAAGAAGCACCATGCATCTGGTGGGAGTCTCCTTGTCCAGTTAGCTCAGCAGCTGATCGTTCATTTCCTTGTTCATTACTGCAGACTTCGAGGGAGCAGCTGGGGTCAGGGGCTCCAGTTTTACCTTTGTCTGGCTGAAAACTAAACCACGAATCAAAGTCCAAGCACTGTTTACACCTCCCCCAAACGCGTCTTTTCCTCTCTCAGGGTGACTGAGGCACCATCAAGTGCTTAGGGAGGTAGGAAAGAGAACTGCCCCAGTGTGGAACAACTGTGCACCCTAAAGCTATGAGTCAGGTTCACAGGGAAGAAAGGGAGCCTGTTCACTTGCTTATAACCTTGCCCCGCCCCAGCATTCCTGGGAAGGCCAGTGATGTCAGAGGCCCATGCGAATGCTTCTGGAACCCAGGAGCAAAAAGAACAAGCTCAGCTGGGCCCTTGTAGGCAGGCCTACCCTGAACACAAAGAGCCTTTCTGATGGTCAAAGGCTTAGGAAGTTAGATGTAGTGTTTACCCAGAATCCCCGAGTCTACTGTCTCCATTTTGTCAGCAAGTCAGTGAATGCCAGAAGCCCTGGGAGGACCAGAGAGTGTTTTCTTACCCTAAAAAAGATGGCAGATGTTCCTGTGTAGTTATCACATGTTTATGATATTTACCTAATACATTTTCCCCAAGTTATGTAGTGTCTGATACTTTACTTAACATGGGACCATATTCCTGTCTTTCATACCCTCTACCTTTCTCTCTCTTTCCTTTCTTCCTTTCCTCCCTTCTTTCCTTCTTTCCTTCCTTCCTTCTTTCTTTTTTTTTTTTTTTGTCATACTAGAGATTGAACCCAGAGCCTTATGCATGTTAGGTAAGCGCTCTAACCCTGAGCTACATTCCTAGTCTTGAGACAGAGTCTTCCTAGATTGCTCAAGTTGACCTGTGATCTTCCTGCTTCAGCTTCCCAAGTAGCTGTAATTTCAGATGTGTGCTGCCTGCCCCTTGTTCTGAACTCTGTTCTCTTCCTAGACGTCTCCTTACTAGTCAGTGGAGTGGTTCATCAAAATGAGCCACTTAAAGTGCTCATACAAAAAGAACTGACAGAATAGAGTATGTGTCAAATGAGCAGTAAGTCCAGCCAATCATTCATTCATTCATTCACTATTTCAGTCAGTCAGTGTCTATCGATTTTCCTATCCACCTCTCCCCCATCTGTCTCTGTCTCTCCTTTGCTTGGTTCTGTCCTGAAGATGCAGCAGTTGACAGCAGAACCACAGGCCTGCCTTATGGAAACCGAGGCATGCATAGGAGAAGGCAGACATTAGATAAATGACTACAACCACGAGGAGAGCTCCAGCAGGGAGCATAGAAGGCTTCGGGAACACACATAACCTCAGAAGAGGAGTGATGGTTATGAGCCATGCAAGGCCATCACTGAACCCTTCAGTCAAAGTGCGCCTGAAAGGCTGGATAGGACGGAGGGGCTGCTTTTGTCTTAGCATGCCAGGCTGTGTGTGGAGGACCACCTGGGCAACTCTCCTTAAAAGAGGAGCAATTGCCTCCATTTTGGCTGAACCTGACGCTGTTTCCATGTACTGATATGTACAGAGCTGGCTAGAACCCTTTCTTTATCCCTTCAATTGGCTTTAAGCAATGCATATTGATCTAGCCAAGGTGCTGATGGTAATCTTTGGAGGTGACAGGCTTGTTTCCCTGACCTGTTGTTCCCTTGAGTGAGCCGGGATAAGGTGGGATGTGTGAGCCAATGCTCCACACTGTCAGCTGGGATGGATCCTTGGGACAGAGGCTGTGACTTCCTGGGGCTTCAGAGATTACACATCAGAGCTGAAGCACCGATCCCAAAACATTATATACTATCTCAATTGTGTTATGCAGATTACTCTTTCTGCAGATCCTTCTCTCTGAACATGGCAGGTGTGATTTCAGGCTTCTTACCTAGCCCAGGTCATGGCACTCACCTATTCCCCACGGTTCTCACAGTTGCTTATCCTCAAGCCAACTCCCTTCTTCACAAATGAGTAAAATCTAGCTTTGGTCCTGGGTGTAGGCCTTTGTCCTGGAGAGCCAACATTGTGGCTAGACCTAGGACTCCTGGGCTCCTCATAACTACAAATATGATTTAGTGTCTTTATTGTCACCACAGGTTGCACTGGCAGTGGTAGATTGGAATTAACTCCCTAGAATTCCAATAACTTTTCATGGGATTACAAATATAAACTTCCTGGGCCATGAGGAAGACGGGGAAGGGCTCTCTATAGCTGTGGAAATTTTAGGAAGGAAAATGGAGACCAGAGAGTGCCAGGAGTTCGGGGAACGATGAGAAGAGGACTTGTTGGAGGTGGAGGCGAAGCATGTTGGCAGGAAGATGCCTGTGTGCACTGTCCCAAGCACTTAGTCTTCACTGCACTGCCCTTGGCTCCAACTACACGGAAGAGGAAACTGACCTAACCTGAGGTCTCATGCCGCCTTCTTTGTGGTAGGGTGGAGTGGAGTTGGGAAGGCCTTGCATGATCAGACCAACTGATACTGTGGTTGTGTGGGGTCCCTAGGGGAGTCTGTAAAGATGGGGCTTTAGTTCGCACAAAAGATACACATACAATATTTTTAAATTATGGCATATACTATGTTTACTATTTTCATGCAAACAAATGCCACTTGTTATGGTTAAGATCCATATGTTATGGTTTAGATTTAAAACATCTTCCAAAGGCTTCAGAGGTGGGGCTTGCAGAAGGTTAATCCGTGGAAGGGATCATAATTTGTGGCATTACTTGGAAATGAGGCAAACATGAAAGGAGGGGTCTAATTATCAGAGTGGGTTGTGGGGACATGACCTTGGGGACTCTGTCTTGTCCCCAGTCCCTTCCTCTCTCGCTCTTTCCTTCTTTCTCTGCTTCCTGGCCACTAGGAAGCAGATTTCCTCCTATGCCCTTCTGCCAGGATGCCTCTGCTTGGCCACAGGCCTAAGGCAATGGAACCAGCTCACCATGGACTAAAGCCCCTGGAACCGTGAGCCTGAACAAATCTGTCCTCCTTTTTCTCAGGCATTTGGTCACAGTGGTGGGAAGCTGACTGTCACTTCAAATCACAGTGGATCCTGCTAGTGTTTGACCTGCGCTGCTGGTCTAATCTGCCTCGATGTTGAACTTGGACCAAAGTTTTTTTATTCTGTCACTTGGGTCCATTTGAATTTTTGCACGTGGCCTTTTTGGTTAGTTATTCTGTGTGTCCTCGAGGGTCAGCAAGGGAGACACTGTAGTAGCCTTTTCAGATGTCCAGGCTTGTGTATATCCATTCTCATAGACACTGATCGATGAGAAAGGGCCCAACTTGTGTGAGTGTGCAACTAAATAAGGTTCCCACTGAATGGCCTTGTAACAAATGCATGCTGCACACTGATGCTATTAAAATACCATCTTCAAATCTATTTGTATTTTGGGAATCCAATATATGACTCCGTGTAAAAGGGGTTTGCTGCTAAAAATTTGGTCCTAAGTAGGCCAGCAGAAGCCACTGCAGGCCTCTATATTTTAGCAGACAAACAAATTGCTCGATGTGTGAGAAGGATTGAAGATGAAGACAGGAGGCTGCGGCAGCCATTGCGGGCATTGCAGGGCAGAGCTGGGAACGGGGAAGTCCCAGCATGAAAGAAAAGGTCCAATGGGAGCTGGCAGCAGAGAGGAAGCAGAGGTACCAGCAGTACTGATAAACCCATGGAAAGAGAAGGTTTCTTTTCAGTGTAGGGATTGAACCCAGGCCCTTCATCATGGGCTGCATGAGTCCCTACCCTCTTGTTTGTTTGTTTTTGAGACAGGGCCTCACGAAATTACTAATTTTCCCAGACTAGCCCTGAGTTGGTGATTCTCCTGCTTTAGCCTCCCAGAGTGACAAGATTATAAGCATGCACCACCATGCCCATTGACTAAAAGGATTTTTAAAGTGAGAATGGGAATAATTTATTTGATCATTCAAATGTCAGTACAGCATTCACAGTAAATGTTAAAGCTTCCTCCAAGTATGGTCATTTGCTAGAGCTCGGAAACTGTAGTGTGTTCATTTTTAGTACTAATTACATCTTTTATTGAATGGATACAATTCAAAACATGCCATCAAATGGCCTTTGATTACTATGTAACCACTTTTAAAGACCTCTGCTTTCAAAAATCAATGAACTCAGTAAAACCAGGTCTGTTGTTGATGCCCAGATAAAGGAATTTGCTATCCCTGGCATGGGGGAATTTGCTGGAGGAGCTATTGTCACGTTCTAGTGATAAAACGGGACAGGGTTAATGAGAGATTTTCTGCTCGCTTTCTACAGCTCTATGTTTTAAGCACAGCTTTGCTCACTCCCACAGCCATTTAGTTCACACTGTAATTAGTACATGGCTTCATTTTACATGGCTTCATTTGTGTACTTGTCTTGGTGGGGAAAAACAGCAGCGGTCCTAGGAGCTTGTGTCTAGGGCCAGCCTGAATCAAAAGGAACTGCGGTGCTCTTGCAGCCTCTTATAATTAAGATGAGAATATTGCCAAGATTTTTCAAAAGCTTCAGACTTAAGTTTTGTACCATCCTCTATGGCTTATAAAGGAATTTCATGTCAACTCTAGTAGATAGGGGTTATAAATTCCTACTTTACTGATAATGACCCTGCTATGGTTTCTGTCTGGAATGTTCCTGAAAGGCTCCGGTGTTAAAGGCTTGCTTCATAGCTGGGTGCTACTGAGGAGGTAGTGGGACCTTTAAGAGGTGGGGCCCAGAGGGAGGTCTTACATCACTGAGGGTGTGCTCAGAGGGGGGCTGTGGGAGCCCAGCCCCTTCCTCTTTCTCTTTTGCTTAGGTCCATGGTATAAGTGGTGTTGCTCCACCACACCTGGCTCCTACAGGGCCTGCCTTGCCACAGATCCAAAGCCCCAAAGTAAACCTTGGCTCTTTTAAGTTGATCATCTCTGGTATTTAAGTGACATCCATGTCACATAGTCACTAAATGCACCTGCACTAATACACAATCTTAAGTTTTCTGACTCTAAGCTGCACCCTAAACCCCTGAGATTTCTTGATTCAGAAGCAGTGGGTATGAGATGTAGACATTCATGTCTGTGTTTTTCCTCTTTGGAACGCATGAAATAAGATGCCAGTCATTTTCCATGTCACCACGAGTCAGCACCTCTGGTGGCAGAGCATAGCATCTCGGAAATGTTTTGACAGTGGCATCACTGACTTCCCGGTGCCTAGGCCCGTTCCCAGGGATAGTCCTCTGGTTCCCTGGATCTGACCTTAGTCTGTGTCAGGAATCTTCCTCCACCCACAGACAGCCCTGTGGAGACAGGAAACACGCACACACCCTGAAGCCCTGTCCCAGAGCGCTGCTGCAGGGGGAGGCTGAAAGGAGCGGGACACTGGCCCGAAGGCTGTGACTGAAGTTTACCGATGTTTCTGGCTGATGGCTTTTTTGGCATCACTAGATTAGTGACTCAGAGACTGGTTTGAATTTGGGAAGGGCTGCACCTTCACAGATTTCCTTTCTGTCTTCTGTTGTTCCCCTCGCTGAAATGTAACGCATGTGGTGCTACGCTCTGCTTTGGGGGAGAGGAGAGACTGGAAGGCCTGATCTTTGCACTTAAGGAGTCTGCAGTGGTGCAGTGAGGCCATTGCAGGGCAGAGCGACCAGGACAACAGAGGCGGGGGGCGGGGGGAGGGGGACGACGACAACCATGCAGTGCCGAGGAGGAGCGGCCTCCTGACCTTGGGCGTTGGTTCTCCCCGAGGACCTTTGCTCTCAGTGTTCCCTCTGCCTCCAGTTCTTGCTTGTTTTCCTGGACGATTGCTTGGCTAGTTCTTTCCCATCTCTGGGTTTCAGCTCAGACATCCTCACGTCAGGAAGTTCTTCCCCAGATCTAGTTTGTTTGTTTACTTATCATCTCTCTTGCCCAGTGGAGTCAGCTGCCCTTCTATTTGGAAGTCACGGTCATGAACATCACGGTGCTCGAAAACCTCTGAGATTCAGAAGGAGTGTGTGGGCAGCGGAGGGGACAGTGGAGCCACTGAGGAGCCCAAGAGCCTGGCAAGGGACGCGTGCGGGCTCCCAGGCAGAGGCGAGGCAGAGGCAGGGTCAGGTGGGGCCGCAGTGCTGAGCGCAAAGCCGCGGAGACATGGGCAGAGTACAGAACTGAGCCAGGTGAGGCTACGCAGCCGGAAGTTGCCCGTGGAGCCCTGAGGAAACAGAGGCAGCAGGGCAGAGGCCGAGTCTGCAGAGTTTAAGGTGGGGGTGGCCACAGTGTGGGGCTCTAGGGACTGTGTCGTTTACCAGGAAAAGAAGGATCCCAGTGTGTGATGCTGAGTGTGTCGCACTTGGGAAATATACTTCTGAGGATCCACGAATGCAGAATGTAAGACCATGGAGGCGGGGAGATGAGGGAAGCCGAGGGTAGCAAAAGGGGCTGGAGAGGCAGAGCCGCTGGGTAGGTCAGGGGAAGGGGCGCCGGGGCCCCCTGGATCCGGAGTCACCATCTCCTGCTTTACTGAGAAGTGCTGGGCGTGCATATCTGTTCTCTTTGTTTTCCTAAGTTTTAGAGATTTTTTTTTCTCAAGGCATTCTGGAAGCTACTCCTCTTAAATTAGGAAATGGCTTGTTTCAGAGCCAAATAAATCTGATTTAATTTAACATCTCTGAGATGACTCAAGTGCGAACTTTCTCACACTGTGTATTATTTCCCTTTTTAGGCTTTTTGCTGTCTCATTTTTCAAGTAATATGAGTTTATTGTTTTATAGAAAAGAAGAACAGAAAGCAAAAGAAGTCAGGACACCTGCAATTCCACCACTCAGAAATAACGGCCAGCGGGTGGTGAGAGGGAGCATGCGTTCTAGGCCTGCCAGGGTCCAGATCTGCCTCTGTCACCTCTTTGAGAGGTAGCTAAGGTTATGTAATGGCGCTGGGGCTGGAACCCAGGGACTTGCACATACTGGGCGAGTGTGCGCCACCGACTGCGCCCGCCAAGATTCCGTAACCTTGAAAGCTCAGTCACTTTCACCAGTAAGATAGGTAGGCGTGCTGGTGCCCATCGGTGGCGGGCTGTGGAGAGGACGGCGTCAGACAGGGCCCTGGGCTGGACAGCCAGGGCCTTGGCACTTGGGAGGAGCCCGAAGGCACCCGTTCCTCCCTGGCCTCCTCCATACACGCCCACGTTCGTTCCCTTGTGCAGCTGGGGCTGCTTTGCACGAGCGGTGTGTTCCCTCGCTCCTCCTACTTCTGTTCCCACCTACCGTTCGCTTCCACACATTTTCCTGTCATACTTCCTGCTTTTCTCTTCTTATTCTAAATGGAGCTGTGGTTATGATTCACCCAAGAAAGTGACACAGCTGATACTGGCCCTACCTGTGCAATATCAAACATTCCTACCCTTCTGACTGTGTAAGCCTTCAGCACACTCGCTCTCACACCGGAAGCTGCCTTTATAAAGCTCACTTTAGGGCACCAGTCAATCCTCACTGCTCCTGTACACAAAATTAACCAGAAGCAAATGTGAGGGACGCGGCAGGCACCGCAGGGCGGCAGAGCAGAAACCGAACAACGCGTGCAGTTTTCAGTTCTCCTCCAGCCCTCGCTGCTTCCCTTTGGGGATGCACGTGGAGGCTGCGTCTGTACAGAAATCAAGCAAAGGGGAGCCCTTCTTTCTGGTCAGCATTTCCTGTTGTGCTCAGTAGCTCTGGCTGTACAATGGATGAGTGTGCACAATGAGAGGTGTGGCCCAGCACCATCAGCCCTGGACTCCACTTTCCCAGGGCCCCCGAGCATTTCCTGTTCCCTGCAGCTGGCTGCCCGGCTTTGTGACTGGTGGTCCCCAGCAGAGCTCCACCAAAGTAGCACCCAGAATTCATCCAAGACCTGCAGACTGGGTACAGAACCCTGTACCCCACCTTTCAGAGCACCAGGCTCATGCCTGGGTCCTCACCAACCTGACTCTTGCTGCACTTTAATCGGAAATGCTTTGGTGGGCAGGTAGGGCAAAAGTCACAGACACATGGTCTTCAAGGCAATTTGAATTTTCTTCTAGTGAAGAACATTGGCTTCAGTTTCTTTAACCATGGACACAAATTTCTGTTTTCAGACAGGCCCCATTTCTCAAATGTCACCAGATCATAGCAAAGCATACATCATATTCAGCTGAGTAAGGTGAGGTGGTCATCCACCCTGATTTTAGTAATTCTGCTCTTAGTGCCCATGTGCTGGGTTATCTATCCTGCTCCTGCTCAGTGTACTGAAGCATGAACACAGAGAAGGCCTGGGGGCCGCCGAGGCTGACCGTACAGTGGGTGGCCCAGGCTCCTGCTGGCTCAGCCAACTCCACTCTGCAGATGAGCTGTGACATGGGCCCTTCTGCATGGCCTAGGCACTGACCCTCAACCTCTGGGCCTGCAGCTCCCTCCATAATCACAAGCACATTGTGATACAGAGACAGCACCAAGGAGAAGGCTGATTTACCAACACAGAGCCAGTGCCCCACCAGGGTCTACCTCGTTTCAGAATTTTTAGCATACAGCAGGCTGTACAGAAGAACTGCACTCCATGTGCAAAGGTGCCCAGCCTTCCAGAATGAGCACAGGGAGGGGCTGGGGCTGGCTGCAGTCGCACCAAAGGGAGAAGGGAGGCCGTCAGTGTTACTCATGAAGCAGCATATACCGAGAATACTTCTGCGGTCTCCCATTCTTGGTTTGAAATTGGAAATGCATGTGAGAAATATCCGGGTGGGTTTTATTTTAAGCCTTTCACATTCATCTCTAAAGCTGCACTGAGGGCCCTTCCTAGGAAAGCCAGATTCCCTGGAGTGTCTCAGTGACGAGCCAAGGATTAATAATAAAAGAAGTGCCATTTAACAGGGACCTTGTGGGCGTGATATGAGGTGCTGAGCTCTTTATCTGCTTCCTCACCCCAGAACCAGCCTCTGCAGCATCCATTCGGACCCATTTTACAGAAGATACAACTAAAGCTAAAGACCTTCAGGTGGTGGCAGGGACAGGTGGAGGAGATGGTGTAAGGACCTGTACCAGTCTGGAGCAATGAGAGGGAAGCTCACTTCCAGTAAGCCTGACAGAAAAAGAAAAGGCCATGGGTGCACAGTTGTGCACTTTTACTAGGGAGCATGTTAACTGACTAAAAGATTAGCAGAAAATTTTAAGATTCAAATGAACCGAGCTCTCCAGAAGCATTAGGATTTTGTGGACGGGGCATATCAGATAAGGAAATAAAACATACAGGCCACTCTCTACCACTGGCTTTCACAGCCATCTGGGAGGGGCAGAAGGCACAGGCGATTCTTGAAAACCAAGTTCCCAGTGAGCTCCCCTCAAGTCTGCCTACCTCCAGCCGTGTAGGACGTCTTGAGGGGAGCCAGGACCCTGAAACACAGGGCCACACAGACCCGAGAGCAAGGGCAGCAAGGATAAGGCCAGGCCGCTCCCATGCTGGGCTCTGACTTGGACAGATGGGTGCAGGAAGGCAGCTTGGTGCCTTCAAAGCCGAACATTCAGCGAACAGGCGGGCGCTTTCTGGAAGTCTCACTTGTCCTCTGTGTTACTACTTCAGCACAAGCAAGCAGAATCCAAGGCGAAGGAGGAAGTGTGAACACAGCTGTGCGGGAGACCCCGCGTGCGAGGGCTGAACCTCCAGGGTGTGCGTCTGCAGTGTTACTCCTCCCGCAGCGTTAATTCGCAGGGCTGAGCAAGGCTGGCCTCTGCCCCTTCTCTGGTTCACTCCTTTGTGTGCCACTGTCTCTCTAGCCCTCCCCTCTTCTCCCCGCTTCCCCTCTCCCCCAAGCGGTTGGAAGCTGATGCTGCAGGGGTACTGAACGCACCTTTCCCTCTTCCCATGTTTTCCCTTTGCTGGCCCTGCTTTCCTGCTTGGAAGCCCACCCTGCTCTGCATCTTGTCTGTTCTGCAACCTCCTCTCTGCACCGGCTCTCGGTGCTGGTTGCTTCTCCCTCTGAAATCCCCCAGGATGTATTGTCCAAACTTTTCACCTGGGCTGTCAGCTACTGCTATGTGTTACTAGTTATTTTTTCCTACTTAGCTGACTAATGCACCCAGCTATACTGAAAGCTGTAGCAAACAATGCATCTGATCCTTTTGCATTTCTCTCTCAGGAGTAGGACACAGCTTGGCCCATAATTCAATATGCGTTGGTTGATTGACTGTAACGTGGCCGCGTTAGTCACAACAATGGCTGCCTTTTATGGACTGCTTATTGTCAACTGGAACAGTGCTAAGAGCTTTATAGCTACATCTTGTTCCTTGCTATAAAATTTTGAAGTGTTATTAGCCTTGATTTACAGTGCAGGGAACTGACATCAAGTAATCAGGTAATACCCACACAACTAACAGATGCTATAACTGAGATTCAGTCCCAGAGCTCTGGCGTTCACGGCCGTACTACCACCCCTAACCCAGGTAAGAAACCCTGGATGGCTGACTGACGCGAGCAAGCGTCAAGGCAGGGATACTTGAAGTTATAATGGACATGGCTGTGGAAATATGGGCCAGCCAAAAAGTTGAAGGCAGGAGGAGATGATGAGGACCCCACAGAAAAGAGGCATCCTCTCACACTGACCCTGTGTATGGACCCTTCATGGAGGGCTTGGACCCTGGCCTTGAAGTCAGACGGACTGGCTTTGAATCCTGGCTTTAGGCGCTCCAGCTGTGTGGCCCAGGCCCTGTGATTTGAAGCTCTCAGGGACTCTTTGTCCTCAAGTGTGCAATGGAGGTGAGGTAACTCCCTCCTTCCCTGGCCTTGCGGACTGAACAGAGACCATGAAGGACATGTGTGTCAAGCACTCAGTAAGTGTCACCTTCTGTCACCACACTGTCTGTAACTCAGCCAAAGCAGCACATGCCAGGCTCACTGGCAGATGGGTGGGCAGAAAACACTGTTTTTATCCTTCAGCCTCCACAGAAGAGAGGACCAGGCAACTGCAGTAGACAGCATTAGAGGGAGACAGAGAAAGATAACCTGGGGCCTTCCCTCAAGGACCACTCAACACACCAGTGCCTGGTGAGCCAGAAACTCACTAGGACTGAGGCAGAGTCTCTCCAAGTGGCTGTGAGGCAAGGGTGAGCAAGAAAAGGAAGCCCTCCTGGTGAAAGATGAATAACACCATCTGTGCTGGCTCCAGTTACCAAATCCAGCCATCCAGAGCATCCTTAAATATGGCAGCCGCCCTGGGCCACGGGACTGATCTCCACTTTCTTTCCCCTAAAATGGGGTGGTCAATCAGAGTGGCTTGGGTGCTGGATCCTTGGGAGAATTAATGTGTGCGTGCAGCTCTTGGGCAGAACTAAACACCACTGGTTTGTACACATCTGTTCCTTTTCAGCTGAGCTATAGCCTTGAGAAAAGGGAAGAAGTTACACTGGACCAAGAGAGGACCATTCCCCAGCCCTCTACGTGTGTTATTCTCAAGGGAATTAAATATAACAAAGAAGTTAGGAGGAGGCCACATCAGCTGCCCCTGGGCCTGCAATTTCTGCCCATAGCACACAGTGAGCTCTGGCACTTCCTCCGCCATTTCTGCAGCAGCGCCCAAGACATGACATCAGCTGAACTTTGTTCCCCGAGGCTGGGTGTCCATAAGTACTCCTCCTTGCCCAGAAAATGCTCTAGGGTGGCCTGGACTCTTGTTTGATCTAAGAAAGAGGGTGAGGCACAGATTGTTTGGCCCAGCCAAGCAGATCCATGGAAAAGCCCCAGGGGCTGACTTAGAAAGGGATCACAAACAAAAGCTCAAGCTGGAAGGCACAAAGAAAGCCCAACTGCAGGTGGGGAGAAGTGGGACCCCCCCCGGGGGGGGTATCCACAGAGTGAGTGCTCTGGGCTTCTAGGAACCGCTAACATGTGACTTCACCCTACTGGGAACCCCCTGCACTCTCAGATACAGAAATCACCTGCCTGGAAGCTTCGGATGAGCCTACTTCCTGGCATAATTGTTGATCAAAATCATCCCTAAAAATTTCCCCTGGAAATTTAAAGGCAGATCACCATAGTTGTGATAATAATTCTATGTTGCTTTTGGAAACTAAGGCTTGTTTGGTTTTGAAATTCAAATATCCTCCCTCATTTCTTAGATGACAGTGTGAAGGAATTATCTTTCAATTTGCTTTTACTTTGTAGCAAAAGAATAAGTGGATAATAATGCTTACCATCGATAAGCCCTATCATTTATTAGTCTTTGTCTAAGTACTTTATGTAAACACCTCATTCAATCCTAAGGAAGACACATATGATAAATGGTGTTACTCGTTGCGTTCTACAGATGAGAAGATTTGGGCTCCAAAGGTAAATAATTTGTTTTCAGAATCCTCCATTAGGAGGTGGGACTTATGTTAGTCTACCTTTTGTAGTTTTGCTTCTCCTGGTTTCAGTTACCTGCAGTCAACCATGGCCCAAAAATATTAAATAAAAGATTCCAGAAATAAACAATCAGTTTCAGGTTGTACACTGTTCTTAACATAATGATAAAACCTCCCACCGTCCCATAAGAATTATCTTTTTTCCCAGCGTGTCCATGCTACATACCCACCTGCCCACCAGTCATGGTCCTTGTGTGGCAGCACTTACGTTCAAGGAACCCTAATTTCCTTAACAATGCCCCCAAAGTACAAGAGAGGTGCTGGAAATTTATATACACCAGAGAGAAATAGTAAAGTACTATATTTTGAGAGAGCGAGGGACTACATTCACATAGCACTAATTAGAGTATATTACTAAGATTGTTGTATTTTATTGTTACTTGTTGTTAATCTCTTGCTGTTTCTAATTTTCAAATTAAAATTTATCATAGGTTTTGTCTTAGTTACTTTTCTCTAGTTGCTGAGACAAAATACCTGACACCTAAAGTTAAAGAGGGAAAGATTTATTTAGGTCACAGTTTGGAGGGCTCAGTCCATAACCAGCTGGCTCCAAGGCAGGGTGGCACATGGCACAGGGGCAGCAGTTCAAGGTGGCAGAAGACAGCAAGAGCAACAAGAGCAAAAATGGGAGGAGCAAGAGCAGGCCTCCCTTCCTCCCTTATACTGTCAGCAGGCCTTCTGCCCTAGGGCTGGACCACTAATCCCAGCAAGAGATGATGAGCAGATCACAAACTCTAGATTTAGCTGCCTCTGAAGAGCCCACCCCTCGTGACCACATAAGGCTCTGTGGGGACATCCAGACACAAACCGTAACAGGTTTGTATGGGTAGAAAACAACCGAGGATATATAGGGTTCAGTATTCTCTGAGGTTTCAGTTATCTACTGGACATCCTGGAACATCTCTCCTGTACCTAAAAGGGGGTACTCTGTCTAATTCCCTGACTCCATGGTGCACTTCCCTAGCCCCAGGCCAGCGACTCTGGGCCAAATTGACCTGCTGCTTACTGCCTGCACTTCGTGGTTGGGTTCAGTCTTCTGGCCGAGTTCTGGCCAGTGAGATGTACATGGAAGGGATGAGCTCTTCCACACCTGATCCATGAGAGTCTCTCACTGAAGCTCAAATCTTCTGTCCTCCTTTGCCAGCTAAGTGGAAAGGGAGAGGAGACTCTAAGAGAGTCAGAGGACAGACAGAATGGTACCAGGAAGGATCTACCAACAAGATCATGTTAAACTTTGCATCAGCACAAAATTTCTATTGTGTTAAGTCTCTGAGTTCCAAGTTGTCTGTTAGAGAATCTAAAGTTACTTTAACTGACGTATTCGACAATAAATTTGATTAATGTGTACCATAAAAAATTACCATTAGTGGACTGTTATGTCAGAATTGCCACTAGGTTTTTAATTACATTCTTTCTCTCAGTCTGGAGGGCACGTGGCCACAACTAGGGAATGCTCCTCTAGCTTACAGAGATGGTAAGGAGATCCCATATCCTCTTTCCATCTTTCAAAAGGAATTAGCGTGACATGAAAATAATCAGATTGTGCAATAATCAGCCACTGGAAACCCATCTGGCGTGGCAATGAGCTCATCCCCTTGAAAGTGAAGATATTTCCATGGGAGGCTGGATGGGGCGGCTTCCAAAATAGGCCAGCTGGCTTTGCGGAGGTCCAGGGGTAGTCAGGACAGTGCCCAATAGAGAATTCCAGTGGTCAAGTAGCACAGTCAACCTCATTGTAAGCGACTTAAAATATGTTACACTTACTGAGTAGGGACACATGATGTCAGGCCTTTCAAGTTCAGCACCCTGGTCCCATCTGCCGCGCCGCTCTGGACGGACACCCAGCGTTGGTCTCGCCCTTCTGCCTCCCACCTCTGCCAAGATCTCTGCTACTGAACTGCCCCTCCAGAAGCCTTGCCTGGCATCTCAGAAAAAGCAACTCGCCCCCTGCTCCCTCTTAGGTCATAAGTCAGTGGCCTTATTTGTAAAGTATCAACCTGCAATTTTGTCTTGTTGGGAGTTTGCACAATTATTACATTAACAACACTGAATTACTAGTGATTGTCAAATCTCCACTGAATGGAGCCTCTCTGAGAATATGTTGACACACTCCTTTTTGCTCACCATCCTATCTCTGGAGCAAGTATGCTGTCTAGCACAAAGAAGTATTCATTAATTACTTATTGGATGAATGAATGAATGAATGAATGAATGAGCATTCATTTAATTAACAGGGAAGCAGAGACATAGAAAGCTGAAAATGCCATACCCGGATTAAATGTGACAGCTGGGAATAGAATTTAGGATGCTTCATTTTGCATAGCTGCCAGCTCTCCCCTTCCAAGTGAATTTATTGAAAGGCTATGAGTCACTTCCATAGCTGATGATCATCCCAAAACACAAGTCTACCCTGCAGCTGCTGTGATGCCCAGCAGAGTGGCCACCAGCTCCCTGAGTCACCACCTGACACCCTGCAGTGCTCGCCTCATGGAGGTGCTGAGAATCAAAACCTAAGAGATCACATTTGAAAAAATTCTGTAAATTCTTCAAAAATGTGTGTACCTGGTTTCTTGCATGCATGACACTTGCCTCTGAAATGACAGGATTTTGAAGATACCCCCTTGTGAACAGAACATTTTGAGGGTGAGAAGCCTGTGGCCTCTCCACTGGGTTACACAATTTCCAGGGCTGTGGCAGAGCAATTAGGGTCCCCATCATCATCAACTGCACTCACACCCAAACCACCCATGTATAGAAGACAGTGTGGGTGCTCCGTGGCTGATGAGATTGCTGAGCCATACCGAACGCTGCGGACTCGGAACTTTAGGAGCCCTCACTGTGCCCCCAGGCAGCCTGTTAATTGAAAGCTACCCCTCTGAGTTAGCAATAGATCATCGAATGTGGAAAGGGACAGGCCCAAAGGAACGGCAGCTGACACAGTCCCCGGAGTCTGATTTCAGAATTGCATGCGAAGTGTAATTTTCTCATTGGAACAAAAGAAAAATCCTCTGAAGGAAGATGAAAATGTCCCACATCAGAGGCAAAAATACTCTATGAAGGAAATAAAAACTATTACATTGTGTCCTATCTACATCAAGGAAGAATAATTCAAATATCCAAAAAAGGCCAGGCATGGTGGCTCATTTTTTGTAATCATAGTACTTAGGAGGCTGATGCAGGAGGATTGCTGAGAATTCAAGGCCAGCCTGGGCTACAAAAATTCAAGGCCATCATGAACTGCATAGTGAGACTCTCTCTTCAAAAGATTTTTAAAAATCCAAGAATGAAAGATTTGTTTTCAGTCCTACTGCAAAGATGTGATTCTATGTCAACGTGAGAAAATGGTGTAGCTAAGCATGGGGCTTGTGAAGTTCAAACATGTTGGTGCAAAAACAAACACGCCATCCTCCACTGACCGACACTGAAGGCCTTCAAAGGTGGCTGAAAATATTAAAACAAACAAATGTGCAGATTTGACAGAGAAATCTAATAAACTTGCTAACTGCTTCTCCTTGGAGTACCCCCACCAAGCACAGAATATGTGATAGATCTCTGAGCGCAGGCGAGGCCCGAGCCATATGTAGGCATTAATAGTACAAAGGACCCCGCCCTGGGAAAACATACACTTCTGTAACGAAATGATGAAAAGGAGCAGCAGAAATAGCAAATTGAGAATCAAAGCCCAGCTTTTCACATGTGGAAACATTTGCTTGAACTGTGCCTCCTGCACCGGTCCAGATCAGTGATACCAGTTGCTCCACAAAATGCAAGGGAAGCCCAGAAACCCCAGGCTCATTTTGGAGAAATGCCTTGTCCTTAGGAAAACTGACCAACAACGCCTTCCTAGCTACTCGGGCAGGTGGTTGGTATCATTGTATTTGCCAACTACCTTGTATTTCTAGAACCTCCCCATCGCAGAAACAAAGCTTCTGCTCAGAAGAGAACACACAAACTGCTCTGGGACTCTAAGCCCCAAGTAGGTAAGGCCTTGCTGCTTAAGGGGAAACGTGATGTCTACAGGTCATTGCCGGCAGGCCTGGCTCTTTGGTGTGCAAGGGGCCTGTGTGAGCACTGGGGAGGCTGCTGTGTAGAATAAAGTAGGGGGGCCCCAAATTCCTAATCCTGGGGTGGTCGTGATGGCCCCTGGTCTTTTTAGAAGCAGCCATGAGGAACGAACCTCAGATGATCGTAGAACCAAACATCTTGTCCTGAAGCCCACAGAAGCGAGACAAGGCAGCTGCCCTTTTTGGGCTTCATCAGCAGGCCTTGGGAAATAAAAATCAGAGACAAAGTTTACAGCTCTTATGAGGGGTGCAGTTTCTATAAAGGGAGAAAAAAAATCCAAAAAGAACTTAAAAAAAAAGGAACGGCATCCAACTTTAAAAAAATAATGTAAAACAGACATACATATGCCATGCATATGTGTTTCACATCTCTGAGACCAGAAGCAATTTATGGTGGGCCAATAATTCTGATCATTCATCCTATTTATTTTGTTTTTCTTACAGTTTGAGCTGCACAGCCAGGAGTGAGGTGAGGCCAGGCTCGAGAGAGAGGGCACAGGAGTAGATTTCTCAGGAAGCTTAAACTTCCAGGATTCTCACTTTGTGGTGTCTCTCTTTCTCTGGGCCGGTTCCTAGCCATGTGTTCATGTGGCCATTTTTGCAAAAGTGAGATATTTTCATTGTCATCAGATGTGACTAATTTCCTTTTCCACTTTGACTTTCTCTCTGTGACATGTGCCCTCTTGATCAATAACACTGGAATTTCCGTAGGCATTTTGGGAATTCCATGGGCATTTTGGGAATTCAGCCTATTTAAGAGGGAACATATTTGGTTTGGAATATGGACACGCCGGTCCCTGGAGCTGTGTCAGCTTGGGAATGGCTTCCGGAAACAGCCCTGGGCTGCAAGTGCTGGCCTGGATATCCTGCATCAGCCACATGGGGTGAGTGAGCTGGCCATGAGAGGACTGCATCTCACAGCACTGGCTGTGAAGTCTTGTGGCAAGCAAGAAATAAGATTAAAAACACCATAAGCCAGAAGCTGGCGTATAGAGAAATCTTCCAATCATCATTCTGGTGAAATTATGAGTGTCGCTGTCATAAGCCTTAGGCAGAGGAGGGAGTTACTCCCCACCAGACAGGTATATAGTATATAGCATGCGTAATCATAAAGCACCATTTTTCTTTATTGAAGGAACCAGAATGTAGCTGGATTCTCTCACCCCTCAACTCTAACTCCTAGCAGCAGGGTTGTTCCACAGTAGATCACACCTAAGAGAAACTTCAGAAAATTTTCCAGATTCTACAGTAATCCTAAAGTCTGCACAAAACTTCCAGTAACAAGTTGTGAATCTGAAACACCCTTCCGCTGTCTACTACAGATGCTCGGTGACTGGCCATAGAGCCATGTCCCGATCACCAGCTGCAGGCGACCTGACGACATCTTACGCACCCCAAAGTCCCAGCGTAGCGCATGGGCCCCTGCAGCGTTGGCTGTTTCCCCCTGTGGTCCTGGGGCTGCCTGGGAGCTGGGCTTGCTGCCTCCAACCAGCACTGGGAGAGAGATTGATACATAGCACTAAGCCAGGTGCAGATCAAAATTAAAAGCTCAAAGCACAGTTTCTGCTGAATATGTGTCATTCTTGAACTATTGCAAAGCCAAAAAGCTGAAAGCCAAACATCTTCGAAGTTAGAGATCATCTAAATCAGTGGTTCCTGCTCACTTCAGGAATCACATTTTAAAGATACGGACTGTCAGAAGTTCTTATTCATTACATTGAAACCAGGGGCTTATGATATTGTGTGTGTGTGTGTGTGTGTGTGTGTGTGTGTGTGTATTTATTTTCCTTATGACTTTAACTATATTTATTTATGGGGCTCAGCGTGATAACCACTTTGATAATTCAATACACATAAACAATGCGTACCAATGAAATCAGGGTAGTTAAAAGTATGAGGCCTGCTGGCCACCCAGTTTAGATGCTGGCTGTTTGGACTCTGATGAAGCATCTCCCTGTTCCCCAGCCACACAGGGAGGCTCCCTAGCTGGATCACATATGTGCACCCCACTGAGAGCTGTTAAAACATTTCAACACTCAGGCCCTGGATCAATTAAACCAGACTCTCTGGTCTAGAGGTGGGTGATTTTAAAAGCTCTCTGGATGAATCTAAAACTCATCTACAGATTGACAGCCATCACTTTAGCCGAGGGAGAGACTGTGAACCCTGAAATATTGCATAAACAAAAAACATAAATGTCCACACATCACTATTCCTGATATATAAACACACTCTTGATAGTTTCCCAAGATAAATAACAGTAAGAATTCAGTAAATTACAAGAGCACCGTGTTGTATTGTTATATTCTCCAATATTTTCAACACACTTTCACTATATTCCCTAACTATGAGGCCACTGCCCCCTTTCTGTAATGAGAAAGCAAAATCCTGGAGAGATTTAGATACTTTTCGGACAGTTTCCTTGAGCAAAGCTCGTTATTCTCAGCACTTCTGTCAAAACCACTGTTTGTTGAAATGCAATTGTTTGTGGGCTGTTTTTGTGGTGCTGGGGATTGAACCCTGGGCCTTCAGACTGAGCTATATTCCCCAGCACTTATTTATTTATTACTTTTGGAGATGTTCTACATCACTAATTTCCCGGGCTGAGCTTGAACTTGGGAACCTCCTGCTTCAGATTCCCAGAGTGCTTATACCATAGCTGGACAAATCATTTTCCTTACCTCTTCCCCTTGAGGCTATGAGCAAGTGAAGATGGGTGAGTATATTATTTGAAGTGTTCTTTATAAACCAGCCCGGCTGACCAGCAGACCTTGAGGGCTGGGAACAGGTAAGTTTGGGCTCAGATCACCCTTGGGCCTGCTTCCTGCCTCTCCCTGCCTCTCCCACCCTCCAGCCTGGCTCAGCAGCCTGCTCGCTGTTAACCTGGCTCCCAGTCTGGTTCACTATCTTAGACCTGTTACTGCCTTCCAGACCCTGTGCAATACTTCCTGGCAGCAATCAAAGCCGAATGGGCTATTGATGTTTTCCCCCTGGGGCCACCCAGCCCTCTTGGCTGAGATTGACCAAGGTCCAGGATGAGGAATGCTCAGCCTGAAAGTCCCAGTTGTCCCCAACTAGGCTGAGCCCAGTCCCGCTGCTCAGTAAGTATCTGCTGAATTGATTTAGGACTGGGGCTGGGCGCAAGACATTGTGGGTGTTTTCTGCGCTTGGGAGCTAACAATTCACGGCTTCCTCAGTATGCTGCAGATATGAATGAAGTCCCGAGGACGGGCTGGCCCACTCTTTTCCTTGAGTTTGGGAGCTTAGCTTTTATGTAACGTGATGAAACCCAAGAGAAGACAATGAGATGAGATGAAAGTAGGAGGCAGAGGCAGAGGCAAGGAGCCAGGCCCCTCAGACTCACTAGGGATCACAGCAGCACCTGGAAAGACTGCCGAGCAATTACCTGACACCTTGCCAGGGGACACAGGACCCTGTGCTTCAGTGGACACACCAACCCTCTTGCTGCTTGAATCTCCCAGCGGGGATTTTCTTTTTTTTTTTCTAGAATTCTTTCAGATTCACAACTTGTCACTGGAAATATTATGTAAAATTTCTGGATGGTTGTCAGATTTGGGAAGATTTCTTTATCATGTATTAGAGACATAGTCACTGTTTAGAGTAGAACTACAGGCACACACCCTTCAAGCACAAGACTTCCGGAAAGTCTTGCCCTAGAAACCCCTCTGCCCCTGGGTGGATGAAGAAGGGGGCACAGGGAAGGAAGCGGGCATGCCTATCTACACAAAAAACAGGGCACCCTGGGTGTGGCCTTGGGCCTGTTCCTTTAGGGCAAGAGCAAACACTGCGAGAGGAGGGGCCGGGTTTCTACACGGTCCTGAGTTGTTTAGACACTGCAGTTCATTAGTGGAGCCTACACCTCCAAGTTATGCCTAAAAACACAAAGGCCAGCTGTGCTGTCTGCTTCCGGGGTGTGCAGTACGAGCCAGAGATCAAGGAGAAAGGCCAGGCTGCCTGGGGTTGACCTAATGAAGCAAGCGGGTCACCGCGCACTGTCTCAGGAAAAACGCTCCTGCTGACTCCTTTGCTCCCATAGCGCCGGCCCCTCTCCGGGGGTTGGGGCATCAGGACTGGTGTCTCCCTGGCCAGCAGGGATGTGGCTCAATGCCACAAATTGGCCCGATGGCTGAGGGAACTGATGCCCTTGCCCCCCGCTTCTCAAGTGCTCCAGGCCCTCAGTGCATTTACTCAGAGATGCTGCCTGCTGCAGAACTATCTCTCTGGGTTGGGGTGTAGCTCCGCGCTTGCCTAACGTGAGACCCTAGTTTGAGTCCCAGCACCACACCAAACAAGCAAACAAAGATGAAACACTCAGAAAAGTACTGTTCTCCCTTTTCATGAGATTTGAGTGTGTCAATGCCTCACTTCAGAGGTCCTAGTGTAAGTCAACAAACACAGAAGAGGTGAAGAAAAGGCTCACTTTCGTTGCTTAGTGCTGCTGTTCCACACAGCCACACTGCCCTCACTGGCTGATCACCCCCGAAACTGATGCACACGTGTACACACACATACACACACACACACACTGAGGGAGGAAAACCTGAGCTAGGGGAAAAATCATCCTTTGTCACTGTGGCCAAGAATCCTGTGGTTTTAATCACAGTGCTCTATCGTTTGGTCACTGAGCAACTGGAAGCACTTCCCTTGCTCTGAGGGTCAGCAAGCTCACATACGTGGCATGCTGGCTCCTTCCTAGGATCATCTCCAACTCCACTGAACCCCAAGGACCATGCGGCTCTGGGCACCCGGCCCTTTGCAGGGGGACGCAGCTTTGTGTCATCAGCTCAGCTGGCCTCAGAAGCCAAGACGTGCGAGGATACTCACACTTGCCCTTCCCCAGCGGAGCCCCGAGACCACTGCACTCCCGGCAGGGGTAGCAGCCCGGCTCCCCATGGCCCCAGTACAGCACTGGTCCCAACAGAAAGTTCCAATGCCACTGAGAGCTAATCAGGCTAGCAAAAACTGCAGTCAGAACAACTGTGCTTCCTCTCCTCTCCCCGTACTGACCCTACCACCCTCACCAGGGCCCCCCAAAGCCCAGGAGACTGTCGCAGAAGACTCCTAAACCAAAATGTGTTCTCCCTGTGTCTGGGGACTCACCAGGCACCAGGGCAAGATGCGCCTCCTTGGGCAGATAATCGCGCACATCCCGGGCCTCGGAGAATATCCTGCACCCCAGCCGGCTTCTTTGGCAGGTTGAAGAAAAATTTAGGGAAGAGCACAAACCCAGAGACATTCCAGGGCCAGAGAGCTGTAGCTGCCTGCCAGCATTCCCAAGACATTCCATCTCTTTTCTTAACTCTTTAAAACTTGGAGAACCCAAGGGTTTCTGCACAGGGAAGCAAAAAAGTCCAATTTTAGATCAACCCTGGAGAAATGGCCATTTCTGTGGGCAACTTGTAAAACAAAAACAGGCATTTTCTTTTGGGAACATCCCAAGTTTAGGTTGGGATTTTAAGGGCTTTAAGGAAATGTAGCTGATAAACTTAATATTGACATCTAAAATTTTGGAGGAGAATGGATACAGGAGGTCAGAAAATCTATCACTTTTTCTCCCCAAGATTTTCCACAACATCCCTGGCCGTGTGCAGCATCTAACCCAAGGAAAAAACATTCAATTAAACATGTTACTACAACTCTTTGTGATTTCACTGATATACCTCTGATGGTTGATTCTCTTTAACCCTGTTTCAGAAGGATGCTGCATCCTGATTCCATAGGTTTCATATTAATGGGTGAGATTCCAAGCTGGGGAAGGGAGGTAAGTGTGTGGGGGGGTCACAACAGGACTTCTACAATTAAGAGAAGGGGACACTTCAACCTCAGTTCCATTTTGATAGTGAAGCCCTGAAAAACCATGATTGTTACTGAGGCATGTTTGTCTTCTACACATTTTGTTCATGACCTTATTTATTATCTCTCCACGTCTAACTTTTTGTCATTGAGTACAACCTGCTAACTCACCTTTGTGTCTTGAAGACCCTCCCAGACACCTGCCTCAGCTTGAACTTGGCCTGACCACTTCCTATATGACCTTAGACTGAATTAATTCACCTCTCTGATTTTTTAATCTGTAAAATAAAAACAAGACCTGCCTCATTAGGGTGTTGCAGGGATTAAATGATATTGTACTTACAATGAATAGCACAGGGGGTAGAGTTTGTAAGCGCTTATCATGAGCTGGTAATTCAAGGATGCACCCCAGACTAATGGGATGAAACTCTTGCAGCCATCTTAGAATTTGTGCTTCTCCCAGTCAGCTCTTAGGTCTGTTTATCCTTTTGCTGTGGACCTTTTCACTTGTCTCGTTAGCCTCTGAGAACATTTTGGTGTTTCTTTTCTCTGTTGGTGGTGCTGGGAGCTGCACACAGGTCCTTGTGCAGGTTGGGTGAGCTCTGTGCCACTGAGAAATGCCACCCCAAGCCTTGGCATCCCTGGCCTTTTAAAATTTAAACTCTTTCTGGTGAGTAATGGCTCTCAGATAAAACACTACACATGATTTTACTCTCGAGTATGATTCCTTTATCTCCACAATGAAAGCCAGGGATGGGGTTCCCAAAAATCTTGACTCTACAAAACTCCATTAAGAAAAACAGTTTTATTTAAAAGAGAAAGGGGATAAAAGGAAGGGGCTGGAGGAGGGAAAGAAAGAATAAGAGGAAGAGACTAAATTAAAAGTTAGTATGCAGAAATAGCGTTTCCATTCACATTAGCTAACAGCCTTGGCATTTCTAAGGAAAAACAGAAGCGAGAGTTATGATGGCTGCTTCTGCACTGGCTTGGACCCCCCTCTCAGGGGAAGCTGGCTGCGAACCAGGCTTCTATCAAAAGCCTGTAATTACGGACCAGACAGGGACAGTTGTAAAGGCACTGTTTTATTCTATGGTTAAATAATATGACTTTAAAAATAAAAACGTTAAATATATATTTAGCTGATGGGTCTGGGAATTTCTTAAGTAATAAAGGTGCTGTCATGTTTTCTTTTTAAAAAATGCCTGAATATAAACATGAATTCCTGGACTAGTAGATCTACTCAGGCTGTCCTGAATTTGTTCCCACTGTCAGGGGCCAGTGGGCGTCCACTTCAGAGGCTTTGTCTGAGCCTGTGAGGTGGCCGTCTCTGAGCCCAAGGGAGCACGGGTGACTGACGGTGTGTGCTTTTGTGCTGTTGGTACAAAGCCTGCTGGATCCTGCTGACCCAGTTCCTTCAGCTACTCCCTGGTTCTGGCCACAGGCTGCTAACTCAAACTATCACAGGGGAATGTCCCACTTCACAGGCGGAGTCACAGCCACCATGGACCAAGGTGCCCATGTCATTGAAAGGGATTTACAGCCACAGGACAGTGACACCAGCAGTCTTCCTCCGTACCTGGTGTGTGTGCATTTATATTTGTGCATCACTGTGTGCAAACCCATGTGTGTCTGTGTATCTGTGGAGTTGACACCAGCCAGGATTCGTGACCTAGAGTTTTCTTCCTGACTTTTCTTCCCACCTCCTCTCATCACACTCTATTCCTCTCTTGCAAATAACAGAAAGAAAGGGTTTTGCAGACGGCTTACCACTCACTGTGTGGCCTGAAAGACTAGAGCATCATGGAGCGGACAGAGTGACCTTAGGCCCAGAGGCTGGGGACCCGCATTTTAGCCCTTGTAGGAAGATGCAAGAGCTTTTCTTGAATCGCCTCCCCTCCCATCAGATTTCCTTGGCTCATATTCGGGTGAAAAGAATCAAAGTACAAGGTGAGTTGTCCCGGCTGGGTTGGACACCTCTTGTACTGGGGGGAGTGCAAGGGGGAGGAACAGAAATCTTGGTTCTAGGGCTCCCTATCTGGGAAGGACTCCGAGGTCAGGAACTGACCGTGCAAGGAACAGGTATTGCTGAAGCCAGGAGTTCCCGGCAGAGACAGAGGAGGCAGACAGGACCTTGTACCTCCCACACTGTCTTCTCCTCTTGCTCCCACCTTGATCGAGTTAGTGCCTCCTCTTTCCTCTGCTGCACTACTGTGCTTTCTGTCCCAGCTCTCAGAGCCTACTGCACTGCTTGGATTAAGGCACAGAAATTTTTAAAAATTCAATAAATGCTTTTGTCTGATGCTGGGATATTCTGAGACATAATTATTGCCTTGGAAAAAACTATGTTGAAAGTCATGTGTAGCATAATTTGCAAGTACATAAATATATGCAGGAAACAACACAGGCACACACAAATCTATAGCCTATTTATAGGAACCAGACATACATTCAGAAGTGCAGTCTAACACACCCCATCTTAATCCCTCAGTGACTATGACTGCCCTCAGACAGCCAGACATGTTATCCCTTGCACCCCCTGGCCCACGCTATGACTGCCTTCCACAAGAAAATGTCATTCACAAGATTGGCTGGAGAACTCCTTTATGTCAAGTCAAAGTCGGCTACCAGAAGCACAAGTGACATTTAAAAGAGCTGCTTTTGGGTGTTTTGTTATCTATTACTGGTAGGGTCTGGAGGTAACATGGGGTTCCTCCAGCATCAAGCCTGGCTCAATTGTGGCCCAATATCAAACAACTTCAGTGAAGAACTAAAGCATAAGCCAGATTCATTTCTGTAGGAGAATTGAAGAGATCCATAAATGACTTATTCCAAATGGAGGTTGAGGAGGCAGCAGGAAAATCAAGACTCACAGCAGTGAGGGGAAAATGCTAGATTAGCTCAGAAGTTCCCATTTACCGTATTTTCAGGTTTCGTAGAAAACATATTGAGTTTTATTTGCAGTTAACAGACAAACTCTGTTTGTATGTCATGTGAGGGCTTTTTCAGCTCTTACCTACTAATCCTTATCTTAAGTCTGAATTCCCCTGGGACTCCCCAATATAGCACTCAAACTGAGGTGTAAATTTACTGCACTTTTTTTGTTCTACCCATCAAATGTTTTTGTTATGAATTCTCTGTATGTAATCAGAGTCCTAGGTGGGGACAGGGTGGAAAGCTGTTCTTTAGATGTCCCACAGCTCTGCTAGTATCCGCTAAAACATACACACACACAAACTTTATTGAGGTACAGTATATATTCCATGCCCCTTACCCACTGAAAATGTACCATTCAATAGTTTTGTAATATAGC
This sequence comes from Dinomys branickii, assembly GCA_004027595.1. Classification (NCBI taxonomy): domain Eukaryota; kingdom Metazoa; phylum Chordata; class Mammalia; order Rodentia; family Dinomyidae; genus Dinomys; species Dinomys branickii. The sequence goes on from PVLD010001507.1 coordinate 124,916, forward strand.
CATAATTTGGACAGATTAATTATACAAATTTAATTTTAGAATATTTCACCACATTTAGAATCTTTTCCAAGAAGAAACTCCATGCCCATTAGTTGTCATGGTTGCTACCCCCATTTCTTCTCACTCCCCCAGCTACAGAAAATCACAAATTTACTTTTTGTCTCTATAGATTTGCCTATTCTGAACATTTTATGAAGTGTAACCAAAATGTACAGTGATTATTTACATTTAGGAAACATTTGTTACTGTAAGATACACATTGCTCTTAATTCTTCTCAAAAGACTTCCCCTTACTTCAAGCGCATTTAGCCCATCATCCCTACCACTTTCTGGAGCTGTTTGGGAGATTCTCTTTGGTGAGGGTCTTTATGAGTTCTGACGAAAACAGTGAATGCTGCCACAAGAGCCTTGCAAGCAAAAGGCAGGCTTGTGAGAACAGCATGGCGCACCCTCATCCTCCTGATTCGCTGGGTCTGGCACTGTGTGGCTTCTGTCTCTTCCCCAAAGTCAGAAGGACCATGAGAGGGAAGCGCTCTAAATTAAGATGACCCACAGCTCAGCTAAGGACATTGAGGCAGCTAGCACTGTGCAACCACAGACACTAACGAGCACTTCCAGAACTGCTTCAGCATGTGACAAGAACAGTGGGGCAAGCCTGTCTGGAGTGAGGGGAGGGTTTTGAGGCGGACTAATGGCACCGCCTGTCGCTGTAATACGTCAGAATTTAAGCATTTACTGTAGTTTTCAGTCACATCTCGTGTGCTCATGCAATCTCTGTTTCTGGCTCCTTTCACCTGGGTAATGTTTTCAAGGCTCATCCATGTGGTAGCATGTTGTGGAGAGGTGCTGAAGCTGAGCTCCATCAGTGGGGCTAGAGCAAGGCCAACCTCGAGAATGGGTGCCCGGTGAACAAGTTGTTCCAGCCCTGAGAATACAGGGCACCTGAGGTGAGCCAGTTGAACAAGCTGTTAGGCAGAGGGGTTTCACCTGACATCAACCTGCCCAGTGTGTAAATAAATGTGCGACAGTCACTGGGCGGTTCCTTTTGTCCACCAAGAGAGAGGGCTCCACCTGACTTCAGCTTTCCGGACTTTGACTCCTGCCTTCATTGCTTCGTGGTCCCACCCCTAGGAGTTTCTCAAGAGCCGTGCTGGATGCAGCAGCACTTGTTGGTACTTCATTTCCTTTTCTTGCTGAATAATGCTCCTTGTAGGAATGGACTATGTTTTATATTCATTCATCATCTGATGGGCAGTTAGGTGTTTCTCACTTTTTGCTCATTATGAGTAATGGGTTTAGGAAGCACACTTGCCTATGTATTTGTGTAGAAGCATGTTTTCCGATTCTCTTGGGTATGTGTACTGGGGAGTAGAAATGCTAGGTAGGAGGATGTGTTGAGCCATTTGAGGGGCAGCCAGGATGTTTTCCAAAGCAGCTTGTCTTGGTTCCTTTTCTCTCATCACTGAGACAAAACACCTGACACCCAGAATTAGGGAAGAAAAGGTTTATTTATCTCATAGTCTGTGGAGATTTCAGTCCATACTCAGCTGGCTCCAAGGCACGGTGGCACATGGCACAGGGCAACATTTCATGGAGGTGAAAGGTAGAAAAAGCAAGGAGACCACAAGAGGGGAGCAGTGGCGAGCAGCCTCTTTCCCTCCCTACACTGCATGCAAACTACTTACCCCAGGGGCAGGTGTAGCTCTCAAACCCATAACCCCAGCATTGGACTATGGGTGAATCAAAAATCTAGACGCCTACCGCATGACTGCATGAGGGTTTGGAGGGGCATCCAGACATAAACCGCAGCACAGCCGCACCATCTGCCTTCCCACCCACAGCCTCCATGGCTCCCGGTTTCTCCTCAGCCCTGCGCCTGCCGCCCCAGTGAGTGTGAGGTGCTAGCGTTTTTGTTTCCTAACTAAATGGTTTCCTGACTATTCTGTATCAGGGCCTCTGGGCAGAGTGAGTGACAAACAGGGTGGACGGCTGTGCCTGACCCCCCTGCATACTACAGCCAGTGGACTTGGGGAAACAGAGGCTGCTGAACCTAGGAGCCCCCCCTCCCCCTTCTCCCCCACAGCTCTCTGCTCCTGACTCTCCCACACCCACCAGTGGGGCAGAAGTCCAAATGCTCTGGAAGTTCCAACTTGTCACTTTCTCATCCCAGCCCAAATTCTTTGAGAAAAGGATATTTAGAAATAGCACTTGTCTGGTTAAGTGAGTGGGTGCTGTGCAAACCCCAAACCCAAACAATCTTGTAAAATCCAGAGGCACTGCAGGGCTGCTCACTAACACATTTAATCCCATATTTGGGTCTGGAAAATGTTGCAGCTCCCACAGAGCCATCACCCAATCATCCTATCTCAACCCCAGAGCCCTAAAGATCCAGTTATGTAAATCCTGGGGAACTCACTCTGTTCACTTGGGGTAGGGGAGAGGATGGTTTTAAAAAATGCTTGGCTGCGTACATAAAAATATGCTGGGTTCCTGGGAAAGTACAGGGAGATAGAAGCTGCCCTCTGGCTTTAGCAGTCAGAGCAGCAAGCCAAGAGCTATGTTTAGAAATACTTTCCCGCTCTCCAAGCCACTGGGCAAGGGATCCTGAGGTTGTAAAAGGCATGTCATCTATCCGTTACCCCCGTTAGGAAAATAAGCTCTGAGATACATCCCAGGCCCCAGCAGAGATGAAATCAGGGCCCCCAAATTAAATCAACCCAGGCTCTGAATCAGAAATTAAATGTTCTCAGTCTGCCTTAATCTCTTCCCATTTGGTTTCCATGGAACTCAGGGGCTAAGGATGATTTCTAAGGATGTATTTTGCGGGCATATGTTTATGTGGTCATGGCCTAAGTGAAGAGAGGATAGGCCTTGTTTTGTTTAGGGAAAGGAAGGGACTTGTCAATAGCAAAACTGCCAAGGGGGCTCTCGGTCTGTCTGCAACAAAGGAAGGTTTTCCCACTTAAGAAGCAGAGCCCTTTTCTTCCCATGGGGGAGGATGGAGCTGGGTTTGAGTTCATGGGGCAGTGGCCTTAGGGGATAATGAACAGTTCCTTTCAGGGAAGAGCCCAGGGATGCTCTGTACGCTTGTGTCTGGAGCTGTGGAGAGGTCCGAGGACAGCTCAGCAAGAGGGAGCTAAGTGGGAGAAAGAACCTTAGTTTTTATCTATACTTTTAATTCCTTGGTTCCTTTCACCAGACTGGGGTTACTGGGCTGTTTATAGCAAGATGGTAGAGGAATTTGGGTTTTCATTAGTAGGCTGTACATTTTCAGTGAAGCGTTTTTTCTCTCTCAAATTCCAATTTTGTAATGTTATGTTCCTTTTATCCTAACTTAATGGAAATATCAGTGACTGCTGAATGGATAAAGGTGTGTATTTCCTTTTTTTCTTTTTCTGGAGCTAGGAATAAAACCCAGGCCTTTCTCCTGCTAGGCAAGGCTCTGCCACACCCCAAGCCCAAAATGTAAATCCTCTACAGAGGGAGGGCAGCAGGTAGGCAGGCAGTGCCTTGTGGGGCTGAGCGTAGGTGGCCACACCTACCTACAATGCACCCTGGGGGAGTAGAGAATGGGCAGAATCCTTACTCTTCTTGTTTTGGCTTTTCAAAGAGCAAGTGCATGAGGGGAACCCGGTATCCCCTTTCTCACTCAACAGTGAAAGTGCTGTAAGAGGCTGGATGAGGCTGGATGCCGGGTGAGCGGGACGTAAGCATCAGCGCTGCTGTGGTGGGTTGGATGCAACCTGGTGAATGGCTGAGTCTGGACAGCCAGTTTCTCAGCTATGTTTTCCCCTCAATTTCTTACAATATTTTTCCAAGACAGCAGAGGTATAAAGGAAGCCTGACCATCCAAGGGATCCGGCTAGGAAACGACCAAATGAGACCAGGTTTCATTCCAGGCCTGGGACTCCTACAAGCTCTTAGCTGTGTCTGGTGTCCAGGGACTAGATTCCAACCTGGCTGCCTAACAGTGTCTTCTTTCATGGCAGTTCATCACCCTTCTGCAGTCAGCCCTCTGTATCTGTGGGCTCCACACCCATAGATCTAACCAATAGCAGACTGAGAACTATTTTTAAAAACTGCCTCTTTCCTGGACATGTACAGTCTTTTCATGTCTTGTCTCTTTTTCCTAAACAGTATAGCATGGCAACTAGTTACATAGTGCTTCCTTTGTGGTAGGTATTATAAACACTCTGGAGATGATTCACAGCTTACAAGAGGTTTGCATAGGTTCCATGCCAGCACTATGCCATTTTACATAAGAGAGTTAGCACCCATGGCATTTAGCACCCCTGGGGGTACTGGCACTAAGCCCTGCAACTACAGAAAGATAACTACTTGCGGGGGAAATCTCAGGTCCTCTGCAGAGAGATGCATAAGTCCTCAAGCTACATATATGCACTATTTATTACTTTAGCAAAACTCCATCTATGAAGCAACACTCATCACAGCAACAGAAAGAAACAAAACAGCAAGCAACCAGGAATTATCAATGCTGAGCTGATGGATAGGCCAGATTAGTCCATGAATTGGACTTGTATTGCAAATACAAAGTGAGCCAAGCAATGAATCCTTTGATATATACAAAATCAGACCTGCTTCAGGATGAGCTTGCAAAGTTAGTGAGTTCCCTGCATGCCTGCTAAAGAATTCAAGCTCTGCTTTCTCAGTGAGAGCTCTCATACATTACTACAATTATTTGGAGTGCTGCCTACCAGAACAAATTTGCCTGATGATGGACGGGGTGACATGCTGTGACGTTGTGGCTCACTGACGATGGTAGGTATCGGTTAGGAGCTGGTAACAGAGATTGAAAATTGAGGGTTGGCAGTCTAGGCAAATTGTGGAAATCAGGGCAGTGGCACAGGCATCCTGAGTTACCCAGCATTTAAAGGTCAAGGAGAATCAACAAGTTCACAGCAGCCAATCAAAGTATCCATGAATAATAAATCCAGAGTTCAAGTAAGCCAGGAGGCAAGAAATTAGGCGGCTATGGAGCAAACCGACTAAAGTACATGGAAAGGTACCCTGGGATGGTCACAGGACTTAAGGGACAGACGAGCAGACAGACGCTGCTGCATCTGCCTGTGCCAGTGATTTTGCATCCTTTGCATTAGGGCAGGGGTCAAGCTCCCAGGGGGCAGCAGCAACCTGCAAGTGGAGGAAGGTGACCATGCAGGTGGGGAGGAAGTGAGGCCCCATTATCTGCCCTACATCTGTATTCTTCTGGAATTCTTCCTGTCTCCATATCTCCCATGCACCCCTCCCCATTCCTGACATTGGCCAAGCAAACTTATAAGGGAAATATTACTTAACCCCAGACAATGTGTCCCTGAACTTGCAAGTGGTCTTTTCCTCTAGTTAAAATAAAGTGAAGTTCCTACACCTACAAACACAGGCAACTCTGAAACTAGAGAACTAGGGGACCCAGGTAAATAATCAATGGAAAGAAATGGAATGTGCTGTATGATCCAAGGAAGAAAATGTAATTAAACCCTCCCAGGCCATGCAAATCTAAAAATCTATAAGAACAACTAGCTTTGACTTTATTATTTGATTAGCCATGAAAATTAGAATGATTTTTTTTTCTCTTTAAAAAAAGTTATTGGGGCAGGTGAGGCGTGCAGGCGTGCTCTGCCCTGGAACTTTGGGTCAGAGAGGAGCTTGGTCCACAAAGCAGCATCTGAGCGGCACGCCTTTGTGGAACTCTGGCAGGTGAGGAGTGTGGGCACGCTCTGCTCTGGAACTTTGGGACAGGGAGGAGCTCGGTCCATGAAGCAGCATTTGAGCGGCCTTCTGAGTGGAACTCTTGGCAGAAAGCTTAAGGGCCATTTTCCCGCAGAGAGGGAACCACTGGAGCAGCCTTTGCAGTGGACCTTTGCCGGGTGAGCTGCCTGGGTAATTTGTAGCTCAGTACTTTTCATCTGACATCCAAAATGACAAGACAGAGGAGCAAAACGCTGTCTCAGAACTCAACCCCACCCTGAACAAGTCCTGGAAACAATGATATAGGAGAACTAGGAAGCCACACACATGCAATTTCTGAAATGATCACATCTGAAGTAAAGAAACAACTCCATCAGGCCATAGAAGAGATTAAAGGAGAAATAATCTCTCAGGCAAAAAATGAAGTGAAAATAACAATGGAAGAAATGCTTCACACATATAGAGAAGAAACAGATAAAATAGAAAAAATAGGAAACAAATGGAAATGTTACACGAGCAATTTAGGAATGAATTACAACACTTGAAACAGACTCAAAAAGATTTCCAGGGAATGAAAACTTCCACTGAAAGCTTGCAAAACTGCTTGAATGAAGCTGAAGATAGAATTTCAGATCTTGAAGACAGCATGGCAGCTAGCAACCATGAAAAGAAGGATCTCATAAAGTCATCAAGGATCCAGGAAAAATCAATCCAACAGCTGCAAGACGAGGCAAAAAGAAGTAATATCCGAGTAATAGGAGTCAGTGAAACAGCAGGAGGCAACACAAATGATATAAAAAGAATATTTGCAGAAAATTTCCCAAGCACAGTAAAAGATACTGAAATGAGTTGAGGAGTATAGAACCTCAACAAGCCATAACTCAAATAAAACCACACCCAGGCATATAATAGTCAAGATCCCAGACATCCAACAAAAGAACACAATATTAAAAGCTGCTAGAGAAAAGAAACAGATCACCTATAATGGAAAGCCCAACAGAAATACGGCAGACTTCTCAACAGAAACCATGAAATCCAGAAGAGCTTGGAGCAAGGTATTACAGATTCTGAGACAAAATAGCTTCCAATCCAGACTGATGTATCCTACAAAACTATCCTTCAAATTCAAAGGAGAAATAAAATATTTCCACAACAAAGAAGAACTGAAGAACTTCATGAGTGCCAAACCAACATTACAAAAAGTACTAAAAGATACTATAGACAGAGAAAAAAGTGACCACAATCTCAAGAACAACAATAGAAAGGAACCCTCAAGCAGAACAAGCAAGTAAACAGATAGCAAAAGTAGAAAAGCAACAAGTAAATAGCATGACAAGAATAAGCCAACATATAACCACTATAACCATTAATGTAAATAGCCTCAATTCACCAGTCAAAAGAAACAGATTGGCAGAGTGGATTAAGAAACATAATCCAATGATATGCTGTATGCAGGAAACACATTTTACTCAAAAGGAAATCCACAGGCTGAAAGTTAAAGGATGGAAAACAATTCTCCATGCAACAGGTTCCCAGAAGAAAGCAGGGGTAGCTATTATGTTTGCAGACAATGTAAACTTCAAACCAAAAACAATCAAAAGAGATAAAGAAGGCCACTACATACTAGCTAAGGGAAAGCTGCAAGAGGAAGAGATAACAATCCTAAACATTTATGCACCAAATACTGGAGCACCAAACTTTATAAGCAAATCTTAACAGACATGAAAAATCTAATAATTAATAACACTATTATAATAGGGGACCTAAACATCCCTCTGATGCAAAGAGACAGGTGACCTGGATAGAAACTCAGCAAAGAAATAACAGACCTGAACCAAAGGTGTGAACAAATGGTCTTAGTAGATGTATACAGAGTGTTCCACCCCACAACATTAGAATACACATTTTTCTCAGCTGCACATGGGCCTTTCTCTAAAATAGACCACATTCTAGCCCATAGAGCATACCTACCTAAATGCAGAAGAATTGAAATTATCCCGTGCATATTATCTGACCACAGTGCAATGAAATTAGAAATTAATAACAAAGGGAACTCCAAAAACCCCATAAACACTTGGAAATTAGACAGCAACCTCATGAATAACCAATGGGTTACACAAAAAATTAAAGAAGAAATTAAAAAATACCTACAAAACAAACAAAAATGTAAATACAACCTACCGGAATCTGTGGGATGCAATGAAAGCAGTCCTCAGAGGGAAATTTATAGTGATGAACTCATATATAAAGAAAACAGAAAGAGAGCAAATAAATAACCTAATGCTACACCTCAAACTTTTAGAAAAAGAGGAACAAGCCAAACCAAAAGCCCAAAGAAGCGAGGAGATTATAAAACTCAGGGCAGAAATTAATGCAATTGAGATGAAGAAAACACTACAAAAAATAAGTGAATCAAAGAGTTGGTTCTTTGAAAGAATAAGTAAAATTGATAAACCCCTAGCCAAACTTATCAAAAAAAGAAAGGAAAGAACTCAAATTCATGCAATAAGGAATGAAAAGGATGAAATCACTACAGATCCCACAGAAATTCAAAAGATCATGAATACCTACTTTGAAACTCTTTACTCCCATAGGATAGAAAACTCAGAAGAAATGGACAGATTCCTAGAAATGTACAAATTACCAAAATCGAATCAGGAAGAAAGAATTTCCTGAACAACCCAATATCAATTTATGTGATTGAAAATGTCATTAAAAACTTACTGACAAAGAAAAGTGCAGGCCCTGATGGATTCACAGGAGAATTCCATAAAACATTCAGAGAAGATTTAATGCCAACACTCCTCAAATTCTTCAATGAAACTGAAAAGGAAGCTAACTCATTTCTGGAGGCAAGTATTATACTGATGCCAAAACCAGAGAACGACCCAACCAAGAAAGAGAGCTACAGGCCAATCTCCCTAATGAACAAAGATACAAAGATACTCAATAAAATACTAGCAAATAGAATGCAGTGAATCATAAGGAAAATTATACACCTTGACCGGGTTAGGTTTATTCCAGGAATGCAGGGATGGTTCAATATTTGCAAATCAATTAATGTAATACATCATATCAATAGATCCAAAGACAAAAACCACATGATCATCTCAATAGATGCAGAAAAAGCTTTTGATAAAGTCCAACATGCATTCATGTTAAAAACCCTGGAAAAAACAGGAATAGATGGCCATTACCTCAATCTGATCAAAACCATCTATGACAAACCAACAGACAACATCATACTAAATGGGCAAAAAACTGAAAGCTTTCACTTTAAAGTCAGGAACAAGACAAGGATGCCCACTGTCACCACTCCTATTCAACATAGTTCTGGAAGCATTAGCCAGAGCAATCAGACAAGAGAGAAATAAAAGGAATAAGGATAGGAAAGGAAGAAGTCAAACTATCACTATTTGCAGATGACATGATACTTTACATGGAGGACCCCAAAAACTCCACAAGAAAACTCCTGGAATTAATTGAAAAATTCAGCAGAATAGCTGGATACAAAGTCAACACCCAAAAATCAATAGCATTCCTACACACGAACAACAAACAGACTGAGAGAGAAATTAAGGAAACCATACCTTTTACAATAGCACCCAAGAAACTGAAATATTTAGGAATCAATCTAACAAAGGATATAAAAGATTTATTTAATGAAAACTACAGTACTCTAAGAAAAGAGATCGAAGAGAATTTCAATAAATGGAAAAACATCCCCTGTTCATGGTTAGGAAGAACATTGTGAAAATGGCCATACTACCAAAATTGTACAGATTCAATGCAATTCCCACCAAACTACCATCAGCATACCTCACAGATCTAGAGAAAACATTCCGCAAATTCATCTGGAACCAGAAGAGACCCAGAATAGGAAAAACAATTCTGGGCCACAAGGACAATTTAGGGGGAATCATAATCCCTGACCTGAAATTATACTACAAAGCTACTGTAATGTAATAAAATCAACCTGGTACTGGCTAAAAAACAGACCTGAGGATCAATGGAACAGACTGGAAGATGCAGCCACAAGCACAGACACACTCAGCCACCTAATATTTGACAAAGGGGCCGAACAAGCCCACTGGAAGAAAGAGCCTCTTCAATAAATGGTGCTGGAGAAATTGGCTCACCACTTGCCAAAGACTGAAAATAGACCCAAGTCTATCACCGTGCACCAAACTCAAGTCAAAATGGATCACAGATCTCAATATTAAAACAGAAACACTAGACCTATTGGAAGAGAAAGTAGGTAAAAATCCTGAAGACATAGGAGTAGGCAGAGAATTCATGAACAAAAATCAAACTGCAAGGGAAACACTTCAAAGAATCAGTAACTGGGATCTCATCTTGCCAAAAAGTTTTTGCACATCTAAAGAAATCATCAGCAAAGTAAAAAGAAAACCCACAAATTGTGAAAAAATCCTAGCTGGCTGTCCCTTGGACAAAGGTCTTCTATCTAGAACATACAAAGAATTAAAAAAACAGGTACCTGTCCAAATTCAAAGACCCAAACCACAAATGGGCATCTGAGATGAATACACACTTCTCAGATAAAGAAATAAAAATAGCAAATAAGTATATGAGAAATTGTTCTACATCTTTAGTTGTTCGAGAAATGCAAAAAAAAAAAAAAAACATTGAAATTTCATCTCACTCTGGTAAGATTGGCCAGTACTAAGAAATCATCCAATATTAAATGCCGGCAAGGCTGTGGAGAAATAGGGAGTCTACTGCACTGCTGGTGGGAATGCAGACTGGTGAAACCACTGTGGAGAGCCGTTTGGAGATTCCTCAGCAAACTAGGTCTAGAGGTTCCATTCAAATCAGCTATTCCCCTTCTGGGTATTTTCCCAGAAGATCTGAAAACATCATATCACCTTGACATATGTGCACCCATGTTTATAGCAGCACAATTTATAATAGCTAAATTGTGGAAGCAACCCAAACTTCCATCCACAGAGGACTGGATAAAAACACTGTGGCATTTTTATATAATGGAATATTACTCAGATATGAAGAGGGACAGATTTGATGCTTTTGTAGGCAAATGGTCACAATTGGACACAATGCTCATAAGTGAAATAAATCAGAGGTACATATGCAGGCAGCATATACTATCACTGGTGTAGGAACCTGAAGGTGGGAGTATGGATTGGGAGGTGTGAAGGGAATCTGTTCAAAGGTAAAGAACAGATGGGATGGGGGAAATGAGAAAAGGAAGAAAGGGGCAAATATGTATGAAGGTATGTGTGTATGTGCAGGATGGCTGACATGGTTCCACTATTGTCTTATGTCACTTTGTGGTAGGGAATAGTTGATGATTGGTTGTTTGATCAATCTTGTATGTCTATATGTGTTTTCCTGAGAATACATTTTGAAGTTGTCAATGTGTGGTGCAGCAACCATTGTTGATTCCCTGTCACTTTGTCTATAGTTCAGTTTTGATTGTGCTGTTCTTGTGCTACTTTGTGCCTCTTTGTTAATGTTTTCCTCTTTTTTTGTTCTTGTTCTTTTTCTTTTATACTTTAAAAAATTAAAAAATCAAACAAAAGGAATAGTGAAAAGTCCAGATTGCAACATCAGAAAATCAGTGGACTTGCTGAGAGGATTCTTAGGTTAATAGTGTTACTACAAGCTGTGCACAATTCATCTTGAGAGCCAAGCATTATCAGAGTATGTGGGAGAAATCAATCAATGCATTTCAATTTGGCCTTGTAATTATCCTGTTTAGAGTTTCTGTTGATATACACATAGATGTAGATTTTAGCATTCTTAGAAATAATTCATCACTACTCTTTATTTGTAATAACTGAATCTTTAAAGAGCACATACCAAAGCTTAACAGAGACCTATATATGGTGGTGCCTGCACATAATCCCAGCATTCAGAGACTTAGGAAAAAGGGTTGAGGGTTCAGTATCAGCCTGGATTCTATGACAAAGCCTAACAACCATACAAAGAAATGAAAATAGTTAATACAATAGCCCCTGTTTATCTGAAGCTTCATTTTCCACAGTTTCAGTTAAGATGGTCAATTATTAGGCAGAATATTCTGGAAATAAACAATGTGTATGTTTTAAGTAAGTCTTATTACAGTAGTTTATTATAAAATTTCTTTATTCCATTATTGCTGTTAATCTCTTATTCTGCCCAGTTTATCATGTATCACATGTTACTAGGTATAGAAACATACACATACGAGTGGAGGGAGAGACAGGGAGAGAGAGAGAAAGAGGGAGAGGGAGAGGGGAAGGGAGAGGGAGGGAGGGGGGAGAGAGATCGCTCCCGCAGTTAGTGTCAGGCCTCCAGCACAGCTCTTGGGATGCATCCCATGTGGGCCCAGCAACACAACTGCACTGACTTTTATTGGTTCGTATGCAAAAGTATTTTGTGCCGCTTCACAAGTGAACTTTTCAGGACAATATTTTTTGGTTTTTGTCAACTTTTTCTTAATACTTCTTAAACTTTCGATAGAACTCCTTTCGTTAAATCTTCTGTGTATAATTTCTTCTCTTTCCAAATAAATACCATTAAAGCTCTAAAAGAATAATAATAAAATAAAAAAAAGTCCTCCGTGTGGAATAATCTGAGGTAAACTTCTACTGGAGAGGAAAGAAATTGGGTGGGGAAATTGATTATTTCCCCCTTGAAGAAGAAACAAAGGTGATGAGCTAAGATTCAGAGATGAGGGGTGTGTAGGAGCTGACTGCCTTACGTTTCTCTTAACAAACGAGAAACAGTGGCCTGACTGCCCCTCAGTGGGGACCAGATTGCCCACTAGTTACTGACCAGGAAGGGACAGATCTGAGGTCTTGGGTGGCCTGCTGTGCTTCCCGAGACCTGTGGGCGCTGGTGTAAGGCTGGCAGGCCCCTCCAAGCAAGGCTGGGTCGGGATGGGCGCAGCTGAGCATATCACAGGGCCCAGGGCGCTTGGGGGTGAGCAGCCTCAGGCTGATTTCAGCTGTGGCTCCCCTCGCAGGACTTGGAATGTGACAGCTGCCAGGGAGTGGCTGGAGTTTGAGTCAGGCATCAGGACCTGCGAAGCCAGGGACATGCTTGAGTTGGGATGCGGCAGAGAGGATAGGACCCTCTCAGACATGAAGGGCAGGAAGCAGAGGAAATGAGAGCGAGGTTGGGTACTGAGTCTGCAGCCCTAGCAAGCTCCATTTCTGTGGGAAAGCAGAGAGCAGACCTGAACCTGCTGGTGTGGCCCACGCTTAGGAAAGGCGCCTGAGACCCAGCCAGGGGGTTTCCAGGCTTCAGAGCCAGCTGACTGCCAGGTAGAGCTCTGCCAGGCCTGACCAGTGCTGCCAGAGAAACTGAGTTTCCATACCCACAGCTGGAAAGGGCCGTGGAGATGGGGTCTGGCTGGGCATCATCAATTGGCTCTAAATAAAGCCCCCCCAACCCATAGCCCCCACCTATCACCCAGAAGCCACCAGTGGCTTGGGCAGCTCTACCGTGTGGCAGGCCTGGTGTGCAGGGCCTGCTCGTGGACTGCCAGCCGCTTCCCCAGGCATCGGCATTTTGGTGGAGTTAGCAGCCCCAGGCTCCTTTTAGTGTCACCTGCACTCTACCCCTCGGGTCCTGATTTTAAGAAGCACCCTGGGATCTAATTTAGAACTGTGGGAAAGAGCCCCTGTCATAGACCTCGGGAGAAACTGGGACAGGAGTCTCTCCTACCTGAGGCCCAAGGCCTGAGCCGGCGCCTCTCACACTGTAGCCTGCGCCAGAATGTCTGGGAAAGCGCGCTAAGCACATGTCTGGGGTTGCTCCTGTTTGTGACTCGGTGGACCTATGAAGGGCATGAGAATTTGCACTGCAAACAAGCTACCTGATGAGGCTGAAGTGCTGGCCTGGGACTGGCATTGAGAACCACTGAGCCCATCGCACTCATTGGTTCTTGGATTTCGGTGACCGAGTGAGGCAGAGCAATCTGTGTTCATCATTGTATGGGTCAGGTATAACCTTATGTCCGGACAGGTCATCCTTCTACCTCTGCAGTATCCTGAGCGAGTGCTCCAGCAGGGTGGCCAGGCCACAGGACTGGCATAAACAATCCTCTGTCCACTGGCAGAATTCACATGCAAGGACCTGCCCCCCAACTTTGTCCAGACCCCCATTAAACAATTACAAACACTGCTAAAAGGAATATATATAGATATATATTTTTTTCGTACCATAAATCCCACTGATTGCTGTGAGAAGCCCGAGTATAAGTACTCACATTTGTTTCTACATTAAGCTGGGTTCTCAGTGATGTGCTATTTTGGCACACAAGATCTCCAACTTTGAGTCACCCGCCCTTTGTCTCTGTGGACCAGAAGCCAGAACATTCAGAGGTCACAATCTGCAGCCAACAAAGAACATTTGGACTCCTGTTGTAGACATGAGTGACTCACCCTTGGGTCATTTATTCATCTGTCTCCCTCCTGTCCTCCCTGGCCATGGGGAAGCTGCGGGCAACACACTCAGTCTTCTTTATCTCCACACACAAAGAGCATGAGTGTTGCTGATCACGGAACCTGGCTTCCTGTTACTGAGGGGGATGTCCTACCGTGTAACTGAGCAAGATCTCTAACCAAAGCCCCAAAGCCTAACGATTTCAGAGTTTGCTTCCCACCTAGAACTAACGAGGTCACAGCTGTAAGGGAAGAGAAAAGAATTACGTCACTCCAAGGCAGGAATATGCATCGTCGTCTGCGGCTGGAAAACAAACACATTTTTTTTCTTTCTAAAAACAATCTAGAAGAAACCAGCACATCTGAGATAGAGTATAAAGTAATAAAAAAGAAACTCTATTCAGAAAGTAGGCGAAGGTGGTGCCTCAGGCTTACTTACTTAATATTTATGCAAAACAGAGAAGGGAATGATAATGGCCTTCGTATCTTTAGGCTGCAGTGTGCCTCTGAACCACACGAAAGGCTTCTTTAGGGTCATGCACAAGGCAGAAAGAACCCATTTGGTCATACAAGGGTATAGATGTTTTTAAGCTTAGATCTGTTCAGGTCTACAGGACTTGTGCATTTGCAAACATGAACCTCTTGCAGTGGACTCTTTGTAGTGCTGGGGATCGAACTCAGAGCCTCTCACATGCTGGGCAAACACTCCACCTCTGGGCCACCTCCTCAGCCACAGTGGCCACTTGGACCTCCTTGGCCTGTCAGAAGGGAGAGACCTCTGCTGAGTGGGTTCTATTTCTAAGTGTCCAGAGTATGTGAGGAAGGAACACATTTCAGAAAGAGCCATCGCAAGGTGCTGAGTCTCTCCCTGCCCCTCCTGTCCTGCACCTTGGGAATTCATTCCCCACTGAGGGGGCCAGGCACTCATGTATGATGTTTGCATGACCGAGTCACAGTGAAGACAATTGGGGTATGGCAGAACAAAATTCAGAGTGATGTCTGTCTGCCTGACTCTAAATCAAAGACGGGAAAGAAGGATCGCCTCTATGCGCGGACACCTGCGAGCACCCTGACAGCCTTCCCCGCGGACTGCCCTTCCTGGGCCCCGCACCAGGATGGCCTGTGGCTTTGTTAGAACTATATACCTCAACTGCATGTGACAAGTCCTGAGTGGCTTCTTTGCATAGGGAAGCCGGAGAAGCTCTGCTGGTTTACCAGGGCGCCTACAGCAATGATTTTCATTAACTCTATTTATGAAAGCTTCTTCCCCTACAAAATCTGGAAACAGAAGTATCTTAGAAACACAGGTCCTCCAGAGCACATGGTGGGAAGGGGTTTGAGTCTCCCCAACGCCTCTGTGGCATTTCCTGCCCCCACCCCATCTCTGCAATAATGCCCTCTGCTTCTGTGGGGGTGGGGGCCCCTGGAGTTGATGGTATGGATCCCAACGCTTGGCACACACAGGCCACTGCTGTGAGTCTTCTGAATGCACAAGCCTGGCACACCACAGTCATTCAGACACTGTTAAATCTTGTTAATAGAAGTCTCCTTTCTTTTTTAGTGTTGAGCAGTGAATCCAGCCTTTCGTACATGGTATGTGAGTATTCTACACTAGCTACGACCCCAGCCACAGCTGATTTTATTTACTTATTTAATTTTCACTCATTCATTCATTCATTTTGGTATTGCGGATTGAATGCATTGAGCTACATCCCCAGCCATTTTTTATTTTCAGACAATCATTAAGCTGCCCAATGTCAGGTTTGAATTTGTGATCCTCCTGCCTCAGCCTCCCAGAGTGCTGGCACTGCAGGTGTGTGATATTATGACCTGCTCATGATTAATTTTGAAGCAGGGGTATGTAGAATGTAGACCTAGCGTCTGTGAGGCACTGGGCTTGATGCCCAGTATTGCAAAAACACAACAGCAACAAGAACAACGAAAATCCCAAACAAACAAAACCAAAGAATATGTGGGAAAGTAGAGCTCAGAAGTTCTAGGAGTGGACGTAGGAGGAGAAATCAAAAGAATCAGAGAGACAGGGGACAGAAGTCACCCTACAGTTAGAACCAGATAAAATTCGGACAGCCAGCCCCTCTGACTGTCAGATAAACCCATAAGGACGCCCTCACACAGAAAAGCGATCCCCTGTTGATCTGAAATTCAGACGTTAGGAGGCACCTCTGTTTCTGTGGGCTGACTTGGCCTCTCGCCTCGTCAGTCCCCACTAAGGGTCATCTGTCTCAGCAGTGTGGGCCTGGGCACCCACCCAGTTTTGCCCTCCGTCAGCTTCCCTCTGGAGAGTCTCTGGGTTCAGGCTGCTGGATTCAAGCCCAGGACCTATCACCACTGGCCTGTAACCCCAGGCAGATGATTTCCTCTCTCTGTTCTCGATTTTCTCCTTCCACTCGGTGGGGAGACACAGTCGTGTCGACTTCCGGGGGTGGGTCTGGGGATCAAAGTGGAAAAGACCCCTAAGGGGTGCATGACACATTGCACACAGTAGGGCTCATCGGGTGCGCCCCTTGGTCTTTTCCACAGAGCGAGGAGCTTTGGGTTGTCTGTTGGCTGGCTGCACATGAATCCAGGCCTGGCCACCTTCTTGAAGGGGTGGAAGGGACCTGTGTCAGAGGAGATGTTCAGGGAGGAAGGTGGGGCTGAAAAGCCACCTGGGAGGGAGGTTCTCTCCTTTCCAAGCTCCCTACCCGGCTGGCTGTCCAGCTGCCCAGTGAGCACACTTCCTTCTGATCTCCCAGGGGCCACGACTGGGTGGGCGCAGGAAGATGGGTGAAAACATGTAGCTGGATATTTGGTCCCTGACCCTGGTTGAGCCTGCCAGTTCCCTCTGGGCTGGAAGTGAAGCTGACTTGGCAACCTCTTTGCCAGGGTGTCCTGGTCTGCAGGTCAGTCTGCCCTGCAGGAAGTTGAATCTCTCTTCCTGCACTCTTGCTGAGGAGCCAGGGTGCCCAGGTGCCAAGCAAGGCTGGGACGAGGACAGTTCACATCTTTAGGTCAGAAATTCTCTGCAACCACTAGGGACCAGGACCTCACTCGGGAGCATGCTTGGTCTTCCTGGGAGTGAACCTGAGCCGCTGTGGAAGCCTCTTTGTCTCGCAGCTTTGGTTCCCTCTTTCTTTCCCTGAACAAACAAGATCAGATACTAGGCTCCAGTAACGGATGGTTCATGAAAATCAAACAAAACCCAAAGCTGAGATAGCTCGGGGGGGGGGGGATGTAGGAGTCAGAGCTCCCCAGAGGAGACACAGTGGCCAGGTTTGGAGAGGGGTCCTGAGTCAGTGTCCCTCCTAGTGCAGAACAATCACCCTGAAACTACTGTCTGGGCGCCACAGCGTTCCTAGAGCCTTGCCCTTGGCTCTTCTCCTTCTCCTGGCCCTGGCCCAGGCCTGCAGCAGCAAAACTTTCCCAGGGAGCCATTGTCATTTGTGATCTGATAGTGGACACCAGCAGCAAAATTTCAAAAGGAAGAGAAAAAAGTAGTGCTGAGTGAACGGGACAGAGAGGAGGCTTCCTGCAGCCTGGTGGGAACTGGAACGCTTGGATGCCCCTTCTCCAGCCTCCCTGCCCTGGGAGCGCACTCTGCCCAGAGTCCTCCTCTTCTCTGTGCCCCCAGTCCCTCCCGCCAAGCGGTCTGGGGGTCCCACACACCCAGTACAGGAGGGTGAAACTGAGAGGCCCTGTACGCATTCACACGAATCTGCTCCTCAGGGTGAGGGAGTGCTTTGTTAGCCAACAATGCTCCCATACTGCCAGGCCTCTGCTTGCAGAAGGGCTCTGCGCACACCCCCCACCCTGAGACAGTTGGTTCTGTGAAAGAGTGGGCGTCACACAGTTCATTTTACTCTTTTTATTCTGTCGACGATGTTTCCATTGTGTTGGTTTCCCTCACAGAAACTAGCACTCCTGATGCTTGGCAGGAGTACACATACATGTGCCTGGCTATCCTGGTGGGAAACAGAGGGTACCCTAAAGTAGAAGAAAGAGAAAGTAAAGTGAGCCCCAAGTACGCTATCAGTGTAGAAAGGCTTCCAGAATAAGCCAGTTACTGGGGTAACTGGGGCCTCACGTAAACTTCGGTTTGCCGGCAGCACAGGTACAAAAGGTTCACACATGGAATTGCATACTTTTGGTCTGCTAACAGGAATAAACGGCAGAACATATGCAAGGGATGCTCAGTAACATACCAGGAATAGCACATGCAGTGGGCATGATGCAGAAGACCTCAGAAGCACTCAGGCAACTTTCTGAGCCCGATGTTACCTTACCCGCCAAATCCCTGCCCTCAGCCATGGCTACGACCAGACGTGCCCACCCTATGTGAGGGTCCAAGTGGCGCCTCGGCTCCTTCCTCCCACCTGCTTCTCTGCTGAGGTCCCCATCTGCTGGCTTTGCCCCCGGTCTCTGCAGCTGCATCTAACACTTTCACACTTGTGACTTGGTAGCTGTCGGTAGCGACTAACACAGGGGTCTTAGCCATCAGCGGACCATGTGCCTTGCCCTAGATTTACATCCTGTCGGTCCTGCCCATCCCCCTCCCCATCACCCTGAGTGGCCGCCTACACACTGCCCCAGTCCAGACCCAGACAGGTTTCCTCCACACTGAACACTGGCCCAAAGGAGAGGAATTAAATCTCAGCACCATTATATAATTTCAGCAGAGAGTTGAGAAAATGTGGCCCAGGCATGTTGATATGTATTGTCTAATTTAACAAAGACACAGCATGAAGGGACTGAAGTAAGGGATGACCCACACCGCCAGTGACCCCTTCCCCTCGGTGTCAGATGTGCCCTGGAGGCCTGGGGCCCAGGGCTGGATGGTGGTCAGTTCACAGCTGCCTTCTCCGGCAGGAGGCAGAGGGAAGGTATTCAGGGATTAAAATTAAAGAGATAAATCCTCGCCCTGGTGGCTGGGATGAGTGAGTGCTGGCATTTAGAAGGGACATTCAGGAAGTCTGCCTTGTAATCTCACCCAGTTGTAATCTCACCTTTCTGCTTTGACGTCCTGGTGAGATGAAGAGCTCCTGGGGAAGAGTCAAAGTTTTAGTCAGAAATGAAGGGTAAAGCCTTTCCAGGCCTTGAGTGAAGTGCGGGGCTGGAACCTCCGAACTCTGTGTCTAGCACAAGAGAAGTGATTTACAGTGCAAAGGTTTAGGTCCAGCTGCTATCAGCCAGCCAACCTGATTGTAAAGAATGCTGGCCTGGGTCTCCTGAAAATTCTGTCGTCAAGTAGGACCACACACTGCTGGTCCATAAACTTGAGTTAGCAGCAACACATCCCTCTGTTGCAGGGGCAACTGTTTTCTTGGCTGACCTGGTTTGATGTGGTTCCCTGGCACATGGGGCACCAGCCAGCAATAACAGGAGGTGGGCATGACCTACTGCCTTATTAGGCTGTAACTAGACCCGAGATGAATTGCTTCTTAAGTTCTGCTCCTCTCGCTGGGAAATGCAGCCATGTTCTCAGGAAAGCAGCTGTAGCCTTCCAGTTCCCAGTAGCTGGAGGACAGGAGTGCAATTTATGTAAATATATTTTAAATTTTGCATTTGACCTGTCAAAAGAAGTTTAAAAAAAATATATATATATATATTCTGATTTAGCAGTCAGAATAAGGTGCCAGTGGGAAGCCCTGAAGATCTATTCTGAGATTAGCTTTTTGGTTGAGATGTCTCCTTTTAATGAAATTCATTCCGAGGCACCTGGAGCAGTGCTTACTCCCTTGCGCAAGTCACAAGCTGGCATCTCAAGGGCCACGTCAGTGCTGCGAACACGCTTTCTGTAGGATGCGATGTTTTTCTTTAAGTCTGGATAAGCTGCCAGCATATAAAAATGTGGGAATTTGTGTGGGGGGGGATATGGAAATCCAGACAAGACTTTTCACATGCTGGGCAAGTGTCCTACCACTGAGCCACATCTCCAGCCCTTTTTATTTTGAGTGAAGTTCTCACTAAGTTGTCCAGAGTGGCCTTGAGCTTGTGATCCTTTCATCTCAGCCTCCTGAGAAGCTGTAGCTGGGATTACACACATGTGCCCAAACTCCGGCAAAAATAGGACATTTTTACAATTCTTTTGCTCTAGTTCGATTGTACGTGTGCATGTGTGTGCACCCCCACACACACACTTCCTTAAATATAATAAGAAAATTGTACAAGATTTTTCCCAATTTTCACCCCTCCTAGAAGCTTGGGAACACCAGCCTCAGTGGCCCCTGAAGCAAGGGTGTGCGGCAGCTGGCCTCATTTGCCGGAAGTCCTGTTTGTGATGTGTCCTCCTCCTTGTTGCCCTGTGTTTATGCTTCCTTGCCCGGTGGTAACAAGCACTTGAGTTTCAGTGCTGGAACCCGATCCCATTGTACAGAATGAGCAGAGTGCATGGGGTCCAGAGGAGAGTTAGACCCTGGGCAGTGGTGGGAAACCCACAGCAGGATGTCACGGCAGGCTGTTTGCAATAATGAAAACTCTGAGAGGCTCGCCACCACTGCCCTAAGGGCACTGTACAATAGGAAGAGGAAATAAGCTTCTGAAAGTAGCCCATTACTGATCCCGGGTGTCAAAGGACCGAATCTCAGACATGTTCGCATTTCTCTCAGACCAACGTAAGGCTGTTCAGCAGAAGTAAGAGTCCAGGAGTATGGACAGTACTTTTGTTTGGGGGCTGCGGGTCCCGTATGTCCAGAGGAGACCATAGAACGCAGGCCTGGGATTCCACTAGGACAGGACTGCGGAGGGCTCTGGGGAGGTCACTGTGGCTGGAGTTAGATGCCACAGGACTCCAGTGTTGTCCCCAGGAGGTGATCCTGCATGGCCTGGCTCCTACTTATGGGGCACTGGGCGTCAGGGAAGCCCTGGTACTTGGTGGCTGGTGTGAACTCTTTGTTCTATGTGGCCGGCTTTAAACCAGCAAATGCCTTTGTTTTTGTTTTCATTTTTGTTTTGATACTAGAGATGAAACCCAAGACCTCCTTCATTCTAGGCAAGTATTCTAGTACTGAGCTACATGGCCAACTCTATTTGTTTTTGATTTTGACACAGAATCTCATTAAATTACCCCGCCTGGCCTCAAACTTGTGATCCTGCTGCCTCAGCCTCTGGAGTAGCTGGGATCTCAGGCAAGTGCCACCTTGACCCAATAGGTTGAGTGTTTCATCTCTTTTCCTTCTCTTTCTGGACTCTTAGCCAGTTTCAGCTGCTATAACAAAATGCTTGGCATGGGATTACTTTCTTTCTGATGTCCTGGAGCCTGGGAGTGGGTCCTAGCAAGCAGGTTTGGTGTCTGGTCAGGGATTTTTCTCGGGTTCACAGGTGGGCTCTTCTTGCTGTGGGGTCCTTTGGAGGGAGGAGCCAGAAAGGCCTCTGCAGGGAAGGGGTCTCACTCACAGGAGCGGAGGCCTACCCCTCACACATCACCTTGGGAGTTGGGGTTTTACCATGAACTCTGGGTGGACACAGACGTTCAGAATATACTGTACTGGGCCGGCACCATGGTGAGAGCGATCCCTGAATCAGATGCAGAACCAGTGATTCCTACATGTCTCCCTACATAGCTTGACCTGGCCACACCACACTGCAAAGCTAAAGACAACTGCTGTCACCTGTGGAGAAAAGACCCCAGGGCCCTGGGACTATGGCAGCCACACCAGCTCCAGGCTCTCCATGGGGCAGGCGAGGACCAGTTTCCAGAGTCAGCCCAGCCAGGAGGGGCTCACCCCGTGCTTGTAAAGTTCCCTTCACCGACTGGCGACTGGCCCCAGAGGCACCTCCTTACCTAAAGGGACACATGGGGGTGTGGGGTGGGAGGAGACTGTGCTTGCTAAGCCTGAGGCCTGCTCAGGGACAGGATCTACACAGGGCCCAGGCAGCTGATACCTTGCTCTGGCCCAGCTGATGGGGAAAAGCAGGATTTTCTTTTACAAGATCCACAAAGATTCAGTGAAACAGGACCTGACCTCAAGACCTGGTTTCTTTCAGTTCAGTTCCATCAATTTTCTTTTACAAAACAGCTTGAAGTCCAGATTCCCAGTTCAAATCAAGGCCTGTTCATTCTGGATGTCTGATGGCTGGCTTGCCCTGAGATTATCCGCTCCGAGTTTATTTCAGGACTCAGCTGTGCTGCAGAGCCCTCACACATGTCAGGGCAAATTCAAACAAAGTAGCACAGGTGTTCGTCTGCATAAAGCTCAGGAAAGCTACGATCAAGGGGCGGAGAGCTGGCTTTTGCCACAGGTGGCCAACATAAGATACTGAAATCTGTGTTTTACCCTCTCTTGACTGTAGTATTAGTTGGGGGTGCACACGTTAGGGAGAATTGCAGCTCCATTTCTGTGACAGTGGTTTAAGGTATGTGTGGGGTTGTTACTGAAGACGGTGTGGCTGTGCTTTTCTGGTGGGACAGGGCGGACAGTTCGCTGCTGCCCTAGTTGCCTTGACCTTTACCCACTAGTACCCATCCCAGTGTCCAGCTGCCCTGCCCAGAACAGACTCAGAAGAGAAAGATGTGTCCTGAGTGCTCGTCACTCCCGGTCTGCTCTGTGTGTCCGTCTGAGGCAGTGTTCTGTCCTGTGCCCACCAACCATGCCCAGCAGAAAACCCTGCCTAGCAGGTGCTGCTACCAGGCTTCAGCCTCTGTCACCCGGCCCTGAATCAGACCCATAGCACCTGCCTATTGTGTTTGGAGATGCCCATGCAGCTCCGACGAGGAGGGTCCCAGTCTGGGATGGCCCTGTCACCAGGCGCTTTTCCAGTCCTTGTCTCACTTGACTACCGGCAGCACTTGGAAGCCCATTGTCCCTTTCTGGGACTTTCTCTTCAGTTTTCTTTCCACCTCTGTGGCTGCTCCTTAGTGTGTGTGTGTGTGTGTGTGTGTGTGTGTGTGTGTGTGTGCGCGCGCGCGCGCATGTGCGTATGTGTGCGCATGTGCGTGTGTGTGCGCATGTGCCTGTGCGTGTGTGCGTGTGTGTGCGCGCGCGTGTGTGCGTGTGTGTGCGTGTGTGTGTGCGCGCGCATATGCGTGTGTGTGCGCGCATGTGCGTGTGTGTGCGCATGTGCGTATGTGTGCGCATGTGCGTTTGTGTGTAAGGATGAAGCCAGGGCCTTGCACATGCTGGGCGAATGCTCCTCCACTGAGCCACACCCCCACCCGCCTGTTAGTCTTTGCTGATTCCTCTGGAGTGGCCTAGGGTCCAGGCCTCTGAGGTATCCCTGTGTCCCCAGGCAGAATCCCCCAGCTCTGTGGCTGAAACTGTCCTCCAGGGCAGCACTGGTCTAACCATCAGCTTTCCAAGAGAAAAGCCCAGATCTGAATGTTTGCTGATCTCCCCATGTCAGTTCCCCCTCCACGGCCCATTTCCAGCCCCCCACATGTCCCCTCTGATTAAGCACACAAGCAGATGTGCCCACGACTGTGTCCAAGCCAGTTGCAGCACACCCAGTAACGTTCCTGCTGTGTCTCCTCTCTAGGCCGCTCCCGGCAACACACAACTCACGCTCTGAACATCTTACTTTGACTTATCCTCATGCATTGGACGCATCAGAGACAGCGCGCTTCCTCCCCCGCACCCTGTTCTGCCCTCCACCGCCTCCTCACCCCAAGGATCCCACCCTAGTCACCCAGGGAAAGGACTAGCTGGGACACTCAAAGGTGGCAGTTGTGTAGTAAATGCCAAGATTGTCACAATCAAGTTCCCGCCGAAGCAGAGCTGGCATCTTAAAGTTAGTAAGTCACCGGTGAGGACTGACACAAGAGGGAACATTCACCTGCACGGGAAAGGCAGGCACGCAGCAACCCTATCCCTGAAGGGCAACTCTGTTTTATTAAAGGCTGAGTTTATGGTCACAGAGGCACCCTCATCGCTCATCTGTTGCCCGAGCATTTATTTATCTTACCTGTGGGCGCTGCTCTAGAATCTGGGACCCAGCAGAAATACTGATCGAGTCATTTGAAGCAGTTGGTGACCAACCGGGGAAGACTAAATAAAATCCACAGGTGGGGTTTGTCCACTCCCAGATTCGAGAACAGATATCTATGGCATAGTTTCTTCTATATCATTTTATAAACAGCAAGATAATATTGTTCTCTAAGACTCACTGGTGAATCAATATGAATAAAATTATTCGTAACTACTTGGTCTAAGAAGCTCTTACATTACACAGGCGGGTAGGACTCTGCTAGGGCAATTTATGGGGAGGGGTGCTTTCAAATACTTAGAAAAATGCTCTGAGCAGACATAACTGATTTGTGAACATGCCTGCAATGTGGAGGACTGATATACACCCAGAGGGGCTTTGTCTGTGCTTCAGCAGGAAAAGCTGGACTGGGTGTTTCTGGTCTGAGAGCGTCTAGAAGGAAGTCCTGGCCGATGCTAGACTTGGTGGCGCGGAGCACCACATCCAACCATCCGGACAGTGGCTTAAATGCACAGGACATCCTGAGAGTAACTCATGGGGGCTTAAATGTTTTTTCTTTTATTCAGAGTGAAACTTTTGACCAAACAATCCAGCACCATCCACCCATCTTTTCCCCTTCCAAGGGAAGACACCCACTAGAAAACAGAATTAGTGGATTCTTGAAGCCAGCATCTGGCACGGTGGTGCGGCTCGGCAATCACAAGCCTGGAGCAGTTGTTCGGGGCAGCACGGCTTGCTGGCGCACCTGGGCACAGGACACCGATGTGGGTCCCAGCCACTGGGTGCCCACACACACTCTTCTCTGGCACGGCCTGGGCACTGGGCTCTTTTAGAACTCCTCAGGTCTTTCCAATGCAAAGCCAAGGTTGAAAAGCACTGGCATTTGACTCAGGCCATTATGAAGCATCATAAGGAAGACAGGACCAGGGACAGTGGGCCAAAGAGGGAAGAATCACCCAGCTTCACCATCAGCCAAGGAGCAGGACGAGGAAGCTCCTGGGCATCCTGTGCCTCTGAGCAGGGACTCCCATCCTGCCTCGCGCCCCAGCTTGAGGAATAAAGACTACAGCGGAGTCCGCGAGGACAGCTCAGTACTCCCAGCCCCAAGCCAACGCGCAGTCTCACCACCCCAGACGAGGAGTCACTGGCTCAGCATGGCATAAGCTGCTCTGAGGTAATTGGCAGACCAAGCTGAGCTCACTTAAAATTGCACAGAACTACCCAACTCAGGGAAAACCACCTTCAGTGAATTCTGTGAATTGGAGAACCAGAGGTCCGGAGAGGGACTCTGTTCTCGGGGCCTCTGGAGCAGTGTGCATTTGCTGTATATTCATAGGAGGAACAAACTGTCTGCAGGCTGAGGGGGTTGGTAATGCTGCATGTAAATACACCGATCTGTCTCAGAACAGTTCTTGGCTGTCTGCACTCCATGGTAATAAATATCCACTAAAAGCTGTCTGCTGTATGTGTGTTTGGTAACGTCTCACACTTCCCTGCATGAATACACTGAGAATGTAAGCACCACACACTCGACTATAAAGGCCCTGTTGTAGTCCCAATTCTTAAGTTATGCAGCTTAGCAGCTGTGATAATGTAACGGTTTGCAAAATAATAGACTGGAAATACGTCAACCTGGAATAACACATCAAATAATGAATGATGTGGGTGCAAAGAGGTTTAATTTATGCTGTGTTAAAAATACTGCTCCAGAAATATCACACCATTTCAATCTTTCCATGATAAGAAAAAGACCCTTTCACCTAAAGTATTTGAATAATTGTAGCAAAAGAGAATGCCATCTTGTTTTGCCCTCCCCACCGCCCATGAAACCATCACATTTACTCCACTTTGTGAAGAGATGCGTCGTTTAAGTCTGGCTTGCTGGGCCAGGTCAGGTGGTGCATGCCTGTAATTCCAGCACTCGGGAGGCTGAGGCAGGAGGATCCTTGCGAGTTCAAGATCAGCCTGGACTACAAAGTGAGCTCAAGGCCAGCCTGAACTGCATAGTGAGACCCTGTCTCAAAAAGACCAAAAAAAAAGAAAAAGTCTGGCTTGCTGTTCACACTGTGTTTCACTTGAAGACATGTGGCATGGGCTGAGAGTTCAGAGCACACGGGGGAGGAGCGTTCATTTCCTCCGTTTGTTTTCACGCATGAGGGTGAGCACACCTTCCGCAGCAATGGCAGGGCTTGCGGCGAGCGTGTTTGGGGATTGAGGCAATTCCTACTTAAGCTTCAATTCTGAGGGACCTGAACGACGGAAGAGCATCCAGATTTCCCTAATTTTCATAACTGCTGAATATTGTCACACCTCTGCTACAAACCAGGGACCAAGGGCTGCTCCCGGTCCTCAGGGGGGTCCTTGTCCTATGGAGGAGGAACCTGAGGGAAGCCGCTAGTTTCAACGTGGTATGAGCCATGTTACTACTGTAAGGGACACACAGTTCATTATGAGATCCGCCCACCAGGAAAGCACTGACTTGGGCTTGGAGAGGGGATGGATGCCCTGGAAAGCCTTTCCCTAGGGAGCTGACTTTAGGATAATAGATGCAAATGGGAAATTAGGGGTCTAGAGAAGGAGGCAGCAGTATCAGGTAGATGAAAGCATGTGCAAAGGCCCTGAGGTAGGAGATCCTGTGGTGGTTTGAAGGAACTCCAAATTCATTTATATATGGTTGTGATGTGACACACCCAGGGTAAGGCATGGGAAGAGATGACATTGGGGGGATTAGTATGGGCCTGATGACCAAAGTCATTGGAAATATGTTTGGGCAGGCACATGTACTCATCCCAAGGCAGGGAATGACAGAAAGGCTTTAAGAACACAAAGGACATGGTCACCCTACTTTTTCAGGAAGGCTCCAGTGACCGTGCGGGGGTACGGGACTGGCAACTTTGAGAAGGCAACACACAAGTGACACCACAGTGTTCTGAACCAGGAATAGGGGGAACAGCAGGATGTGAGATGCGTGTCAGGGGTAAGTGATGACATACAGCAGCTACACGGATGGGCTGGTGGAAAGTGGGAGGGGAAGATGCCTGGATTCTAGTTTGGCTCCAGTCAGGCAGCATATTTTTGCCAGTGACAAGATCATAATGGAGGCTGAAAACGCCTATTGCCGGTCACCTGTAGCCCACGCAATGTCATAGTGCAGCGTGTTTCCCTGGAGTTGGATACTGCCGCAAAGCAAACCTGCACTGCCAGTTGTACAAAAGTTCAGCAATACAGTTACAGACAATACATAATTCCTATGGCACTATAGGTAGCTGTGCTCTTGGTTCAGGTATTTACTGTGCTTGTATCATCACTGTAGAGGACACCTCTTCTACCTACTAAAAACACTATCCTGTTACCAGTGTGTGGGTCTATGGATGCCTCAGGGTTATCAGTCTCTTGATTGTGTGACTTCTCATGGTTAATTGAATCTTTACATTATTTTGTTCATCATGGCTTTGTGAGCAACCAGGTGTAGTGTGCATTTTGCTTCTATGTTTACGTGTACCTGGGTGTGCAGTAGGCTGTATTATCTAGACTTGTGTAAGTATACACTATGACATTTACACAGCAACATCACCCAGCTACACATTTCTGACAAAGTGCCCTCATTTATATGTGGTGTGTGATTGTCCTCAGGTAGCTGGTGTTAGAGGAGGAGCAGGACTTGGGGGCAGAGATGATGAATTCCATTGTGGGTCTGCTGTATTCAGGGCATGGGGACCATAGAGAGACTAGAGACACCTAGCCAGTCCACCTTCAGTTCTGTGGGTCTGTGGCTCAGACAGACCAAGTCAAGGAAGGAGAGCTACGTGCTTCATGAATGCAGGAAACTGTGTACCTGCTTCAGGAGGCCACTTTGCGCTGGAAAATCAGTGGTACAAAATGAAATGTTTTGATTTGGTTACTCCCGGCATGAATAGTTCAGAGCCCTCCTAGGGGCACATCTCAGGGTGTGCTGAAACACATATTTCTCAGCTGCTTTGAGCAGGAACCAGAGCAGAGAGTACAGATAGCAGTCCAACAGGTTCCACCTTACGTAAAATCACAAACCAGAACCACGTGAGGTGGCCACATCAAAGGTTGGCTCATTTATGTTCAGGCTCTGGATCTAGGAAGGTACTCTCCAACATAAAACCATTTCCTCTTGTAGAGTTACGGAAGCTAATAAAAACATTGTCCTGCCCCCAGGCAAACTCTCACACACACAAAAAGTCCATGCCTTTCTCTTTCTTTAGCTCATGTATATGTTCTGTTCTTACATTTATTAGAATTTTCCACAAAGGTCATTTTGTCTAGAATAAAAACTACTGTCTGGGCTTGAATACTTTGAGTTACTTTTCACTGGAGTGCAGTGAGCGTGAAATGCTTGTTTTCTACACGTCATACATAAAAGTGGGGGTCTGAGGGAAGTTAACATCCCCCCAAAGTTGCCTGTCTTGGCTCTATCAGGTGAAGTGCTGTAAACACCTCTCCAGGTGAGGGTGAAAAGTGACTAGGTGCACAATGCCATCAGTTACTAAAAATACAAAGCCAGTGTAGACGGGCACCTTAATAATAAGCCTAACTACAGGTGCATCCTGGGCTAGCCAGGCACCCCGCGAGGTGCCTGTGTGCATTGCCACTAACCCTGGATGACCACACCTCCCAGGTGGAGCCGGGCAGAGGCGCGGGAGCAGCTCTGCTGAACTCACGCAGTTCCAGAGTAGTGAGGCTGTTGGGGCTGGGAACTGCGGCTCCGAGCTTCCCAGCCTTCCATGTTGCTTTCCACTGCTCCCAAACTGTCCGTTCCTTCCTTGTACCCTAATTCCAGCCCATGCTGTCCTGATTTATAATGGTTTCATCTCCACCCAGCACATCTAAGCTCTTGTATCATACCAAACACACAGTGTCTTCTGTTTCTTCCGTTTTCCCATGCTGCTTAGTACAGTGCTGGGCTCATGGTCATCTATGAAAAAAACATGTGAAAAAGCGCAGCTCCCCAGGCTGATGGGATTGTCTACGGCCATGCCACCCTGAACACACCCGATCTCATCTGATCTCGGAAGTTAAGCAGGGTCGGGGCTGGTTAGTACTTGAATGGGAGACCCAGGCTGATGGGGTTTATATAGTCAGGATGTGAGGATGCCTAAGAGCACCACTAAAAACCATCGTTCATGTCAACCCTGGAATCTCAGCACTCTGGGTGGCTGAGGCAGCGAGATTAAAGTTCAAGGCTAGCTTGGGTAACTTACTGAATTATTGAGACCCTGTCTCAAAATTTAAAATAAGGGTTGAGGATTTATGGTCAACGCAAAAGCCCTGGGTTTGAACCCTAGTGCAATAAATAACTAAATAAACAAATACAGCAATTCCTTCCTTTTAACTGGACTTCCGGGCAAGTGGAAAACAGAAGTGGCTATTGAATTCTGGACAGGAGGGCACTGCACATCTGAAATCATACAGCTCTCTTGGCAGCTGCGTGTCGACTTTGGAACGTCTCCTATGGGTCATTTAATGTTAAGTCCCAGTGACAGCTTGGTGACAACCCCCTCTTAGGGGCAGATCATATGGTCCCCAGGGAGCAAGAGTACTGAAACGGGGCCCAGGGCCAGGGCCAGGCCCTGGTTCAGGTCCTGCCCTGCCATTGGCTGCCCATCCTGGAGCAGGAGATAAAAGCTCCTCCTGCATCGGTCTCCCCTGTCACACGGGCTGAGGGGCAGCACCTGCACCCCGCAACTCCTAGCCATCAGAGGGTGCAGCATTTCCCTGGGTAGGAAGCCGCTGGAGGAGAGGTGTCTGGAGAGGAGATTCTCAGATTCTGAGGCTGAGATAACAGAAATGTACTCCAGTGCCTGTCAGCCCGAGGCTGCTGGGTGACCGGGAGAGCTGGGCTCCTAACACAGACAGTCCCGAGAGGAAGTGCCAGTCCTCAGTCCTCATGCTCTGCATGAGAGCATTTCCCCCCTCTTCTGTCCCTTTTTGTGTAAGTAACTACTTTGATTCAGAGATGGCCACAGAGCCACAACAGCAGGAGACATCTAGTGGGACCTGACAGGTCATCCGATATTCAGTTAGCGTCTCTTCCCCTGCAGTATAAGGGCAGGGCCAGGTCTGCAGGGAACCCTAATGCTCCAGGGGTGTGCAGAGTCCAAGAATCCTCTGCATGCGCTCAGAGCAGCAGGCAGGTGTGCAGGAAAGCAGCACAGGGAGAGGCCTCAACAGACCCAAGAGGCGCCTGCGTGGATCTGGGTGTGTGTAAGCACACATGAGCCACTACACATCCAGCTGGAGATTCTAGTGGTGTAAGCAGAGGTTGCCAAGCCCAACTCAGCAACTTGGGGAGACTCTAACTCAAAACAGGGATTGAATCTTCAGCACCAAGAGAATAAAAAGAGCTTGCAAGATGACGCTGAACCTTTTGTGCTTCCAGGCAGATAACTGTCCTCCATCTTACCAAATCTCACACCCCTTGGGCACACGGCCCACATTTTCACCTAGCTACGTGTGAACAAATACCTGAATAATGCAACGTATTAAATAATAAGTTCACTTCTCATACAGGCCAAAGAGTTTTCACTAGAACCAAAAGTCACGCCCAGCGTCCACCCAATACATTCGTCAGTTTTGCTGTTGCTGGGTCCGTCTTGGAAGCTGCTGGCGGAGGAAGCATCCCATCTATCTTAGTTACGCAGACATGGAGGCACATAACTAAAATCTCAGGACACAGGAAGGCAGAGGCAGGAGGGTCACAAGTTCGAGCCCAGTCTGGACAATTGAGCAACTTAGTGAGATTTGTCTCAAAATGGCAGAAGTACCAGAGATGCAGCTCAATGCAAAGACCCTGGGTTTAATCCCCAGTATCACCAAAAAACAAACAAAAAAAACTCAATTGATAACCCTGATATTGACCACAGAAATGTATTTCAAAAGAAAGACCTGTAGGCAATCAGAATGGGAATAGGAAGTGGAGGGTTTTTTAAAAATTACTCAAATGACAGAGAAAAAGTAACTCATGAGAGTCAGGCCACCAACCGTCTGGGTATTCCAGTCAGCGCTTCACGTGTTTGAACCTTTCACGAAATTTCCTTTAAGTTGAAAGATTTCTGAATAGTAAGCATACAAACCAGAGACAGCCACTGGAATTAACTCTTCACCCCTTATCAGCTGTGCAGTTTACCCATCTATCTCGGGTTTTGCCCTGTTATTGCTTTGTTAGGTCTGGGGTTGCACCCTAACCTATGATGCCTGTGTAGACATAGGGAGCTCACAGGCAGGGTGCACACAGGGCTGCGAGGGGTTCTGAGAGCCACAGAGCACACCACCCCAGGGAGGTGCGGGCACCAGCCCCACGCGAAGAACACAATGCATTTCTGGGAAACCAGCTCAGCCCTGATTACAGTCAGCCTCCAGACTGCCTTTCTGAGCGCATTGAAGAGCAGATCTTGCGATTACTTTACAGAAGCTTCTTGTCAGGGGCTTTCACAACGTAAGCACGCTTTCAGGAAATTGTTACCGAGCCCGGTCCACAGTATCACGAACAAGCCAACTCAGACTGGAGCGGCGGGTTTAGAAGAACAGTGACAAGCACGTACCAAGAATGGCAAGGGCTGGTGCAGAATGTGAGCCCCCAAACTATGAAGCTGGTTCATCCTCACCAGATCCTTCTGAGACCCTGTGCTCGGCAGGGGACATCTGAGCCAGGGTGTATCATGAGCACGCGGCAACAAACACGAAACTCCCCAGCCCCTGCGTGCTTCTCCGCAGGCTCTCTTATCTTCGGTGCGCATTCCAGGGCCCCGTGTTCCATCTCTGCAAGCCCCCAGCAGGCATGCCATCAAAATTCCTGCTCCGCATTTGTTATTATCTGCTCAGAAAAAATCACAGCATTTCACCTACGGTGCCAGGAGCTTGAATCGCGCAGCAAGGCATCAGTTAGAGAAGCAAGGTCGTGCACAGAGAAAACCAAACTCTCCTCTCTCTGGAGAAACAAACAGCCCGCCACGCTGCTTACCCTCTCCACGCTGCGTCTCCTCAGTGATCCATAAGGGATTTTCAGTAAAAGTCTCTGAGATCTGTTCGGAGCCACTGCAGTCTGAACCACCATGGTGTGTGGAGGCGCGTGTGTGTGTGTGCGCGTGTTCCTAGCAAAGAGTGAGATGGAGGCTTCCCCCAAATGGAGTTAGGGTCTGTGGGCGGTTTCCCAAATATCAAATAACTGAGAGCGCTTTTCTCTTGACCGTATGAGTCAAGATGTGGTTTGTCAGGAGGTGGGGGATGGGAAAAGGAAACCACTGTCTGCTCAGCAACTTCGGCTTTCCCCGTTGCTGTCCCTGTGTCCCTGTGTCCCCGTGTCCCCGTGCGCTGGCTCCAGGAGGCTGCTGCTCCTAGGACCCGGCAAATGGCGCTTCCAGGGAGAGTGATCCAGAAATGTCAACTCTGCTTGTCGGGCTGTGATGGTAACCAGGTCAGCTGTCTCATCAGGGCTCTGCGCCACGCTTTATTCCTTCCACCACGTGACTCCTCAGCCTTGGGCTGTGCAGTGGGTCACATGCTCACCTTAAAAGGACCATTTGGAATCTCCACATCTGGAGCAGAGATTAGTGCTCAGCCCTGCATCCTGACCTCACTCTCTTCTGCACACAGGGAAGATATTTGAGGATGAGCAACATGACACACTGGGAACTCGGGGGTCGTTTCTTTTCAGTCATAAATTACCTCTTTGGAACTGAGCTTCAGATACGTAGATCTGGTTATCCCCCCACTTCTTACTTTCCAATGCATAGAGAATAAATGTATGCATATCACTAACTAGGTGAAGGCAGTCCACAGAGAGAAAGTGTGGGAGATAGGGGGAAAATGCCTGCATGTGATGGAGAAATCACATCCAGTATAGCAGACCTGCGTCCCCAACCTCCCCACGTAAACGTCTGCGATAGACAGCGTTTAGATTTACACGTGTCAGCAAACGCACCAAGTCACATTTGGTTTTACAAGGCCTGGGAAGGACGGATGGAGTCCGGACCCATCTGTCACACCTGCCGATTCTTCTGTAATCATGGCCTAAATCCAGATCAGTCCTCTCAGGCGGATGGTGCAAATGGTCTACGATTTTAGCTTTCCTGTGACATTTTTTTAGCTCCCCTTCCTCCCCCATCCCTCATCTCCCTGCAGAGAACATTACTGTTAGGAAAAACAAGGAGAGGGCTTCTGGGACTTCAGCGTCTTTGTCTTTTCCTGTCCAGTGTCTTTCTACACAGCCTGCTCCTCTCAGTCCTGGGCAGGCAATGGCCACCTCTGGTGCAGTAACCTCGTGCTTTCCGTGTTGGTTTGCTATCACGCGTACGCTTTGGGAACCAGCTTGCGTTTACTCTCCACAGCCCAGAGCTTAGCTTATTGAAAAGGATGGAAAAGGAAGTTCTGTTTATTCAAACAAACCTAATAGGAAGTGGGGGTGGGGCGCCAAGGGGAGAAGTGGAGTTTTACCGCCCTAGAAAGCGAAGCAGAAGGGGAGGCGCGGGCAGGGGCTGTGGGCACCGTGCTCCCACGCAGACACACATTAAGAGGCGGTTAAAGAAAGCATCAAGTTGATGTGGGAAATTCCACATACACAACAATCAGGCTTTGTTCATAATTGGTTCCATGTGTGCGGCTGGAGAGTGGGAGGGGGAGCCACAGGGCAGGGTCCCCTGGAAGGCAGTGCTGTGGGTGTCTCTGGGAGGTGGGTTAGGTTACATCTTTTTTTCCCGCTGTCTTTCTTGCTTCCTGCCTACGCCCCCAGGTTTCGAAGTATTGGGGAGGAGGATGGGAATAAATCTGAACAACACCCAGTTAGTTAACCTAACCAAGAGCCTCTCTTTCCTCTCTAAAACTGCACTTCCCTGGGTGGCACTGCTGGACAAAGCACAGGCGCATTTTCAGGGCACTTGTCTGTGGGCACCGTGAGACCCAGCCCTTCCCGCTCCCTGTGAGAGGGGGCAGAGGATCAGATCACGGAGAAGTCACTGCCTCTCCTCTGACCTGGCCAGGGCAGCTCCCAAGAGCTGAATTTATTTAGATTTGACTAAATGTGACTTCCTGTTTCCCAGGGGTATTAATGAGCGTTTCGCTGAAGAGCTTAGGCTTAGCTGCACAGTTCAGATCCTAAGGGACACTTTGATGAACTAAGTGCAAATAAAACAAAAACACATGCATTTGATTAAGGTTAAAATACATATAGAAGAGAATGTTAATGGAAACAAAAATAACCCTGGGCCAGACTCCCACACAACAGAGCCCATGCATTCTGCCCCTTCCCAGGGGGCCGGGAGGGTCATTTTCCTGCAGCACCGGAGCCCCCCAAGCTAATGGAGCCCTCTCCTGAGAGAGTACGAGCACTTATTGTCACTGTTAGAACACAAACGTGCTTTCCAGGAGGGGACAGGTGTTCATAGCCTTGCTGATATGGCCACTGTGGAAGGCGAAGGAGTTCACTGAAGCCATGCCCAGCATGTACCAAAGGCGATCTCGGTGAGAAAGGGCAGTTTCCCCATGCCTGTTTTATAGGTGAAAAGAAGTTACATAAGTTGACCGAGGCAGCACAGGCAGACAGGGCAGAGCTCAAAGGAAAACCCACGTTCAGCTGGGAGTTGCGGGCCCTGCTCCGTCCGCTCTGTCACCACTGTGACCAGGTACTTCCTCAGTTTACAGAAGTTTCAAAAGCCTGAAAAGAGTGATCTCTCGGGACCACCGGGGAGATAGGAAACTCTGAAGAGGCAGTAGCCAACTTGGGAGACTGTGATATTCAGGAACACAGTTCTGGTGTCTCTGGGCCCAGCCCGATGTCACCTGGGCCCGGCATTGGTGACACAGGCGCTAAGCGGCCCCGAGGGGCTGATGAGGGCAGAGGGCAGGTCCACCAGCCAGCGGCTTCTGCCTGGCAGACCCAACCAGTGAGGGACACAAGGCTAGGGCTTGGAGCACAGTCAGAGTCCAGGGAAGGAAGAAAGACCGCAGCATCTTCCTACACTGCCTTCCGGGGCGTGCCAGCCCCTCCCACCTGATGGAGGGTCGAGGGAACAGCCACGCAGACAGGACACAGAGAGGCGAGGAAGGGTCTGAGCCCTCACAGGCCCAGGACCAGCACCCGGAGACAGAGATGATGGACCAGAGGACTGGATGTGGGAAATCTACGGCTAACCAGAAGAGGTCAGTGGCCCGGAGGGCAGTGTTTGGAATAGCTTCCTCCCAGAGGTCAGGTCTTCCAGGAGGGCGGGCAGCGGCAGCGGCAAGGCCGGTGCACCAGAGAACAGCCTGAGGTCCCCGGACCAGGCTGGGGGGAGGTGACACTGAAGGAGGTGCCCTTCCGATCCACACCAGAGCTGCCACTCGGGTGCCTGGCAGAGGGAGCAGAGTGCTTCCCCCGTGGAGGTTTTGTTTGTTTATTTCTAACCTTCCCTCCAGCCTCCATGAAAATGTTTACATTACCACTGTGGTAGGAGCATGTGCAGGAGCCTTGGGAGCAGCACTTCAGGGAGATCGGTGACCTCCATGCCGGAAGCTGATGGTATTGCTGCCCTGGGCAACCAAGTGATGGGCAAGAGAGGTCGTGGCCTGTGGGAAAGGAAGCCTTTTGCACACTACTGTTAGTGCCAGGCAGCAGCAGGCAGGAGCCAAGCCCACATGGGGGGGGGCGTGTGCCTGTGTGTCTTTGCTAATCCGAGAGTCTCCCAAGTCCAGTGGGTGCTGCCCCGGGTGAGGTCACAGACAGGGGTGTGGACATAGGCACCCCCCACTGAGCCCAACTCTTTGTTTCCTGGGGTACCCTGCTGCCTCACCTCAGAGGCGGATCCTGGTCTGGGCCAGAGGACAGAGACTTCAGGACGCGGGGACACCAGGCACCCTGCAGAGGGAGGGGGACCAGCGATGCCCTCAGAGCCCCAGGTGGGGTGAGGAATACAAAGGACGGGGCCTGAGGCAAAGTCTGGGACGGCCGCGGGCCTGCTGGGATAGATGAACACAGCAACAGGAGAAGTGTTCCCAGTCTCTCTCCTTCCTTATCATTCTCTTCCTCATAAGAAGTGACTCTGCTTTGCTCACAGGGAGGAAATGAAACAGCACAACGCTCGCAGTAGGCAGGCCTTTCCCATAGCGCCTTGCAGGTGTGAGAAGGGGCTTTGCTCAGTGTCCTGAGATCTCAAAAGACAAGAGGCGACAAATGCCTCCCCCTTCCCGCGCCAGCAGGAAGGCAGAAGGCCGGCAGAAGGGCATCTCAGGGGCTGATGGCACCATCACCAACCCGGAGGTCAATGGACCTGCCAGCTGTCAGGGAGCTGGGGGAGAAAAGGGCACAGAGCTGGGCAAATGAGGCCTCCTGCTGCAGCCTCTCCTTCTGCCCACTTCGAGCTGGCAGGGCTGGGGCAGCCCTCGGAGTGAAGTGAGATGCGCTGGCGAGGGACACAGAGAACCCGGTCTTTGCCACCACAGCCATAGGCCCAAGCCAACCCTGAGCTGGAGATGGGAGAAACCATAGCTCTGAATGAGGCCTGGGTTTTAATCATTGTCAAATGAAACAGGGAAGAGGATGAGAGACCGTGGAAACCGAACGAATCACACATGTGAAGAAAATACTTTTCACAAATTTGGAAAATTCCTGGAGCTGGGGGAGCTCGGCTGGGAGGCCCTGTGCTTCTTCAACATTCCACCCCCATTTCCTCCGTTCCTGCCTCAGCTAACCTGGTGACTTCTGTCATGTTGCATTAGCAGAAGCTGTCACTGAAGTCACACAAACAGAAACAGTGCCTCCAGCCACAGTTCTCCATTTGAAAGGGGCCAGAATTTAGGTCAAATGTGAAATCTAATATCCCTAAGAGCAGGACCAAGACATCAAGCAACACTCTGCCACCACCTGCCTGTGAGACCACTCGGCCCATCGAGGTGGACTGTGTGTGTTTCCTATCAGCTGAGTGCATTATTTGAAGGATGTCTGGACTGAACCTTTCTCCTCCTATGGCATTTGGAGGATGCTGTAGGCAGGACTGTAGCTAGCATGGGTGGACAGATAAATTTCTGTGTGTCTGTGCCTGTGTCTGCGTGTCTGTCTCTCTCTCCCCATCCCTCCCTTCCTCCCTCCTCCCTCCCTTCCTCCCTCCTCCCTCCCTTCCTCCCTCCTCCCTCCCTTCTTCCTTCCCTTCCTCCTTCCTTCCTTCTTGGAAGGAAGGTTGGGCCATCTCTGACACTTCATGTGCTACTTCTCCTCCACGAGAAGCCAAGCAAAGAAGATAAAGGAAGTGTGGGCAGAATTGTTCAACTTGACCCTGGATCATATCTCTGGGATGAACACAGAGCTTTAGGACAAGCACCTCAGTGGCTCCTTGCTTCTGAGATGACACTGTGCCCTCCTTGTATTCTACACAAAGCTCTATGACATGGCCTTGCCCTTATCTAAGCCAAGTTATTATTTCCTTGTATTGCTTATAATACATTGTTCATTCAATAAGACTTTTATCGAGTGCTAAAAAAACAGTGCGCTCTTCTGTGGTGCACTCTGCTGCAGGGACCGTGCTAATGGTTCTCAAGGATGATGTCTGCTTTAGTGCTCAGGACTCCTGGTTGACTACTTAGATGAAGCGAAGGAAGTGAGGCAGAGAACGGAGTCAGGGGCCCAGGGTGCACTCACCAGGGCCTCTCTGGGATCCCTGCTGTGTATCAGGTGCTGTGCTGAGATGAGAGATTCAGGGAACTTCCTCTCATACCTCAGCCTCAGCTTCTCTCTGTGAGGAGCAGTGTGGGTAGCAGAGGGCCGCTGGCCTCAGACCCGCATCTGCGTGTGGGGAGTCATGACATGAGACACTGCTTGTGAAAGTTCTTGGTGATCAGTGCGCCTGTACACACACACACACACACACACACACACACACACACACACACGCATGCGTGCATGCACATGTGCATGAGCGCACACACACACACACGCAGAGTTCAATTCCACTCTCAGCTCTCTCCTTTTGCCTTAGTTCCCACACAGGCACTCCTGGACCTCACTGCCCAGGTTTCCACCTGCTCCTGTATGCTTTGCCCACAGATCACCCACCTAGATGCCTGAAAGGCCACCCCTCTGGGTGGCAGGGGGACTTCTTTCTGGTCCTGCAGGAACTCCCTGGAAAGCAGGATCCAGCTGGGCAGGAGTGCAGAATCAGTGCCCCCAGAATGAGAGTTCCTGTCCCATCAGTGCAGAAACACAACCTGTCACAGAGGGGCCTGCAGGCCTCTCAGTCTTCCTGGGGAGGGGAGAACATACAACACACCATAGATGGAACCTCCCGCAGTAAGCAGGAGCTGCAGTCTCCTTCCGTTCTATGCAATGGTGAGGCCAGAGGATGCCGCATGGAACGAGCTAACAGGGACAGCAAACCTAAGTGCATCAGCCTGCTTGGGAGGCTGCTCGACCCTTTGCCCCCGGGAGGAGAGGTAACGGAGGTCTTGCTCCCAAGCAGCAGGCAGACTTTGTGCCTCCCTGTACAGGTTTTTACCTCTGGCTGGCCCCAAACAATTGGCCCCATCAGAGCCCCACTTGCCCTTCCCAGAAGAGGCCAAGTCTGGCAATCGGAGGTGGTTGCGGGGCCAACGGGCGTTCTGCATGACGGTAATGGCTTATTGCGTGCTGTGAGGAGATATGTCATGTCCATGGCCTGAGGAATCAATACGATCACTGGGATGCCTGAGTGATTAAGCAGGTAATAAGCTGACCTGTGTGCGGCTGGCTGGGTAGCTGGAGTTTCGAGATCGTTTTGCAAAACTCTTTCTCATGAGCTGCCAGTTGTGGATGGATTTTGATAACTAGCATTGATCTGCCAGGTTTATGGAGTGCACTTTGCGCAGGGTAAACTGTGTAATTGCACCTGGAATGGCAGAATAAATAAAGTCTTTATCTATGGTATTGACTCCTGAGAATTAGCTGAATGTATAGAGCTTACTTCCAAGCTCGGGAGTGTTGGTTGTTATTTTCGCTAGACTTAGCTCTCAAATTCCAGGTGTCCTAGATAAGCACTGGGTGGCAAATGATCAACTTATAAATCTATCTCTAATTTGTATGCTTCCTTTTTTCCAGGCAGAGAACTTGAATGTGTGATTTTCTTCCACAACCGTAAGAGAGGAGCTCGTCGTGGTTGAAGTAATCTCTCTGATGTTGCAAAGCACGATGGCTTTCTTGGGGGCCATCAGATTGGTTTCTCTCTCTGGCCAGAAGCATATCACTTCCAAAGACAGACACCCCTTTGCCCAGGGCCCTCTGGAATTAGCCGCCTGGTCTGTACTTCTCCAGTGTGGCTCCCCAGAGGAACGCACCTTGAATCTGTTAGAGATGGTGCTGAGTCTGTGGGACTCTGGTTAATCCTCAGTGTGCCTGAGAGGGAAACCCCCAACCCAGGTCAAAATGCCAAAGGGCCCCAGCACAAGCTCATGGCCAGAATGGGCAGAATACCTTAACTACCCCACTCCTTAGAGGAAAAAGAGGACGAATAGAAGGGGCTCTAACTGTTTTTGCTAGTTTGGGGCACTTCACTGTTAAAATTTAAACCTTCAGAGTATCAAGACAGCTAACTCAGGCCAGGGATATAGCTCAGTGGCTCCGCACCTGCCTAGCAAGTGCGATGTCACAAGTTTGATTTCCTGTACCAAAAAAAAAGACAGTGAACATAAAAATTATGCGAGCCCAGGGAGTCACACATGGGAGACAAGAGTGGTAAAAACTGACTTGGAGCTCAGACTCTGACTTGCATCCTACAGAACAATACTTTTTAGGCCTCATTCTGTGAGCAAAAGGGGAAAATTAAGAGTTACTTTTAGGAAGGAGGTGATATTATCCACCTAGAGTTCTGGAGATGCAACGGCTAAAGGGGGGATGTGGAACGAGGAGCCCAGGTATTAGGGGCCAGAGAGCAGTTACATGGTCATGGCAGTCATCCCACTGAGAAGTGACTAACTCTAGCACCAAGACGTATGTCTCCGAAATGTCTACTGTGAGACACCAGAGGAAAGGCGGTTCTACTAGTCAAGATCAATGCACAGGAGGAGGGGAGGGTCTGGGCAGATGATAAGGAGTTTCTCTGGACATACATTAAGGAGGAGGAGAGCCCCAGAAAGGGTGACTAATAAGAGAAAGAAAGAAAAGCAAGAGGAACAAAGAAGGAAGGACAGAGAGCAAGCAGGAAGAACATGAGTTAACATACTGCTGCGTATCTTAGAGAAACAGGACTACTGAGGACAGGGAGCACAACACCAACGCCGGAGTGGGCCCAGGAAAGCTCCGGCGAAACATAGGGTTGTAACATCCAGAGACCCGGTCCTCCCACACAAGACTCTCAGCTGCAAACAATATTTTGGTGGTTAGAATAAAATTAAATTTTGATCTAAACTGTGATACAAATATATTGAGAAGTTGGCAGGGGAAAAGAGGTGTGTGTGCGCACGTGTGTGTGTGTGTGTGTGTGTGCGCGCATGTGTGTGTGTGCCCGCACGTGTGTGTGCGCGTGCGCGCACGTGTGTGGGTGTGTGTGGGTGTGGGTGTGTGGGTGGGTGGGTGGGGAGTCAGGGTAGAGCCTTATCTTTCAGGCGGGCAGCATAAATGCCATAGTCTGAGTAACTGGATAAAACGTCGCCATATGAACGCGTGGCTGAGGAGCTGGGCTGGACCCCCAGATGCATAAGCCGAAGGAGATGCACAGTGCCTGGGGCGGGGGCTCAGCGGGTGGGGGGCATGACCCGCAGCAGAGCTCCGTTCCACAAGCCTGCTAGCAAACACTGCCTTGCATAAGCGCTGTTTCGGTCAAAACAGAGACCAAGTTTTGAGCAGAGCGGTGTTGCAGGAAGTGTGAACCAGAGGAGGCTGGAGCAGTCAGCGCCGACTCACAGCTCCCGGCGGCCTGGGAGGCGTGTGAGGAGCAGTGGCAACAGCGCCAGGGCCGAGGGAAGGGCTGCAGCCAGCCGCCTCCTTCCGCAGGGATGACGTGAATGCACCTATGGGGGCGGGTCTTGAGGCCAGCAAGGACTGTTCCGTGGAGCCTGTTGGCTTCCTCTCCGTCCGGTGTGCGCTGCGGGCTCAGGCTACAGATCTGCCGAGGACAGCACAGCGCACGCAGAGCCCCAGACTGCTCCTTGGAAAGAAGCCCTCCAGTCTTCCGACCCGAAAGGAGGGCGGGCACACCTAAGCACACAGCGCGAAAGCAAAGGCGTGGCCGAGGGCAGTGCCAGCAATCCTGGTGAGGAGGAGAAGCAGAGCGCTTTGTGCCCGTTGACGGAGTCACCTTCGGGCGCTGGCTTTTGGCGCAGTACCCGGCATGTGTTTGTGCAACGAACAGCTGTATAATTCCTCTCAGGAGCCCAGTGGCTCACCGGTGGCTATTGGAGCCCCAGAGTGGTGACCACAAGTATAGCGCAGCAGGTCTGATGTGTCCCCTTTATCTCACCTCGAGGAAGCCATGGGTTCCCTGCCCTGCCCCCCAGTGGCTCTCTGTGATCCTGGACAGGAAGTGTCCATGGGGAAACAGCTGTTCTAGAGAGATCAGGCGGCATCCTAAGGAGCATGCCGTGAGCTGCCAAGAACAGCCACGGTGATAGGACTCCGTGCGACGTCCTTCTGGGCCCATGGACCCTCCTGAGAAAGCCTCAGGGCCCTGGTGAGGCTGGAAGCCCAGGCACTGGCACCCTGATTCCCAGTCCCCTTTTGTCCTCATTTGGGTTCCATCTTCTCAAGCCCTGTGGGGTGTTGCATACCCACCCGCCCGGGATCTGGGAAGGCGGCCCGAAGTCACCTGGCTCAGAGGCCCCACCAGAGCCAGCTGGAGTCCCCAGGGCACTACCTCCCTGTCATCAGCAGAGCTCAGCACGGGAGAGCAGGCACAGGCTGCGTGGCTCAGTTGGGACAGCAGGGGACAGACTCCACGTCTAGGTCACTGGAGCGCAGGCAGGTAGGATCAAGGAGAGAGAGCTTGGGGCTTGAGGGAGAAAAGACTTTTACATCAAGATCCCTAAGCAACAGGGTTTATGATCCAGCTGCTGAAGTCTGTAACCTGCTCAAGTCTCTGCGCGTTACTTGGACTCTTTGGATCATGTCAAAGGGGATTTAAGGTGCCAGTAAGTGCTCTGCACATAACATTTAAGAAACAGACTGGGGGAGACTGATTAGAGATGATAGTGGTGGGTAAATGGGAGGAGGAATCCTGGATGCAGGAAAAGAATTTTAAGGTTAGTTCAAGTTGGAGATAAAGAGGACCTGACCCCAGGCTGTGGGGTGGTGGCGTGCGGGGCAGTGTCACCTTCCACTCTCTGCTCATGTGGACAGTGCCAGCCCCAAACCCTCAGCTGGAAATCCGGGAGGACCTCTCTCCCCTCCCCACGGTCCCCTCCAGCCACTCCTCTGACGCTGAGGTTGGAGCAACTGCAACTCACCAGATCCCCACGCCCAACCTAGAAAGGCCGGGCCCCAGGGCTGGCATCCTGCCAACACCATGTTGCCTCAATTTGAAGACAAATTATAAATTAATACAGAAAAAATCTCCAGACTCTCACATCTGCCAAAACACACCACTCCTCAAAAAGTTCCTGAAGGGATGTGGTGATGTATGGCACAGACAGTGCCAGGCCTGGGAACCCTTTCCAGACTCCAGGCGCAGGTTGGCTGGTCCTCAGCTCAGCCCACAGCCGCTTTCCTGCAACAGCGCCAGTGTTGCTCTTGGAAGGAGAGCTCCTCTCAGCTGCCGCCCACCTGCCCGGCGCACTGGCTACACTTTCCGGAACCCCGTCCGTAACTCAGAGCAAAGAGACAGAGCAAACACTGAGAACAGCTGCGGTCACTGTGGGCTAGGAGAGATGTTTGGGTCACGACGGATGCTGGGGGTTTCAGTGTGTGCTCAAGGCATTGCAGGGACAGAAGCGCTCCTGTCAGCGGCTCTTCTCTTTAGAGGGGACTCACTCCAGCGGCTCATCAGACCAATCCCTGAGGAGCTCTTGATAGCAAATACTTATGAGAGCAGGAGGACCTTGGGAGGGGGTCTACAAACAGGGAACCCCTCACCCGATTTGCACCCACCACCCAGTCCTCTACATGAAAAGCTCAGGAGTTTGAGCACCATTCTTGTCCTCTGCCTTTTTTTCTTTTCTGGAAAGATGCCTTCACTTCACAGACAAGGCTGGGTCTCCCGAGGATCCCCCAGTGAAGCTGTGTCAGTCTCTTCTACCAAGGGTCATGTAGTTCTTCCCCCCATTCATTCAGAGGTCTGTGCATTACTTTATCTTAAGGTGCTGCCCCCTGGCTATTTAATCTGTACGGACCGAGCCACTCAGACATTGAGGAGCTTGGTACATTGCTCATCTCCTTTCTCCACAACACATGAATAAGAAAAAGCACGTATGGGTTAGAAGAGTCAGAAATGAGGGCAGTGCTGATGCCTTCCAAGGTGGCAGGGGAGACCCGTGCGATGTGAACGCCTGTACTTACAAATACGTCCATGAGCAGGTGTTCCAGCGTCACCTCAAAGTCGTCCAGTCTGGCTGCCAAAGTCATGATGAACTTTCCGACCTGCTTTTCAGCTGGCTGAACCCAAGTCTGCAAACTCCTCAGCTCCCAGACACCACTGGCATCAAATTAAGTCACAGGGCAGGGTTGCCACTAATGGGAAGTGGAAACTCTTGAAATAAACCAGAGCATGGCAGATGGGGCTGCTGGGGCTCTGTGGCCAGAAACTATACAGGATTAAACAAAGCAAAAGGAAGCCTCTACAAATGGTTCTGCAGGGCCAGACTGGGCACACAGTGGACACCAGCAGGAAAGTCCAGCCTCTGCTTTCTCTGTATAATGTCACAGCCCAAGCCAGACACAAGGAACCACCACAGTGGGTGACTGAGAAGACAGTGAGATGGGGGGAAATGGACTGAACTGTCTGACTCTGACTCTGATACTTATATGGCCACATGTTTTTGACTCTAGCCCATTT
Organism: Dinomys branickii; assembly: GCA_004027595.1. Taxonomy (NCBI): domain Eukaryota; kingdom Metazoa; phylum Chordata; class Mammalia; order Rodentia; family Dinomyidae; genus Dinomys; species Dinomys branickii. Next base: position 168,894 of record PVLD010001507.1, read on the forward strand.
CTCAGTTCATTTCTGACCTTTCATAAATGGCTAAACACACTGGGGTGTATTGTCGAGCGGGGGCAGGGGGTCCCGCAGAAGCTGGCTGTGACCAGTGCTAGGGCAGTTCACACAGACATGCCATCAATGGTTCTTTGTCCGAGACGTATCAGACCTTGTTCTGTACCCCACAACAGAAAAGCAGAGTCTTGTGCAAAACAAGGAAACGAAAGTTGTGGGGGTACTAAATTTTTCCTTGGAATATTATTAGATCCTGTATGTTCTCCTCCGCCCTCGGCCCCCTGCCCCGTCCTTGTGGGGTAGATAAACACGGAGCAAAACAATTTAATCTCTGGTGTCAACTCCTCAAGCGCCTGCCAGGTAGAGCATCAGTGAAAACTGGCAGATGTGTTTCTGGTTCCCAACTTTGTTCTTCTCTCTGTCACTTAATTTTTTTAAAAATTGTGGTAAAATATACACAGCATAGAATTCGTTACCTTAAAACTTTCAAGCCTAGTTCAGAGCTGTCAAGTGCACTCGCGTGGTTGTGTAATTGTGTGGGGGGTGTCTCTGCCATCCCTTTCCAGAACGCTTTATAGTTTGCAAAATGGAAACTCAGCTCCCCGTGCCTCCCTCCCCCACCTGGCCACCTCCGTGCTGCTCCTCGTCTCTGCGTGTTGGATTACTCTCAGGACCTCACAGCAGTGGGACCATGCAGTGCTTTTCCTTTGGTGACTGGCTCTTTGCACTTAGCATCATGTCATCGCAACTGACATGCACTGTAGCTTGTACCACAATTTCTTTTCTTTTTAAGGCTGAAAACCCACATCCTAAGAAAGACCAACACTTTGGACAACTGTCCTGGGCTAAGAAAAACCTCTTGGGGACATGAGTGTGTCAGGACCCTAGTGGCCCTATGTCTTAGTTCTCTAACCAAGGTCTAAGCTGCCAACTCCAGCCTCGTAATCCTAAACAGGGTGTGGCCTCTTCCCATCAACACTGACCCTGAAGAAAAACATCTGCGTGCAGCGGAGAGGGAAAGATGGGGATGACTGCCGCTGCCCCACGGTGACCTCACCCCCTCTTCCCGGCACGGCTTTCTAAACGGTGAGCAGTGGAAACTCCCCAGTTTCATATCTGCCGCTCATTTTCATTTTCCCAAGGACACAAATGGACGTCATTCAGTATTTCATAGTTAAACAAAGTTGTTGTGAAACAAAGCACCAAGAAATCTGATGGAAAGCTTATTGTTATTTTTTTATTTTTTAAAGACACGGTCTTGCTGTGGAGCCAGACTGGCCTCAAAGTCTTGATTCTCCTGCCTCAGCCTTCCAGTGTGAGGACTGTAGGCGTGAGCCACCAGGCCCAGCTTATCATATTATTTTAAAAGAAGATTTGAGTCTGTCAGATGAGTTTAGCTTTATATACCTAAATGCTTGGCATATTATGTATAGTTCCTCTTCTGCTTTTAGGTCCACGTTGGAGACTCAAAGTGGGCTTCACAACAAGTGTCTCTAGTTGAATGTTGACACCAAGAAACAGGCAAGGCTGTGCTGAATGGCTTCAACAGCCACACAAACACAGAAAAGATATCTCCCTCAAGAGACAACTCACTCACAGACCTGCCTATCAGTGGAAGTGTTGGCTATGTCTGAAAAGGATTCAACAACCACAGTGAGAACATCAGCAATGGGATGAAGTACTATACACCTTTCACCACCATGTCACCACTTTGTGTTAGGACCATAACTGCCCTGGAGGTGCTCACACAACCAGGTGCCTTCCCTGGCCCAGCAGGGGTGATGGGCATGCCACTGGTCACATCCCTAGAGCCTGTTTGGGCAGACACACGTGCACAAACACGTGCAATGCCGTTCTGCTCCTCCGGGGATCTCAGAGGAGTGTTCAAAATCAAGTTTCTCTACCCCTTTCCTTATGAATTAAATTTGGACAAAATATTTGTAATGTTTGCAATTTCATAAAAACGACCCTAGTATATGTCTTTAGCTGTCTGCCTGGAATGGGTGACAGGTCAGCCCATGGAGAACTATAAATGTTTCTCCTCTATGGAGACAGGCTCTCGGCCTCAACAGAAACTTTCCCTGCCTGTCTTCTAGGACAGCTTGGGGGGTGCTTCAGAGAGTTCAAGGGAGTGGTTCTCTTTGGGTACAAACAGGGAACTTTAGGAAAAAGAACCTGCATGCAACAGGACATGGAAGTGGTTAATGCTGGAGAGCTAGGGCTTTAAGGAGAATGTATCAGGAACGTGTTAAGTCTGGGAAGGAAGACAGCTCACAGTCTCTAAAAGGGGAGAAAGGGCCAGAAAGGATTTAGCTGAAGGAGAGAGCAGGAAATTGGGAATGTGCTTTGGATGTCATCCAAGAGACAGTCATTTGAATTGCGCTTTAGGGAACCATGTAAGGAGCACCCAGGTGCTAAGGAGGCAGGATCACCATAGTGGAATGAGGACAGAAGACTGGCGAGATACCTTGGTCCAAGGAAAGCTCACTAGTGCCCTGCTTATGGATCTATAGAACACAGAGGAGAATGCGTGGACAGACCCACTGTGAAATTTCCTTAGGAATTACATTTTGTCTAATATATATATATATATATATACATATAATTATTGATATATGTGTGTATAATTATTGAGAGATTGTATTGTTGCTTATGTCAAATCTGAACATACATTTGTTCACTTACTTGTACATCTTTTAGAAATTTCCTTAGCATCTAGACCAGATTCTGGGGCAGATGATAGTGCCCGCTAAGAGGATTAAGTCTGGCTCCTTCCTCAAGTCCGAAGGCCTAGAGAAGATGAGCATGGTGCGCTCCAGAGAGCTTAGAGTCACTTTCCTGGAGCTGTGGTTGGGGTGTGCTCCTCCCCCTCGGGGGCACTCACTGTGGGACATGGAGGAGGAGGGACAGTTCGATGATGAAAAGGAAGGAAAGCAGGACTTTCACCTATGGCAAGGCAGTGCATCCAGAATGAGTGAAGAACAAGAAAGACTCCAAAGGACGGGCATCAAAGGCAGCTGAGAATTGTCTGGGGTGGCGATGGAACCGAGGGGTCTGAGCCCAAAGAGTACTGGGTTTGAGAGATGGAGGCCAACGCCTCAGTCCTGGCAGCACTGGGTCCCAGTGAACCCCCACAGGCATCACCCTGACGGTGTAACCCTCAGTCAGACAAAGGCACTTGGAACACAGACCAGAGCCTGCTGGCCAGCTGAGAAAGACCTGGCCCTGGGATCTGGCCAGCTGAGAATCTTCAGTCAGTAGCACACATCATAGATAAGCAAATGCTAGAACTTGTCCTACACATTTAAATAATAGCATCTGTGAATGTGGTTTCAAATTCAAAGAAATTTTAAATTTCTTTCTGTTTGAATCTCAGGCAACCGTCTCCTCTCACTTGTATGGAAAGGCTCCTTGGAGCTTACCGTTTTGGCAATAGGACTCAAATAACATGAGAATCGCTGGAGAATGGATTCACTGAATTCCCTGTACTGATGCAAAGCTGTTCTTCCCTAGAAAAAAACCACTATTCCAGCAAGTCCATATTCTTCTACAGCCCCAAAGACAGTCATTCACAAGGAATCATGGGTACTCACAAAGGTAAGTCTTTCAGGTAAGTGGAATCATAGTTCAATTTTTACCAACCAGTCCCCACTAAGGGCAACCATGTGTAGGTATTAGGCCACAGGCAACTGAATATTCAAAAATGTTTTTCTGGAAATATATTTCTGTCCACCCAAGAGCAGTAACTTTCTACTCAGTGGAATCATTTCTTTGAAGATCAATCATAAAAGAATGGATCAGACACCACAGAACTGATCTGAGCTGGGCAGTGAGATAACCCGGTCATCCGCTTTATGCCTGAATTGGTAAAAGCTAAGCAGCAATTTGATCAAGTTATGGAACAATTACTGAGATAATATTGTAAAAAGAAAAATCACTAGCTTTAATATGATCACTCAATCCTATCACAAAAATCCAGTTTGTAGTACAAACAGTCCTCAAAGTTCAGCTCACTTGGAGTTGATTTTCGAATATGGTGTGAGAGAAGGCTCCATTTTCACGGTTCTGTGCATGGACGTCAGGCCTGTTAACACACTCACGGGCAAGACTGTCCTCTCTCCAAACCAGGAAGACTTTACGTTAACGAAACCATGCAGACAAAGAAAGACAAGTGCTGCGTGATCTAGCTTCTACGAGGAACCTAAAGTAGTCAGATTCATAGAGGTAGACTGCTAGGTGCCGGTGGTGGGGAAGGGAAACGCGGAGGTGACGGTTAAGGGGTCAGAGCCGGAATTCAGTGGTGTGGGCTGATTACGTTCCATGACCAAAGCACAACAGCGGCGGCTTAGCTAACAAGGCTGCCTTATACACTTGAAATGGGCCAAGAGGTTATTACTGAAGCGTTTCTCTCTGTCTCACTCTCACTCTCACTCTCTCTGTCAAAGAAAGAGAGAAGGAAAGCAGAACACAGTGTGGAGTAATGGGGGTGCCAGCTGGCTTCACTGTGGTGATTATTTCCTGGTGCGGGGAAATCCCAGCATTAAGTCATGTGCCTTAAATGCAGATGATAGTCTGTCGATTACTCCTTTACAAGGACAGAAGAAGGACCCTCTCCCTGATGTGTGTAAAAGCAACTGCTATTAATGGCCAATCCCTGCACTTGTGCGTAAACGTCTGCCTTACCTTAAGACTTGAGAGTGGGTTTTCAGGATGCCACGTGAGTGTAAGTGAAACAGCCCCTGCAGATGGCCCCAGGGCAGCTGGCTGCTTGGGTGGAATCCAAAGCCTGCCCTGCCCTGTCCTCTCTGGCAGTCTCTTGGAGAACAAGCACGCTGATTTAAAGGTTTGCATCTATAGAGCCCTGGCAGGCTGGCACTGGCCTGGGACCAGGCGCTCTCACCTCTCAGTGCCTGTTCTCACTCTGCCCTTGCGGTGTCAGCTGACTCACACAGCCAACCTTGTCTTGCCCTGTCACAGAGCGTTTTTGAGTCTCACAGACTCTGTGATAGTACAAAGGCCCTTTCCTCTGCATCTGCTTGACCCCACTGCAGCCCAGCCTCTCATTTGGATGAATTCCATGCTTTTCAACACCAACAGACAGTGAGATTCACGGCATGCGCGTGCTGGATGCCCTCGCTTCTGGGAGAGGAACACGTGCCAGGTCTTCCGCGCTCCTCGGTCTCGGCACCCACCAGTCCCGAGGTCTACCAGTGCAGAAGAGCTTCGTGGGGACTCCGAGGTTACTCTGCGGAAGGGGCATTTTGAAGAGGCTGAGAACAGTAACCTCAGACTTTCAGAGGCCCATGGCTTTCTAGGAGTCATAGGTCTTTACTACAGTTCCGAGATGGTGAGGAACAGCCACAGACAGTCCCGGCAGCTTAAAGACGTGCACTGAATCCTGGGGTTGTTCTGAGGATAAACACAGTATCTGCAGGTAGAGAGCCTGGCACTCAGCTGAGTGGGGAACTGCAGGTACCGCACTCCCGCTCCAAATTCTCCACTGTACCACCTTGTGTTGAGGGAGGCTGCTCCCTGAGGGCATGGCCGCAGTGAGGAAGTCTTCTGGCAGAAGAGAGCACCCCAGGGCACCACATCCATTTCCAGTAACTCTGACTTAGACTGGGGCTTTTCCCAGGGTGCTCTAGGAGGATCAATGACTCTTAACCTTTCAGAGTCAATGGGCCATTGTCTAACAAATATTACAACGTGCCCTTTACTGTCCTCAAATGAAATTCACGGATAGTGTAACCTACTTACCCATATAATTTAAAATTGCCAGCACAATCCTTTGCCGTGTAAACCAGCAGAAGAACAGTAACCTATCATTACCATTAAATCAACCTATCATTAAAAAACACTACAGTATGCAAACGCTCAAATATGAGGCAGCTGCACTGGAAAATGTGGCAAGCCACTGATTGGTTAACTCACGAATACCAGCGCCACAGATGAGCTACTAAGGTGCATTGCCACCAGTGCAGTGCTTTCCCAGAAATGGGCATAGTACTTGGTGGTGTTCTAGCTAAACTACAGCATCGTCACTCTTTGATCTGCATGGTAGTTGTACCCCTGGGGAAGTCAGTAAGTTGTGGACAACCACAGATACCATGGTCCACAGCTGCTATCCATCACCCTCCCTCCTGCTGTCTGGGAGTCGGGTCCCGAGGACGTGTGCCAAGGGCGAAGCTGTTGGGAAGATGTTACCCAGACACCTCATTTCAGTGTGGTATCCTCTGCTTTGCCCAACACCACTTGTTACCTCCTCTACTGCTGGGAGGACAGCATCCATAGACTAGACTAGTGACAGAAAGTGACAAGAGATCCTGGAATGGAGAAGCGTGTGTGTGTGTGTGTGTGTGTGTGTGTGTTTCTGTGTGTGTACTTGTGTGGGCTTGAACAAGAGACTGTTGTGCTTGGGACTCATGTACATTCTTTTTAGTCTTAGTAACTTTGCACCAACAGTTCATGAGACCATAATGATCACCAGGCATCCCTGGAGTGGAACTGAATGACGACTAGACTCCACTACCACGGTATTCCTGAGATACCACGGCCCTCAACACTGACAGCTCTCCATTACTGTGGCTTAGACATTTCTCCATTTAGTGCTTGGGTTCCCACACTATAATGTCCACCCAACTTTTCCCAAATGTCTATCAAAATGCATTTCTGGATCTAGATGTGGTGGTGCACACCTGGAATCCCAGCACTCTGAGAGGCTGAGGTAGGAGATCAGAGGTTCAAACAAAGTCTGGGCAACTTAGCAAGATCCTGTCTCAAAGGAAAAAGTAAAAAAAAGGCTGTGGATGTAGGTCAGTGTAAAGAGCCTGGGTTCATTCCCCAGTTCTAAAACAATGCATTTTTGTTTTGTACACATCCTGGCCTCATTTCCTGGGATGCAAAGAAGTTAACTGGGATAGTAGGTCAGGTGGGGCAGGTGGGCATCTCCCAGAATTTAGAGGTGACCAGCAGCCCAAGAGATAGGCTCTAGACAGCTGCTAGGTTGCTGGGGTGGCCAGGCCTATGTTCTCACCTGGTCTTTGGAATTTGGAGGCATATATGGGTAGGTACAGCTGGCTGAGGAATGGCCGTGGGAGGGTGACTCTCAATCTCTGACTTTCCATGGGGTAAACATAATGCCATCCTAGACAGAAATGCAGGTTCCATAAGACATTATAAATGTTCTCATAAGAATTACTCTGAGAGAGAAGGAGGATCTTACCAGCACCTCACAGCCTCAGTCAATAAGTAATCTCCACTTCTCATTCAATGTGCAAATCTTTGGTTTAGCTGGAGTACTGAACCCAAACAGAGAAAGACATGTATCTCCACCCAGGCCACTCATAGAAGAGGGTGTGTTCCCCCATGGTTCTGACATTTCTTCCACAACTCCAGTTCTGGAGATTTTGTGATCAGAGGATCATCTGCCAGCACAGGTATATGAGGAAATCCTGGCATCACCCAGCCAGCAATTTGAAGATCTCAACCTTCTGACTGTATTTTTTTTATCATGTATTCTATTCCAGGCTTAGACTAGATATGGATTTCTAGACTTTGGGTATCATGAGAAATTGCACCTTAAAAATTAAATAGCAGGAGTTTTCACCTATAGAGTGATCCCCAAACACACATATATTAAAGAGTTGGTCTCCAGCCCATGACACTACTAGGAGGTGTTGGAAACTTCAGGAGGCGGGGCCTAACGGGAGGAAGTTAGGTGCTTGGGGGCCTCGCCTTAAAATGGATGTTGGGATCCTGGCCTTTAATATCTGTGATTCTGTCTCTAGTTTCTGATCCTTCTTCACACTGCTGAAACCAAGAGGGGAAGAGCAGAACGCCACCTTCCTTCCCTTGCCTTTCCTCTCTTCCCCTCTCAGTGCCAAACCACAGAAGAGATGAGAGCCTCAGACAGAAGGAGGGGTAGGATGAGCACCCTGGCCTTGGCAGTGGTTGCAGAGAAAGGGCAAAGCCAGACCTAGGGGTAGCATGGACACGAGACCTTGCTGCCCATTGTGGCATGGGCCGTGAATGCCACCCACACACATGCATATTGCATTTGTGACCATATATCTCTATGGTAGACATCACTAAGTAGAATTGTTGATGCAAGGTCATGTGCATTTTAGAAATTAGAGGATTTCAACTCTGCCATGCATGGAGACCTGGACCATTTTGCAGACCCTGGTACAGACAGTGCTTGACTCTGTCTCCTTGTGGTCAGCTGCTCCTGGACACCAGTGGGCAGAAAAGGGCAGCATATTTTTAACTTATAGTTTGCCTCTCCTGCGCTAACATGCCTGTTCTTAACATTTCCCCAATACAAATTCCTTTTGTTGAAACCAAGGTTTCAGTGATCCAGATGGATCCAGCTGTGTCCCATAAACATCCCACTAATGGACATAAGTGAATGATTAATAGGAGAAGCCTACATTTAAAAGCGATGTAAGGGGATCTTTATTAATGGTTCCCTTATGCGTCTCTGTGTTGTATTCCCAAAGCACACCTGTTAGGTGGAGTGAAAAATTAAAACCACACTAAACAAGAACAAAGGGTAACTCATCCAGATTGCCTCCCCACTCCATGGACTTTTCCTCTGGCCTTGAGAATAACCAGGAAAGGGCTGAATTTTCAGAGACTTTCGACCATCACACCTGATCAGATGTGGACTATATAAAATTGATAACACTTGTCAGCTACCCAAGCTCAGCTCTGCCAAGCTCAGAAGCTAATCTCATAAACAATCCGCAATGTAAGCAATACGGGCCTGCAGAATTTCCACCGAGTGTTAAGATATATGACGGTGCCAACAGCTCTGGGTCTGGAGCTTCCCCTGTGACTTGGTGAGCAGAGACTTGTTACCAAGGACTTTGCCCACCCACCTGATCCCAGTGCATCCTGAACTGATGACTGAAGTCCATTTTACTTGGTTACAAATCTGTTTAGGTCCCCTCTTATTCTCAAGGTCTCTGTATTTGAACAAAACAATAATACAATGTTCAGGACATTATCTGAGCAATTTTGAAAAGTGTAGTGTAGACCCCAATTACTTCCTGGATACATAAAAAACCATTACAGGACAGCAGCCAACAAACTAAATAATTAATTTAAGTAATTCAACATAATTAAGCATCTTAAATATTTACTCAACTTGTTTTCTATTGGATTTACACTGAAGGTATAACAATTTTCCTTTGTCAGGTATTGCAAGCACCGAGCTATTGATCTCATAGCTGCAAAGGCTTAGATTCATGCATTGTTAGGAGAGTGTTTGATAGAATGTGACCTGTACTTCAACTGTTCTCTTAAATCATCGTTTAATAGTATTCCCTTTGCTCATATCGGTGTAGCTGTATTTATCTGTCTTTCACATTTACAAAATGTATGTCTAATGTCTAAGTAACATCTTATTCACCTATCTTCTCTCTCTCTCCATTGTCTATGACCTATCTTTAGTCTGTTTTGGGCGCTGTCCCGAGAAATATGAACCTATTTCATCCTCACAGTAGCCCATAATATAGTGATCACTTTTAACATCCTCATTTTGCAGAAAGTCAGGAATGGGGGCCTCAGCCCAAGTGCAGAGCCTGCTCAGGAACCCAAGCATGGTGGCTCCATCTGAGCACCACATCCTGGGCTTGTGTGCTGTGAAATTCTGGTTTTCCTGAACAATCCCTTGCTCCCAGTCACTGAGGGAAGATCATTCTTCTGCTTCATGAAACAGGGAGTTCTTGTGGGGAGGCAGAGCTGGTTGAAAAGTGTGTGTGGCAGGGGCAGGGGAGGGTGCCTGGAAAATGGTGAGCATTCATTTACGAGATAACCGTAATAGTGTCTCCATTGTGTAGTAATGGTACAAGAGGAATTTAGTTGCAGTTATTATTGGAGCAAACAGCACAGAATGATGCCATTTTCCCAGTGGGGAGGAGGGTGTCACGCGTCTGAGACTGACTGTGTTTGGGTAAGAGGCAGCAGGCCCCAGGGATCACGGCCTCAGTTGGTCAGAGAAGGCCGTGTGTGGGGCCAGTGGCCAGACCTGAGTTGGGTCTCCAGGTGGGTGCTTCTCCTTGCTCAGTACCCAGGAGCCGACAGGATGCCCTGGGCACAGGGACCAGCGAGATTTCTCTTCCCCCATAGCGAATGTGCTCTCCAGAGGCAATAAGGCCCAAGGAGACACCGCGTAGCGTGCTGCAGCTCAGGGGCTTTCAGTCTCCCTGTGCACAGTGGTCCCTGTGAGTGTGGTACTGCTAGGCAGGGGCTGAAAGAGTACGGATGGGGTCTGAGCAGCATGAGGCCCGCCTGTCTGCTCCATGGTGTCTGAGAATATATTTCTCCTGGCTGCAAAGCAGCGTGTGCCAGGTCTTGAGTGGAGTAGCAGTTGTGTTTCTTCTTAAATAAAGGACCTATATGACTCCCTCGTGAGAAAGCAAAATGACTTATTTTATCCTAATGAAGCTTTTAAAGCAGCAACAAAGAGCACTGTGAAGAAGTCCCAAAGCATATAGAGTTACACACGCCTCTCCCTTTCTGTTGTGTTTCCCCCTTTTTCTGCTGAGGCTGGGCAGTCAGGACAAATGTAGAACACTTCTGCTTTCTCCAAATAAAACAGAGCTCCTTCTGTCCTTCACAGTCTTCGGGGCTGCTTTTAAGGCAGCCTAACTTGGCTCCTTATCGTTCCCTCCCTTCCCCCGAACAGTCTGTCGTAGGACATTCTTGAAAAAGCCAGTTGTTGTCATGTTCTAGGATTTCTACATTTCCTTTCACAGACGACCTGCCTGTCATGAAAATTCCAACCAACTTCTTTTTGTCTGCTTATAAGTTAATTTGTTTTCTGCACCAACAGGGACACCCATTTTGCTCTTTATACCTGAGCTGTTTTGTTAAATAAAAGTTAAACTTAGGAAGCATTTATAAGTAAATGGAAGTGTTTAGGCCTAGTCCCCAAAGAAGTGAGCCCATCTGAGCACCAAAAGTCGGGAGCAGGTGTTTTAATAGCAGCACTAGTCACATGAGCTCTGATGCACCTGGTCAAAAGAATAAACATGGTACACTCACGGTTGTGTGATCATATAATGGGTGGAATTCAGCAATACAAATGAATGAGCCGCTGGTGAGCTCAGTGTCCACCCAGCTTGTAAGCATAACTCTGAGGGACAAAGGCTGCACACAGTGGCTGTGTGTTGTGTGCCCATGTTTATAGAAAGCTCAGAAACACTGAAAACTAAACCACACAGGTAGAAGTCAGGGGCAACATTTGCAGAAGAGGAAGATGATGATCAGGACCAGGATGGGTAAGGGTTCAGGAAAGTAATATAGCTACCACTCCAATTTTCACAAAGCTCTGTGTTGACAGTGATTCTTCTCAGCTTGGGAATGTTCAAGTGCTCTGTCTGGCCCACTAGGTTCAGTTGATATGTTGGCCAGCCAGGCTCGATTCTCTGGGCATTCTGTGTGGGAATCAAGCACCCCTGCCCAGATGGCTTGGTCCTTCTCCAGGGCACCCCCTACTTTCCCTCTGGGGTAGGACTTCGCCCTTTGGCCTCTGCCTTTGGCAATAGCACCATGAACTTTTTCAAGTGTTCCAATTCTATGGCCTGCCTAAAGGACTCTTTGACTCAGCAAGGTGTCCCTCTGTCCATGCCCACTGCTAGCACCTCTGTTACACACACATTGGGTGCATTTTAGGGTGTGTCTCATACTTTAAACAAATTCGTTCTGAATCATTTAAGACATGAATATAAAAAATGCTGTTCCGGTAGGTTGGATCACAGAAATATATTTTAAGTTTTCTAACCAAATATAATAGATCTTATTGAATCATCAGCTTTGATTTATTCTATCACGTTTAGGGATTCTTATTTACTTCCCTCAACATGTTAGATAATTTATCAAGTAATTGTGTTTTGCCCCCAGTTCTGGGGATGAAACCCAGGGCCCCAAACATGCTAGGCAAATACTCTACCGCTGGGCTACATTCCCAACCCCCTACTGTGCTCAAATATTCAAGTGCTGGCTTGAAACACATTGAATATTCAGTCCCTTTTGCTGTGAAGCGACTATAGTGATTTAGACTGGGACACATTCTCTGTATAAGAATCCCGAAGTGAAAGCTTGTTAATGAAATGCAAGGAGCTGCTGCTGCCTCTTCCTCCTCATGCTGTAGGAATGTTCTATAATATTTTAAGAAGACATGAGGCAGCTGTCCTATAACTTTTGAAAATTCCGTCCCAGATCAACTGAATCCAAGGGTCTAATTTGATGACATGTTAAGAAAATGAAAGGTGGGATTATCTTAATATTTGTCAGTGCTAAGGTGGGCATCATTTTCTGCCCTCCTTCTCTGGTGATCCTCTCCCTGGCTCCAGCTTCCATGGCTCCTGACTTAGCAGAGGGGAGAATTTATGTTTGCCCAGGGTGATGGTCAAACCTCTGCCCTTCACAATGGTGCTTACAGCTATCTGGTACTGCTTTGATGGCCAGGGATTAAATATCCTGTCCAGTTTTGTTATGGAGCAGCCTGAAGACTGGTTAAGGGAAGAATTCTGTGGTTGCTGTAATGGAGAAAATCCAGAATGGTCTGTGTAGGCAGACACGTTATTCCCATCAAGTGAATTCCCAATGCTGGGACATGTGTCCTTAGGGTTGTCTCCGGAGATGATCTGGGGATGGGAAGAAGGAGGCCTTTATAAACCATGCAGTACATTCTGGGGCCAAGAGAGCCACCTTCCTTCTGCCCTGTGAGTGGTGGACCCTGAGCTTCCATTCTCAGAGCACGTAGGCTGACACTCTGTGAGGTTAGTGACATCTTGCTCTAAACTTCATTTTTGATGTCTCTCGTTGTGCAAATTGCAATACCATGAAACGGAGTCACTGCGCAGAGGAGAGATTATCTGCAGTGGAAACAGCAACACACCTTGCTTTGTTAGAACTCCTCTATGCCTTGCTGTGTTGCTGTTACAGATGTCTGTCTAGTAGCAGGGAACTGAAGGACGCCCGCGTGGTTCCTGTGCGGGGAAGGTCTTCCTCCTCCACAGCCCTGATGTGTTCTGGGTGTGGCAGACCAGCAAGTCACAGTGCCCCTCCATGCCCCAACAGTGACATGACCACTGCGGTCTGGGCTCCAGCTTGGGGTGGAAGTTTGTCGTATGTCTGCCCACCAGCGTGCAGTCTGCTCACTCATTTTCTCCGCCCTTTGCCTCTTATCATGGAGATGGGAATGTTTCCTTCCAAGTTGCCCCAGAGAACTCAGTGCTGTGCATGGGTGATGACTGACTGTATCCATGAGAGGCAAAAATTCTCATCCCCACATACTGTGAACCACACCAGAGAGTGTCCTTGGGGCCTGGCCCTTGTCTGCAGGACAAAGTGCAGGTTGTCTTTGGTTGTTGGCTTCTACTTTCTGGAATCCAGGCCAGGGTGACTGACATGGTGAGGATTTGGGGAGGGGAGAGCAGGGCCTTGAAACTAAACTCACACCACCTCCACTGTCAGGCCTAGGCATGAGCATCAGTAGCTTGGGAGCATCTCCCTTGAAAACCGCTGATCAGCGTGGATTGTGCTTACAAGGGATTTGGCCGTTAGCTGAGGGCAGCGGGAAACCCCAGTGACCATTCACAGAGGGGTGTGTGGATAAATGCGTGTACACAGCATCTGGCAGAGAGGCCACAGTTTCATCCATACATGGCCCCCCAAATGAAAGCATCACCCACAGGAGCAGCAACGACGGAAAGCAAAATCAAGGTGAAGGAAAGTAAGAAACAGAATTCACAGTGTTAAGGTCAGTCTTTCAAACTGAGAGATTTTCCCATTTTCGGTCACGTATGAGGTCCAAGGGCTGGGTGGTGTTGGTATAAACGCTGCCCACCTTTATCTGTACACTCTCTAATGCTCACAGCTGAGGATCAGCTGATGGGGAGGAAGTTTAACTATTCCTGAAAATCTCTCTCCCTGCAGTGTTCTGGAAACTAAAGAACCCCACTGTCCTGGTCTTGAATCATCTAGAAAGCAAAATGGGCTATAACATGAAACACGAAGTTTTAGGGTCAAAGGGACTTTCCATCTTAGAAATGCTTCTCTCTGACAGATTTCCAAGCCCAGAAAGTGTAGGACAATGTGAGTCTTTGGGGTTCTAGCCCCAGTGGCCTCACAGTGACATGAAGAGAAAGACACTGTGGGCCCCGCTGGGCAGGGCTGGGGCTGCGGCTGTGCTCCCCACCTGTGCGCCCTGGACAGACTTTTGGCAGAGGTCTCAGCTCCCCTCCCAAGCTTTGGGGACAGCCACAGGCTCCTCCCAGGATGTCCCGATCATTTGATCATTTAACAGGAGGTGGTAAGACATTTAGTGCAGGGTCTGCACACGTCCCAAGGCAGTAGCAGACATTTCTGTTTTGTTAACAGGGGGGACCCTAGAGATGGGAGGAGGAGGTCACCTTCCTCATGGCTTTTCCGAATTACAGAAAGTGAAAGAGCGGAAGCAGGACAATTAAATCCATTAAGATGACAAATGTGCAGAGGGGATTTGGGGGGCAAAGCGATTGCTGTCAGCAGGGCTAAGCGCTTGATGGCCAGGTACAGAGTTTCACCAGCGATGGCTGAGGACAGGAAGTGGGAACAATGTGCCGGAAGCAGTCAGGAGTCTGAGGGAGCAGAGGGGGATCCTGAGGTCAACACAATGGCCACTCTGGAATCCCCCAGGATGGCCTTTGCATTAGCAAAAATTATCTACCCAATGTTCCTCTCACTCTTCATAATTGAGAGCAGTCTAAAGGGAAGCGTTTCCCCTCCGGGTTCTTCTGGACAGGCGGATCTCATCTTTGTGAAAAGCAGTGGGGTCTCACTGTGCAAGGCTTTGATTAAACATGAGGGAAACTTTGACAAGTTGGCCGTCTTTGCACACTTGTTCCAGGCGGCATGCTCAGCACACTGGTCTCTCTAAATCTGCTCATGCATAGCGTTTACGGAGCACACCTGATGTGGAGGCCAACAAGTCCCATTTTGAGTGTAGCCTCTGGCCTCGTTGCTGGCAAACTGCATGATGCCAGGCAGTTCCTTAACTTCTCAGTGCCTTGATTTTCCCATCTGTAAAATGGGGCTAAGGCACTCACCTGGCAGAGTTCTTGTGAGGATCAAGTGAATGAATATGGGTGAAGCCCTCCATGCCTGATGCAAAGTAAAGGCCCTTTAGCAAAAGTTGCTGGCTCTCACGAGCTTGTCCTGTGTGCCAGGCCTGACAGCTTTGCATGAATTGACTCTCGGTTCCCACAAAGGCTCTGTGAGGCAGGTCTCCTTATTATCACCACTTTGCAGATGGTGAAACTGAGGCTGCGTGAAGTGATGCTCTGGCTACTGTGAGACCTGAGAAGAGATGATAGAAAAGTAGCTGCTAACATAAGAAAATGTGAACCAGTACTGCAGTGTGATATAAAGGTAGAGAGTTGTGAATCCTCTACTCAGACAGGGACATGTTCTGAGACAGGTGCTGTTAGGTCCTTTCACCACTGTGTGAGCATCAGAGACCTAGTGTTACACACACCTTCACATGCCCAGGCTGTGCAAGCACTATGTACTGCTTCTGTGCAACATGTCTCTGTCCTAACAGCATGGACAGCTGTAACACAATGGCAAGAGTCTGTGCATCTAAACAGATCTCGGAAAGGTACCCACAGAATATGGTCTGAAAGATGAAAAGGTGTGCCAGCCTAGGGCTCTCACCACGAAGGGTTCCCTCAGGACGGGAAGCTGCTTGCGGTGGGTCAGTGAGTAGGGAGGGAGGGTGAAGCCCAGGACAGGACCTCACGCTGCCATGGACAATATGAACCCTCCAGGCTTGAGTGCCATTAAATTCATAAACACTTTCTTTAATGGCACTAAGCTTAGCTTACTGTATCATTTTTTAACCTTACTAACGTTACATTTTCTTTTTAATTTTTTGACTCTTATAGTAACACATACTTAGGACACACCTTTTTGGTGTCAGGAGTTTCCAACTCTGCTGTGACCTTACAGGGCCGCCCTTGGATACGAAGTCCGTTGTGGAATGAAATGTCATGTGGCACCTGACCACACTGGGGTTTGGGACAAGATTCCCAGTACAGAGCTCCTAAAATCTCTGGAATGTGGTGCTCTTTTGTATGCTGAGACTGCCCCTGAGAGGCCCAGGGACCTAGATAGCTTCAGGGCATGGACTGGTCATTAAAAAACCACTCTGGGCTGAGGAGGGAGAGGAGCTGGAGGAAGGGCCTGTCACCAGTCACTCGGGGAGCAATTTGATCACTTCTGTCCACGTCATGAACCTGGGGGAACCCCTGAACCCCAGGGCTTGTGCAGCATCTGGGTTGATGGAGACATGGGAGGTGCTGGGAAGGGTGAGCCCCGGGAGCGGACAGCAGCTCTGTGCCTTCCTCTAGGCCTGCCTTTTATACCTCTTCCCTGTGACTCTCCCTCCAGAACATGCTGGTGAGTGTAGTAACAGTGCTCTCCTGAGTTCCAGGAGCCATGCTAGCCAACAATTGGAACAGAGGAGGGGTTTCAGGAGCCCCTCTTCATAGGCGACCCAGTCTTGTGTGCCAAGCCCTTGGCTGTGGGGTCTACCAGTAGCTCCAAGGAGGGTCAGAACCGAACTGAGTCCCTGGACACCTGGTTGGTTTCAAAGAATTGGAGGGAGAAGTATTTCAGAGTGTGATCCAAATGTCTCACCTGGAGGCAGCCTCCTTTCCTTTTCTAATCAAATCTCCACCTATTCCACCTTGGAGCGGCTTCTCTTTGCTGAGCATCACACCCAAGCATCTCTGAACCTGCCTCACCGCGGGATGTGTGTGCTCAGGAATGATGTCTTCCAGCTCTGTCCTGCGCTTCACCCAAGACTGAGATTTCTCAGAGCTCATATGGAAGCAGTCAAGGGGCAGCCCTGTGAGGAATCCTGGGACTCATTACCCAGCTCTGTGGGGAGACAGGAGGGAGGGCTGGGGAGCCCAGGGAGCCAAGTAGCCGCTCCCCCACCCCAGGGCCTGTGCTGGAAATGCAGCAATTTAAATGCAGCAAAGAGCAGGTCCCTCAAATCTGCACAGCTGACATCACAGCGGCAACGCAGGGAGCAGTGGTGACTGGCTGGGCTGTGTGTACGTGTACGGGGCAAGGCTCTGTGGGAGGGAGTGACATGGTAGTGTTCAGGGTCCTGTGGATGGCACAGGCTTGCACAGTCCAGCAGCAGCATGGGTGGAGAAGAAAGCCTCTGTTCAGGAGGTGACTCTCAGCAGTGAGGAAGAATGACAGAAACTGGGAAAATCAGTTCCGGTGGACAGAGTCTGAATTGAAGAGTGCCCCCCTCCACTCCTGCTACCAAGTCCCATCTTTCCAGGAACCTGAGATGTGAGCTTCGGAAACAGTCAGTGCACATAGTATTCCATGAAGGTGCAGAAGCACCTCAGAGATGGCCCCGTGATGACAGAGACAGAGACTACAGCGACCCACAGCCTCTATCAATTCTCTGTCCTGCAGACTGGGTGATTTATAAGAAAAGAAGTTTGCTTGGTGCATGGTTCTGGAGCCTGGTGGTGTCTGCTCTGCACTGGTGAGGGACTTTTGCTGGGCCACAGCACACAGACGGCACTGTGCTGAGACAGCACATGCTTACTGGCCTGGGTCTCCTTTTCTCTTCTCTAGAAAGCTGCCAAGGTCGTGTCAAGGTCTTTGAGACCTCATCTAACCTGACTAGTGCCCCAGGGGCCCCGATCCAAATATGAACTCTGGGATGATGTTCCCAATGCATGTATTTTGGGGGCACAATCAGATCCTAGTGTGCACCCACAAGAAGAGGACGTGATCCCAGAACCAAGAGGCACACAGGGACCCAGGCCTCCCTCAGGGTCTCCAGAAGAGGCCAACACATCAACTCCCCGACTTTAGTCTTCTCACCTTGAGAAGGTGAAAAAATAAATTTGTGATGTCTTAAGCTGTCTACTTTGTTCCACTGCCATGGGAAACTAGTACCACCTCCTCGGACATCTTCCCAAGCCCCCCTAAACTGTGAAGGATTTCTGCAGAGGCTGCAAGGCCAGGTGGGGCCATAGAATGGGACACAAGCAGTGTCCTGAGATTTGCTGTTGTTAGCTCTGCCCTAACAGAGCTGTGTGCATCTACAGAACTGTGCTTAGCCGAGACTCGTGACTGCTGGTCCCAGCTGGCGGAGCATAGCTGACTAGTTGTGTCCAGGAAGGGTACGGTCACCGTGACAAGTTCTGTTTCTGCCCCAGTCAGCAGCTTTCAAAGTGTGAGGATCCTGGGGCAAGGACGCATAGGGAGGCGAACGCAACAGCAAATCGTGACTATCGCATAGCTTTGAACCGGGCCTTGCAAGGTTGGAAAGCTGTTTTTGCTTCAAAACAAGGCCTTAATTTCACTTCCTCATACTCCTTTGCCTCACTGCCTTCTCCCATTTCTGGCAAATCCTTTAGTCTACTTTTCCTGGACACTGTTTTTCATTATTTATCTATCACCTCTCTAGGGAGGGCATCACCAAACTTTGACTTGAGAGCAGGGTTTTACTTTTGCTTCTTTTGCCCGGCTTGTTATGGCACCTGCCCCGCTCCATCTAACAGAGGCCAGGTGTTTCGCAGCATCTCCCAAGGCCCTGTCTTCAGCTCTGTCTGGAGCAAATCACTCTGGGCCTTGGCTCTGGCCCTGCCACCGCCCGAGTTGTGGCGACCGGGCAGAGCTCCTCTCCCGGCCCAGCCATTGCTGCACTCACTCTGGACTCAGGCCGGGCATGCTGCCCTGCCCCCCTGCGTATCTGTGCCCTAAGATCAGAGGCGGCCTTGCCCTCCCTCATTTCCCGAGCCACCTGAGCCCAGGCTGAAAGGGTTCGCAAGGCCACATGAAGAGTGGTGCAAAGAGAAATGGAAACTGCAGCCGTCCTGGAGGCTGCGAGCCCAGCTCAGTGTCCCCACAGGCTCCCTGAGCCGGAGTGGGCTCCCAGCAGCTCTTCAGGTTGCACCTCTGCAGCCTCGGCTCCAGGAGACGCCGCCTCCTATAGCCGGGAGGAGTCCCTTCTCCTCTCTCCAGTCTCCTTTGCTGCAGCTCAGCTTTTGCTTTTTCCTAGGAAGAGGAGAGGTGAGAACCCCCCCTCCCAACTGCCTAGTATTGTCTGGCCCTGTGTCCCAGCAGCTCAACTGTGATCACTGTTGATAAGTTAATTAACAGGTCAATACTCTACTGTCTTCCAGAGAGGGCTGAGGGAGCAGAGGCTGTCAGGTCTGGTTCTCTTTCTCTCAAAGCTTCAGAGATACCAACAACAAGATTTAAACAACTGCAACACCTGCTTTTTAGATTTTTTAAGTGTGGTACTGAGGACTGAACCCAGGGCCTTCACACCAAGCTACACGTCCAGCCCTTCTTTATTTTTTATTTTGAGGAGGTTCTTGCTAAGGTACCCGGTTGCCTGGGCTGGGCTTGAACTTGCAATCTTTCTGCCTCAGCCGTCCAGAGTGCTGGGATCGCAGGTGTGCACCACCACACCCGGCTCCTCGGCTCCTCCTTTTGAAGACATTTGCCCTTTTTAGTTTTAAAATACCAACTTCATTTCCTTTTTTATATTGAAACGTTAAAAGAAAGACTTTCCCCAATATTTCCCCATACCACCCTGTGCTGTGGGAACTACTTCCTGGGATCCTGCAGCCCACACGGAGTCGCTTGCTTGCTACGGGCTTTCTAAAAGGCCGCTTACTCATTTACACCCTGTCCAAACCCTCAGCCCCCTGTGTTGTCCCCTGTAAACAGTCAGGGATCTCAAATGCATTGCAAAACTGCTCTTCGCTGCTTCTTTGCTTCCTACAGTGAGAGAAAAGACCTTGTTGCCATTTTTGCTTTCTGCCTATCATGGACTGAAAAAGAAATAAGAATAGGACTGTTCATTGCTAGTGGGATACGCTGCAAATGACTGTCCCGGTATCTCCCCGAAGAGTGCAAGTGCTTTAGGGTTATGTTTGGTGCCGCTAGGTCTGGCTGACTGTGCTTTGTCACAAAACCTTGAGGCCTCTGCTGGGGGTTGACATGGTCTCTATCTCCTTTGGCTCATCACAGCTCAGCAGCAGCAGATGGCACAGAATGCAGGTCTTCTTCAGCCAGGCCCAGGGCTGGGATTTGTGGAAGCTCTGCAATGAAGGCATTCTGCTTCTGCGGCAGGGGAAGCTAAGGAATGTAATATAGCTGGTATAATTTCCTAGCCTCCTGATGTGGCAACGTAAGCAGAGGACAGCCAGATACCTGACTTCAAATTCCAACGAACACAGAATTCTTGGTTAAATGAGAATAACCAACAAGAAGTGTTTCCCCCTCCTCAGCACACTGTGAAGTGTGTCGTCTTCACTCTAGGCTGAGTTTCTGAGAATATATCATGGTTGGCGAGTATGGAAAATGATGAGTAGTGGGCTTCATGGCTGTATTGCTTTATTGTACTGACTCACGACACTTCAAATCGGCCAAAATCAATGAGTGCTGCTCTTTGAACCCAAGATCTCCCACTGCCCACGGTTTACTGACTCCTGACCCTCATGAGACATAACAGTTTCTCTTGAATAAAACTCAGTTTGTCTGTTTCAAGGGACATAATTTAAAATAATAATAATAAAACTTACCCAGGAATAAAAGAATAGCTTTGATCAGGGAAGGAATACCTGGATATACACAGATAAAACAATCCATTCACCCTCACTTGGGCTTGCATTGGGTCTCGCTATAAATGTGCATTTCTGCTTCTACTCATGGGTGGAACTAGAGAGAAATAGCTAGAAAGTCTAGGTTTGGTTGAAGGAAGTGGAGAGTAGGGGAAGTTCCCCTCACCACATCCAGTAACTCCCCAGATGCTGGCTTCCCCTGCACAAAATTCTCCAGCTGAGGGTCTATCTGCAACTTGAGTCACAAGCCCTTCCCCTTGTTCAAGGACAAATTGACCTTTGTCACAGGCAGTTTGAAGTCCATACTTTCAGCTTCAAAATCTTTAGTCCTTATCACAGAATCTTTTCTTACTTACTTATTTATTTATTTACGGTACCTACTCTAGGTCAATAAAATGCAGGCAGAGAATGAATGAGTCTGAGAAAGGAGAAATGAATTTCTAAAAATCTCTACATTGGCCTATTCAATCTGTGTCCAAAATAGGCAAAGTACAGAGAGGAAGTAGACAAGTGATTTAAGGGGACCTGGAATGATGTCACACAACTCTGTTCACATAGTAAGAAAGAGCAGACTGAACAATTCAAATGAGTAAATTATGTGTAAGAATTATTTCACAATAAAGCTGATTTGTTAAAAAAATTTGATTATACCTCAAAGAAAGGATAAACTTAGAAAATCAGTTGACTATGAACCAAGGAGTACAAATCACAACCTCACCACCCCTTTTCTGTTTCTTGCAGAATGAGATGGGCAGGCTGGCATATGGCGGGCTTCCTGGCGCTCTGTGTTCAGAGGTGGCATGACGCCCTGGGGTGAAGGAAGGTGTGCTATGGGATCCCTGTGACCGTACTGTCTCCCGAGAGAGGACCACACACATGGCTTGGCTAAGCCACAGGTTCAAACCCGCGTGCAGTGTGTGGAGGCCACAATTTTCAGGTGCGTCATCATGTGCGATGTCTGCCCTGGGTTTGGAAAGGGGGTAGTAGGGTGGGGAAAAGTTGGGCCAGGCTAAAACTCGTTTCTGGAATCAAATGATGGCATTCAAATAATGATAGCTACTTTGCATGCTTTTCCCTACTCTATGTACTTTTCACTCACTGTGGACCGGAGAGTTTATACATCAATGTATTTAATAGTTACAACAACTCTGTGAAGTGGTGCTTGTTATAGTTAAACTCTATTGAGTTAACTTGATTGTCTTGGGAGGTGCCTAGGGGATTGGAGTCACATTTTTGGGCATGTCTCCAGGGTCATGGAGGCAGGACCTTGGGGTCTATGTATGGTTCCCGACCCCTTTCTCTCTGGCACTATCCTGCTGATCTACTTCCTGGCCACCATGAACTAAGCAGCTTTCCTCTGCCAGACCCTTCCACCATAATATTCCTGCCTTGGAGCCAGTCACCCATGAACTGAATACTTATAAACCCTGAGCCAAATTAAGTCTCTTCTCCTTTCATTTGTGGATGTTGTATATTGTGTCCAGCAACAAGAAAGCTAATACAATACCAGCGTTACTATTCTCATTTCACAGATAGGAAAGCAGAGGCATGGTGAGGGTAAGTAGCTAATTTAAGATTACCTAAGGAGTAAATGTAGGGACAAGGATTACAACCCTTATGATCTAGCTCCAAAGTCTGTGCCTTTAACCACTGTGACATCTCACCTCTATATTTAAATATATGAGATGTGATCAAAATATGCAATGAGTGGCTATACTTACAAATATAGTAAAAGATAAATTGACATTAATTCCTCTCAAAATGCTTCTTGTTTCACATATACTTATCCCATTGTTTGTGCCACTTTCTGAAGTAGTTCTGAAAGTGTTCTTTCATGAGTGTCTTTATAAGGTGTGACAGAAAGGACAGTGAAGGCTGCTGTCGAGTGCCATGGCAGGCTCATAAAACAGGAAGGCAGGTTCACAAAACTACAGCCATGAGTCCTCACCCACCTTATTCACCAAATCTGCACTGTGTGACCTCTGGCTCTTCCCTAAAGTCAAAATGATTGTGAAAGGTAAGTGTTCTGAGGCTACTGAGGCAGCCACAACAGCATACCTAAAGATATTCATAAGAATATCATAAAAGCACTTCCAGAACTGCTTCAGAAAGTGCAAGGAGGATGGGCTAAGTGTGTGTGAAGGGAGGGAGAGGATTTTGAGGAGGAATTAATGGCAATGTGTCTTCTACTGTGATAATTTTTATAAATATATGTATAGCCACCATATTGTTTGATTACACTTTATAGCTGGCAGTGACTGCCTCCCTTTGTGTCAGACACTAAATATGAATTCTCTTATTTAGTTATCATATCAAACTCTATGGAAAAGGCACTGCAATGTTATGATGATCCTGTCTTGCATGAGAAGAAACACAGAAAGGCTGAAGAATGTGCTCAAGGGAACAGAGGGTCGCAGAGGGTCACTGCTTTTGCAAGTATACTGCTTGGGAATCAAGCCATGGACTGTCCAGAACTCACCCTCTTTGCATACAGATGTAGGCATGACTGAAGAGCCTGGCTTTAACTCACCCCCCTGTCTCCTTCAACCTCAAGCAAGGCACTTCCAACACAGAGAAAATCAACAGATACTCATTAAATGTCCTATTTTTAGAATCGGGGCACACAACTGTTCTACATGTGGGAGTTCAACATGTGAAAAACATGGGATTCGCCACTCAGTGGGGGATGGTGAACATTGGTTTCATGTTTTCTGGGCCAAATGGCCAACTGCATAAAGAAGACAGTTTATAAAAAATTCTGTGTTCCCTCTAAGCGTAACAAAGGCAAAACTCATACAGTAAAAATTGATAAATTTGATTACAGAAAGAGTTAAAACTCTACATGGCAAAACCTATCCTAAGTCATGGTAATAGACTGATTATTAGAAAGATCAACATAGTTGATGTTATTTGTGTTCTTTTCCCAAAAATATGCACACTCATGGCACTTACAACCCAATGAAGAAAAAATGTTGGAACAAAAAGAGCAAAAGGTATAATCAGGTGGTTTTGCAAAATAAATGGCAAAAGTGCCTATATATACTTGAAACAGTTTTGACAAACAAGGAAATTATTATAAAAACAAGGCATCATTTTTAAAAAATATATTATCAGATTGACCCGCATGGAAAAACAGATCCTGGTGGCAATATAACTTGGTGTGATGTTTCTGGAGATTACTTTGTCTGAATGTTCTGCACTTTTCTTAATTGTTTAGTGGTCAACCCATTCTGGCTAAATGATGTCAGGGACAGTTTGCAGGCAACTTATGGAAAATGCTGTCCTTGTGACAGAGCTGAATGTGAGGAAGCCCCCTTCCGCATCACAGTGGAGTTGTTGTGTGATGTCTGGAGCTATGAACCAACGTGCAAACCTGAGACCCACCGAAGTTACCAGAGGAGCAAGACGGTAAAAGACTTTGGACTTGGTGACACTACTAAGTTACTGACCTCACCTTAGGGTGTTTCACTTCCCGAACTGCTTGCTATGTGACAAGCAATCCTATTTTATGTGCTGTTCTTTATAGTGGACGGAATCCTGACAAAATGAACCCAAACTCAACACTGTAGAGGTATATATAGGACACTGTAATAGTGAAAAACTAGAAAAGCACTTAAATGGCCTTCACAAAATTGGTTAAATACATGGTTTCCATAGTTCAGTTATGTACAACCAATTAAATACATGTAATGACACAGATGGATATTTATGGATGAAAAGTGTTGTTTGAGACATTGCTCTGGGGAAAAAGCAGGTAACAAAAGCGCACGTCCAGGTAGGAGTTCATCTGTCCAGAATGACGTGCTCTGGTTAAAGAGAGGTGCAGAAGAACATTCACCAAATAGGAGGTGGGTTGGGATGGAAGGGGCCTTCTCAGATGTGAACATTTCAAGGTCTTTTGGCCACTGTTTCCGGGAAAGGAACCCTCAGCCATTGGGCCAAAAGTTCTGTGTGTGTGTGTGTGTGTGTGTGTGTGTGTGTGTGTGTGACTAAAGATTGAACCTATGGCCTTGCATTCAGCTACATCCTCAGGCCTTTTTATTTTATTTCATTTTAAAAATGTTTTTGAGAGACAATCTTGGGAAGTCACTAAGTTGCCCGGACTGGACTGGAACTTGGAATCCTCCTGCCTCAGCTCAAAAGTTCTAGAGTTACAGGTGTGCGTCACCATGCCTGGCTTGGCCTGCACGTGCTTTATATCCCTGGAAAGGTAGCTGCTATGACAAGGGGTGGTACCTCCAGCGTTGTAGCCAATAAGCTTCAAGCATTTCTGGTCTCACTGACAATCCCTCCCCTTGTGGGGGGCATGCATTTAAGCATGAGTCTTTTGTATGTTTGGCAACCTTCAGCTATAAGTTAGAAAATCCCCATCTTGAGGCAGTGAAGAAATTATCATCTCACACAAACAAATCCCTCAGTGGAGTGGGCTTCAGCTGAGGTGGGGCCAGGTGCCACTGGGTTGTCAAAGCCTCAGTCCTCTCCACTCTCTTCAGTGTGAGCTCATCCTCAAGAAGTAGAGAGGCCCTCAGAGTTTCTGGGTGTCACCGCCAGAGAAAAAAGAAAGGCCACCTCTTCCCATGGCTCCCTCCTGTGGCTCTCGGCTCTGGTCAAAGTCCACCGCTGAGCATAACTAATTGATTCTAAAAAGCAGATATCTTCCCAAGCCAGATGGACTTATGCCCATCCAAGTAGGGGTGGGTTGGCTTTACCTGTGTGGCGAATGCCTGAAAAAAATCAGAATGGGGCAATGCTAAAAAGTAAGTGTGGGTACATGAGTGGCAGACAGGCAACGTGTACTATCTACTAATCCACTATGCTGCTTGGAATTTCATCCCTCCGGCTTGCTCAGCTCAATCCCTAGTAGCTTCGTCCATAGGGACGCGATGTGTTGGGCATGTAGACTTTTCATGTTTCTTGTATCTTTGACAGTATTTCCCAGAATAACACTGGCTGTACAACTTCTATCTTAGGATTTATGAAGTGCTTCATACGGGCCACATATATTCAAAGAGCTTCGCCCATAAGAAAGGGAGATGCATTTTGCAGACATGAATATTTCCATTACAAAGAATAAATCTATTCTTTTCTGTTTAAAATTAGCAGCATGTTGGTGCCTGGCTCAGTCTCCTGGGTGCTGTGGTGGCTCGTATCTGGCTCCTATGTGAACCACTCCTAGTCACTAAAGAATTAACCTGTGACTCTTTAAAATAGAAGCAAAGTCCAGGCTCTCCCCCTCACTTTGGCCCTGACTTATCTCAGTGCAAGGCAGACTTCTGCAATGCTGTTCACATTTATTCTACTAACATTCACTCCCTGGCAGGTAGGCTGATTTCATTGTCTTTCGGTATCCTGCAGATATAGAAATTGAAGCTCAGCCGTTGAAGGAACAGACCCCAAATTCAAGAATTCTTAAGTGTGACAAAGTCAAAGTTGTTTAAATGAGGCCACTTTTCCCCTTTACAATGAAATTATGTCATTATACTTTAATGTATAATCTTAATTTAAAGACACACTCCTTGAAATTCTCTTAAAAGCCACCAGGGTTTAGCGGGTTGTTGAACACAGTTATCTCTTAATAACTACCTTTCTATTATCCAATCAAACAGGGATAGAAGGGGGAATCACCATTTAAAACCACACGATCTTGTAGGTGGATTTAGCTAACTCCTATCTGGTATGCGTTCTCCAGCTAGTGTGTACTGAGGATTTCCTATCTGCCTCAGTAAAAGAGACACTGCAGTCAAAACAGGAGAATTAAGTCTCCTTATTATATGTGTGCCATTAAAAAGCCGCCCCAGAGTTTCAAGCACACTAAAAGTTAAGAATCTGAAAACAGAAATTTTATAGCTTTCTCTGAGATGTCTGAGCCCAGCCAAGGGTTCAGAAGCTTAAGACCTGCATTATATCAACCAGGGATTTGAAAAGCCAACCCATGTTCTTCCTGCTACTTAAGTCAGCACCAAGGGTAGAGATCTTGCAGTCAGAAGCTCATGCGCAATCTGGTTGGGAAGGGCTTGCCTGGGGAATTCTCCTTAATCCCCCCACCCCCGAGCTAGACAGGAGCTGCTGCCCAACAGTGCCCAACAGTACCCAAGTGTGTCATAAAATATGACTCAGATGCATTCAGAGAGATGAGGTATTGAGCTTCTAAAAATAGGCTATTTTTTTTATTGGCGTTTTCCCTAACGACAGTCTGGCTGAAAGTACGCATGCGTCCACAACTCCGCTTTTCCTGCTATTGTGCTTTTAAATTACATGTTGCTACGGCCACATCCAGCACCACGGGAAAAGTACCATCAAGTTCCTCCAGCCCACACTGCGGTGCCACCTGATGGCAGGGCTTTGGACAATAGTGAAAGCTTGCTGTTGGGAAATAATGATTTCTTATGCTTGAACTCGGCCCCTAGTTCCGGGGTCTTCCTGGTGGACAGCAGCCATTAGGGCATTGTGCTTATTTTTAGCAGTGAAGAAATGGATCATTCATTGCAGCAGCAGCACAGGCAGGATTCGAAACATGAAGTCACAGTGATAAGAATGTATTATAAGGCCACCCGCACCACACATGTGTGCATTACCACATGGTTTAAGAACCCTGCCATGTGTGTGACCTGGTCTGAGTGGCAGGGAGTGTTGGCTCCTGATTGCTGACTCTGGGGCCTCCCCACCACTGACCACAGATGTCCTAGTCTCCCAGCAACAGGAGATGCCAGGCAGGGATGCCAGTCTTGCCTGCCTTCCTGGGACCCATAGGTGGCATCTGGGTGTGACTCAGCGCAGCCTCTTCCAATCCCCGCCGCCTGAGATACCAAAGATACAGAACACAGCAAGAACTCACTCAAGCCCTCCCAACTAAACTGTGGAGAAACAGAAACTGGGAGAAATGTCCACTGCCAAAAAGCTCATGGAACTAAAGCGAAGTGAACGGTGGTTTAATCATGCTTAATTTTATGTGCCCATCAAATAAGATGGTAGCACATTGTGTCACTTACTAAAATGAGCTTCTAATGACAGAATTTCAATTTTAGTGTATGTGCTGCCGAAGAGAGCGCTAGTGATGGAATTTCAGATGGAATAACATTGGGGTGGAGAAGCTGTTGGGAATGGGAGAGAGCTTTACTTTCCCAGTGCAGATGAAGTCTTTTGTGCTTGTCATTATTTTTGATTCCCAGAAGGCTGATGCTGTTCCTGCTACTGCTGAGAGAACTATGTATATATACACTGATGTGTACCTTCATGCAGTGTTATTCAAAAGGCAGCCCGTATAGGAGCCGACATGCTTGTGTTGTTTTCTAGCTCTGCAGTCATGTATAAGACTAACTGTCCTAACTTTCACTTGTTTGTCCTTCAAGTTTTGTTATCTATTCCTATTTCTCCTCTGTACTGGTTATTCTTCTTAAAACACTTTTTATTGATTAGCATGAAAGACTTACTGAAATTTCCCACTTGTTACTGCATTGCAAGTGTTTGTATGGACTCTTGAGGAGGAGATTTACTCCCTGAAGGGTAGAAGGTCAGATGTCTGTCTGCTGACACAGCCTTGTGATGGGCTAGGCTATCCTGTGGTCATGTTTTCTGCATCAGTCAGAAGCATCTCATAACAACAGCAATCATGTTCTTCTCCATTTCTCTTTATATTTTACTAAGTTTAATGAGAATACACTCCCCGTGCAGTGAGATAAAGGGAGAAGGCGGTCCTAGTCCATTCTCCCTCCTGTACTCTCTAACACGTCCTCAGTGATTTGTGGGTATATGATTCTCTCGTGTCAGAATGCACTGCCTTTGCTCCCTCTCCCCAGCCGCCCTATTTCCAATACCTCCCCCCATAGCTGAGTCTTCTCCCCTGCCTCCAGGGTAGAGAGAGTGAGGTATTGTTGATATACTCTGCTGTCGTGTCAGGGAAACGTCATTTGCCTCTGTGCTGTGTTCTTCCAGTGCTAAGTAGGTTGGCTAAATCAGCACTGGACTTGGGTCGTGTGGATTTTATCTCTTATTCTGTCACTTACTTGTGTAGGGATAAACTATAAGCTACAGACCTGCCATAGCTCAGCCTACACAGCCATAAAAATCTACCGAGTGGCCCTGATATGAGGAATTCAGATGACCGATCTCTGGCTCTACTCCTTGAAATTCTTTGTAGAAGCTTGTGTACACTTTCTTGGTGAACAGTTTGTAATTTTCTTTCTTTTTGGTACAGGGAATTGAACTCAGGGCCATGCACTGGCCAGGTGGAAGCTGTGCCACTGAGCTATCTCCCTGGGCCAGTTTGTAATTTTCATTAGTGTGCCTAGGGGACCAGGTGACCCAGATCCTCAGGGCAGCTATTCCCATACGCTGCTCTGGGCAGCCACGCAGAGGTTTTCACTGGTCCTGTGACAGCATGTGGGAAGTAAGAGCAACTGTAAAGAGTTTCTTCAGAGTTAAATTAATTCAATTTCGTGTTATTTTATGTTGTGGCTCTGGAGATTAAACTCAGGGCCTCATGCATGCCAGGCAAATGTTCTGCCACTGAGCTCACCCTCAGTCCCTGATCAGTTCAACCTCAGACATTACACTTAAAAATATTATTTCTGGCCCTGCGTAAGTGATTTTCATCTGCCTGGGTGTTACAAAGGCCTGCGAAGAGAAGGCCAGCGCGTTTCTAAAGTAGTGAAAATAAGTTCTTTGATTCCGGGGAAGATGGCGACCAGGTGAGCAGCAAGGGAGCGAACCTCCTTAATAAACACCGCCAGCTCGAGACAGACTTGGCGAGCGTGAATGCCGGGACCTCGGCTGGGAAGTTTCGACTGGGCGTATTTCTCTGAGATGCCGGGGGAGATGTGGTAGGGCGGACCAGCCTGCCGGGGAGAGACGTGGGAAAGCCCCAGTCGCTGGGAGCCAGGGACGATCCACGCGGGAAGGAAGCTTGGCTCGGTCCAGGCGCCGTGGGAGCGCAGCCGGCTCGGTCCCTCCCGCCTCCCGAGCCGGTGCAGCCCCCCCGCCGACTCCCGACAGAGATCGGCTTGCTGACGGCGGAGACGCCCGGCAATCCCACGTTTCGCGCGTGTCGGGCAGGCCGCGCGGAGAGACCCAAGCGCCGGGAGCGGAGAGAAAGAGTTACTGGGTCCTAGCGCCCTGAGAGCACGGCGGCTCGATCCCTCCCGCCTCCCGAGCCGGCGCAGCCCTCCGGCGACTCCCGACAGAGATCGGCTTGTTGGCGGCGGAGACGCCCGGCAACCCCAGGTTTCGCGCGTGTCGGGCGAGCCGCGCAGAAAGCCCCAAAGGATAGACTGGCACCTTGGAACCTTCATGCCTGCAGGGACTCCAATAACTGGTGAGATATCGGCGCTCGCGACCAGATCACCGAGTGGGGGAGGAGATCCATCCCTATACCTGCAGGGAACCCTGGGAGGGTGGGGGAGCAGTCTTACACACCTCACCC
>PVLD010001508.1:0-143831 GCA_004027595.1 Dinomys branickii
GAGAGGATTAATGGTCTGACCAATTTTGCATGTCTGTATATGGGTTCATATATTTACACTTCGAAGATATCAATGGATAAAGCAATAACCACTGTTGAGACCATGTCACCTTGTCTATAGATCAGTTGTGATTGTACTATTTTTTTATGCTAATTGGTGTCTGTTTGTTAATATGTTTTTGTACTTTTATTTAAAAAAATACAGTGAAGGAAATTAGGTATAATTATTTAATAACAACTTGACAGAGCTAAAGCAAATAGCAATTGTTATTTCCTTAGGCCTGAATGTCATTATAAAAAATAATTTTAGTAGCAACTTAGACATGTTTATGAAAAAAGTATTATATTGCAACATAATACAAGCTTTGTTGTCACTTCATTATATTGAGAGTGGTAGACTAACCAATCGGATGACATCCAATCAACACAACTCCCTCCCTAAAACTGTGGTCAACCTAAACTTTTCATGTAAATGATAATAGTGAGAAAATTTGTTACTTGGAAGTCAAGGTTTGTATTACCCTAGCTCCCTGAGAAAAACAGGAGACAATTTATTCTGATGGAAAGGAAAAAAGTTTTGTCAAAGCTAGCTTCTAATGAGAGGAAGACTCCTGTGTAAAAGGGCTTTTACTAGTTAGAAGGGCAGAGAAATAAAATTAAACCCTGCACAAGGAGATTCCCAGAACTGTTTTATCCCCTGATATTTCTAGGTTCCTTTTCCCACCATTGAAGGGAAACCAGACTTGACTTTCTGGACCCAGTACCTGCATTATCCTTTCAGTCTGACAGGCTGTTTTCCTAACATATGTGCTCTTTCCCAGTCCCTTCATCTGAGCTCAGAACAGAAGCTGGCAGTTTATGCTTTCAACAGGAGGAAACTGGAGAAGGCTATGTTTGAAAAGTTCCTAATCTTCAAAATTTCATCTCAACTTCTCAAATACAGATTCCCATGTACTCGCACCTGCCACAGATGGGTTTTGCCTTTTGACAAAGGGTGTTTTAAACAGATATTTTCAGGACATGTATTATCCTTTAGAAATTTACTAATGGGTCTGGATACTTTTGAAGAATACAAGGGCCATAAATCAATTGTACCTCAGAATTTTGAAGAGAGCCGTCTCTTGTGTGTTAAAGAAAATTATAAAGATTTAAAAGTTTAAGTAAGAAAAGGCACACCCAGTTGTCATTTTAAAAATTAATGTATATACTCAACATGTGCATACTCTAAAAGAAAATAGATAAATGTGGGTGTGAAGTTATATCATTGATGAGGATCATGACCCTTCTGACTTAAATAGGACACTAGAAAACTGGCGATGTCATGATTTTGTTAAGGAGCAGAAAGGCAATTGCGAAAAGTAGATTTTTTCTTGGAAACTGGTGGCTATGTGGTAGCTAGGAACAGCATTTTACTACCTTGATTCTATCTTTCCCTCAGCTCTTATTGTTTCTGTAATCTCTAAGTTAAAGTCTTTTTTTAATCATCTGTGAATCCAGGAAGACCTCAAGAGCAATCCGATTGCTTTGCACAGTAGTTACCGTCTCCAGTTAAAGGCTTCCTTATGATCCTACCATGGCTTTATTAAGATATACAAGAAAGAGGACAACTGAGCCCTCCTGAACCTCTGGTGAAGCTGTGAGTTCTAGATAGAGTCCTTAATTAAGTACATCTACATATTCTGGAACTCATCTCTTACCATTTTCCATTTTCTGGATAGACTATCTTAAATAAGACATTTTAAAATAAATGCCTTGGCTGGGGATATAGCTCTGTGGCATAAACACTCGCCTAGCAAATCCTGTCGTCGTCATGAGTTCAATTTCCAGGACAAAAAAAAAAAAAAAAAAAAAAGATTTGGTTAAAATAGATGCCTTTTTGCCTTTAGATTTCTTTAGTCCTTTTCCACCTTATCTTTCGTCTTCTATATCCTAACTCTTTGCATTTTAAAGACAATGGGCACCTTGGTTTATGGCACAAGCAAACTTGCAACTGATGTATCACTTATGCAGACACATGGCACTGACGCTGCCTGTAATGCAGCAGAGCTCCCGAGATAACACGTTTCCATCTCTGCCACTCTGCATATTTCCCTCGGGGCCAGCCAGAAAGCTGTGCTGTCTTCAGGATGTGATAGACCTGGATTCTATTTTGGGTGCATAAAAACAACAAATGCTCTCCTGGGATTTGTTGATGTCATTACTGTGCCAAACTCTAAAAGGGAAAAGGCATTTGATATACATCCCTTGCAGACATCAGGGGAATTTATTTTTCAGGGGCAAACACCCTCGCGATGGGAAGTGATTATATCCACACACAAATGCTCTTAAAAGGAAATTTATCCAGTAGATTACATACTCAAGTCCTTTCTCAGGCTTCCTATTTCCTCTGTAGAAGAAATATTTTAACAGAGAGCACCGCCTGTGAATAACAGTGCCTCTTTGCTGCTGACGTCTATATACTTTCATGTATATGCTATTTTTTCCTACCTTGGCCCACAACTATCCTCATGCCTGATTGGCTTTCATGGTCATTTCATTCAGTGGCGTGATTTGTTCCAATAAAATAGAAAATTGAAATAGAACTGGTCCTGGATACAACATTGTCCACTTTTTCTAGTCTGTCAAAATGCTTTCACTGCTCATTTTTCCATGGCCATGAGTTGAAATAAATTAAACTTCTCAGAGACAAAACTTCCCTGAGTTCAGATTGGAATATATTGATTAGCTCTTTGAGGCCTGATGGATTCGAGGTTCTTGCTTTATAAACACATTTACAAACACAGTTTAAGCAGCACTTGCTTAGCATTGGGTAGACTGATTGTGTTTATTTAGAGCTGCAGAGAATGGTGTACCTGATTTTAATCTATATTTTTATTTCTTATCAATGGTAACAAGCATAGTCAGTGACTTATAAGACCCGCTCAAGGCCAGTTCAGCCAACAATGTGTCAAGTAGTAGAACAAAGTCTCAGGAAGGACCTAATTTGCCATGGAATGCCAAAAAATAAGCTTGAAAGGGCCTCATGCCACATCTCCTACAGCCTGTGGCCAATTCTTCTCATAGTCAATATATTCAGTTTATATCTTAAATGACTTTAAAGTGAATTTTAGAGTAAGAAAAATCTTAGTAATCTATATCTGGTCTTAAACATTAAAATAACTAAGTTGATAAATACATAATGACAGTAAATGTAGGTGTCTTGTAGGTAGTTTGGTGATTGTGATGGACCACATCTAAGTGCGATAGTAGAGGGTCTACAACAAAACTTCAGGGAAGAGGATTGGTCCGGTATTTTCAAATGGACTGATTTTTCTAAACAGATTTCAGGTATAAGGATATGTATAATTTACAGATATTATTACTGCATGTGTTTTAAACAAAATAAAACAAAAACCTCTGTGAATTAAATCTAATTGCAGACTGAATCAGCCTAAATTCCACAAAACTAAGATCTGTGTTTATCCACTCATGTTCTCGTGCTGATCAGAAAGGGAAGATTTAGAGCAAGGAGTGTCATAAATGAAAGGCAGAAAAAAAAAGTTACAATCTTCTATCTATCAGTGGGCTATTTCCCATATGCCCTGTCTATGGAGAGTATCTGGGTGTTACAGCGCTGTAGAGTACTCTACTGCTGAGAAGAAATTGTCAAATCTCAGAACTCAGAGGTCATATGACTCAACTTCAAACTTAACCTTTAATTGCTGATAGATCAGTATCTGAATTGGCTTCTCTACAATTGCAGTGAGTATAAGCTGAGCAGTGACTACTGAGGTCTAAACTTATTTCTATCAGCTGCTCTGCCAGGAAACTGAGTCTTCTGACTTGCTAAGACTTGACCACTCTTGGATCAAGCTATGGTATTTGGAATAAAGAATGTAAAGTCTCAGTAATCTTAAAATTTTA
The DNA here is from genome assembly GCA_004027595.1 of Dinomys branickii. Taxonomy (NCBI): domain Eukaryota; kingdom Metazoa; phylum Chordata; class Mammalia; order Rodentia; family Dinomyidae; genus Dinomys; species Dinomys branickii. Next base: position 3,903 of record PVLD010001508.1, read on the forward strand.
AGTACAACTTTGCAAATTAGTTCAATTCAGAAAGGCATGATGAACGGCAATGGAAAATGTTTTCACTGAAGTTAATGAAATGAATCCAAGCAATGATACACCTGGCTTAACCACATTAGATTTTTCTTAATTTATTTTCCATTATATGACAAACATCAAGAGGTAGGTCATTGACATTGGTTTGCCGTCTCAACAATATCAAAGCTGAGGTCCGTGTTGTGACCTTGGACTTACATAATATGCAAGGGTGGACATTATATCTTCAGGCATCACACAAACTTTCAACTGTTAAAACATAGTTCTCTTGTAAATATTTTTCCTGTCAAGACAAGACAAAGGTGAAAACTTTCCAAGAATTCTCCTAACAGAGACCTACTTGCATTTTGGGGAGGTTACATGATGACCCCCAGTTGCAAGTGAAGCTATTGAAAAGTGTCATTACAAATTTTGAAAGCCTTGGTGTTTGAGATGGGTGTGATGCCCCTCAGACTCCAGTATCTTCTGTAGGGAGGAGTATCTCAGATTTAGAAGTGGTTATACCAGGCTTGAAATAAGAAAGATTGGGGGTTTGCTCTGGATTGTAAGCAGGATGCTTGACCATGCAAGGATTTATAGTGCAAAGAAAGTTGACCGTAGACATTCCTAATTGTTTCAGCTATGTTCTGTTCAGTTATTTGGCTTTGCCCCACTGAGCTGACTCCATCCTTCACTGAAAAGTATCCTTTCTAATGGCTTGGAGACAGTTACTGGATTTACAGAAGAAAGTTATGAAGTGGATCAGGAACACTGCGGGAAAGGAGATGTGATTCTGCCTAGATTCTGTTAGAGTAGAAACATGCTGGATATCGAAGGGAAATTTATGTAATGTATTCCAGCATTGTTCGAGGTAGAGGATCATGTTTTATGCAAGCAGACGTGGATGGAGGATGCAGTGTAAGAACTCTGCTAGATGCACTGAAACAAACAATAAAGCAGTGAATAGGCAGTGGGCACAAAATAAACCCTGTTTTTTATGGGAAATATTCACATTCTCCACTCTATACCAAGACTTCTTAGTCAGTCTCAGCCAGACATTCCTTTAAAAGACTACAAGAAATTTCTTCTATCGTTTTCTTAGGATTCTAAATGACTATGTACTTGGCCCCTTTAAGAAGCAAGGCTAATATAATTTAAGCAGAGTGCAACTTTGAATAAATGAATGGGAAACAATGGGAGAGAAAAGTAATGTTACATTTATCTCCATTATAAAAAAGTTCAGAGTATTCATAAGCAACCAAATGAAAGAGAAACCTAGAAGACTTAGATTTCCACATGGAAGTACATGGGATTGAGTAGGTGGGATTGAGTTAGAAGTAAGCAGGCAAACATAATTCTAGGAAGAATCAAGACAAGGGAAAATTGGTATTTATACCTGCAGCCAATCCAGGAAACACTAATCTCGGGGTAGTGAGAGAAACACCGTGATTCCTCCAGAGAACATTTCAAGATGCTAAATAAGCTCTTGACCTGAAATAGGTTTTAGAATTTTGAAAATTACTTGTCTTTGTGCTGTTTTTCTTCATGAAAGTGTGATCTCAGAATAAGCGTTCATGGGTTTTCAGTTAAATTTAAGAGGACAGAGCATTGGTAGTAAATGTTTAGGAAGTCATAATCATAGATTAAAATAAACTAATATATATATATATATATATATATATAACTCATTCAGCATTAATCTTTGCAAAAGCAATAACTGTAGCTTTCCTTCAAGAGAATGTCCATCATTGACTTTTGAATTAATTAGTCTATACATTAATTCAATCATTTAGAAATTAAAAATACTACATCTTATCTTGATTTTTACAAAGGCTGTTATATTTCCGTACTGATCATAAATTTCTGACAAAATACTAATAGTATTCAATATGACCTTAGGGAGCAACAGATTAGCAGAAAAATTGAATGAGAAATATTAAAATACAATCTTATATAGCATACTCATTAAATACTATGTGAAAAGGACAAGAACATGAAAAGGTGACTACCTTATATTTGGGCATAGATTTTTATATCTCTAGAATTTTCTAAGTAGTTAAATAATTCATAGTTAAATTGAAATCATAACTCCACACCAACCTTATATAATGGATAATATTGTGTACATATTACAGATAAAAATATGTTAGACCTGGAGGTTATATACCTTGTGGCTATGCTATGCACTAATTAACAAAGATTTACAAAACTTTGTACCCGGATCTTCCAAAGAAGAAACATGGTTGGATCTAATGATATTACAGGCATTTTTATATACTTTTAAGGTATAGTTTTATTGGTTCTAAATCTACCTGTGCCTGCAGGTAAACACAAGGACAAACACATGCCATCTACATAATGGAGAGTTGTTTTTAAGTAGTGTAATAATAATTGAGTATTTAATATATATTCTGTATTAAACTTCTTTATTAAGCCTCATTATTTTGTAAGTGTATCAGCTCTCTTTCTCTGTGCATAGTGCACAGGAGATGATTGAGGAACAGAAAAATTAAATAGTCTCATGGTAGTATAGTTAGTGGACTAGGAAATTACCTCATATATAACTGCTTCCAAAGTCACCTCATCTTATCCACAAACTATGTGCCAAAAAGCTGCTTTGAGTACTTTTCAAGCAATGACAGATTTAAACATCTGAATCCTCATATGAAATAAGCATAATAATTTCTCACATAACAGATAAACGTCTTGAGGCATTAGGTGGAAGAAATGAAAAATAATTTTAGAGAAGCCATATAAATCCATTAAGCTAGTGGAAAATCATAGATTACATATCGTAGAAACAGTGCTTCCCTCTTCTTTCTAATGGGAAAGTCTTTTTTAATTTATAAATCACGTATTAAAAAAGAAAACAAAAAAATTAAATGTCAGCATAACTCCATTTGACTTATTTGTTAAGAAACCATCTATGTATTCATCTATCTATCTGTCTATCTTCTGGGATTGAACACAAATTCTTTTGCATGCTATTGATGTAGTCTAAAGCTGACTACTGTCAAGAGGGTATTCAGGTGGTCTGGATCCTGGAGAGCAGTGTCCAGGAATATTAGCCAGATTTAGGTTCAAGGACTGTACCCAAAATATCAAATTTATCAATCTTAAAATTTAATTATGTAATTTGAGGCTAGTGAGTCTTATACATAAAGTGCAATGGTAAAGACTCACTATGACAAATTATATGAAAACTTATATAAAAGTGAAAAGATTATGTGTGTACTAAAGATTATCTGAGTACTAAATAATTTTATAAAACTAAGAATATTAAAAATGATGTGTTGACAAGTGCTCATATTTTTTATGGCTTAGTTGTTAATGAGACAGGTAAGATTATATAAGCAGAAATGCCTTACAATTTTACCTCATATATTCCTATCGTCATTTTTAAGAAATTGGCAGAGATAATCAAACAGATCACCTTCAGTGGCTGCATAATTATTTCCTTTCCTTTAGATCCTCCCATTGATGTGACTAACTGTTTAAGGGTAAACCGATTGTCTTTTATATAGCATGTTCTTGTGTTCATGTTAAAGACAAAAATTCCCTCTGCCCTATAGAAAATGAAGATTCAGGATTCTTAAGTTTGGCTCCAGGAAGTCTGAGATTGTTGGAAAAAGGTCCCAAGGCACTGCTTTTTCTGGACATTTTTACAAAGTACCTGATACCCATGAAGAAATAAAAGTTAAAAAACTCTCCTCCTGTTAACTCTAAAAGAAATGGACTATGTGATTTACAGAAACCTAGGATAAAAATATATAACTTTGAATTGTGCTTGAGACATCAAATCACTATCTTTTACAGGGAAATTAATTTCAGGAGAATAAAAGTGTTCAGTTAATATAATCTACTTGGCAGATCTTTACAAAGGTTATCTTGGAATTCTCAACAGACTTGCACACATGTTTGTGGTCTGTGAGGGCTGCTGTCACAAAACTACTATAAACTATGTATCTTGTTAAATATAGAATTTTATGTCCCTAAAGATTAAAACACTAGGAGGCTCATTTCTTAGTTCACAGACAGTGCCCTTCAGCTGCGTCCTCACACAAGGAGGAAGGGCAAGGAGCCTCTATCGTTTTCCTTTTGAAGGACTCTAACCCTATTCTGAAAGCTCCTTCTCATGGCTTTATCATTACTGAAAGGTCCAACCTTCCGATACCATAGCTTTTGGGGTATACAGTCTACAGATGGGAAAACAGGGCAGAGATATTTAGGTCATGAAAGGCTATAAATAAAAGTGCACTAATCAGCCTGAGGAAAAGTCATACTTACTCTTACCAACACCGCTAGCCAGGATGGAAAACTTGACATCCTGCCTGCAGTGTCAGGGATTTTAATTATTATGCATTAGGCTCCAACAGTAATATGGAAAAATAAATGAATAAGAGAGAAACCGGAGGGTTGGAGATATAATTGGATACATCTGTAATTGTCTAGGGAATGATGTGTATTTAGAGGGAGAGTCCAAAAGGCATCCCTTTGGAGATCCAACGGGCAATTGCTTTTGGTATAGAATGTGTGAAAGAAACTTCTGGGTAAGAATAAGAATATGAATTACAACACTTTCAGCCCAGCTTGTGACAGGCAAATCCTTCTGCTGAAAACAATTTTCATATGTTAAAATAATAACAACAGTGTCCATTGTTTGGCACTGGGAGGCAAATGTGTGTCTGACCGAAGTGGGGAGATAGAGTGGAAACTGGGATCTGTAGACTGAAGAGCTCAAGGAGAAGGAAGGCACACAAGGGAGCTGCTTTGCCCATCAAGATATGTTCTGGGGAAAACAATATGGACATCACTGGGCAAACTGGGCAAAAAAGTGGTCCTAAAGGGCAGAGAAAATGAGCGCAGGTTTTGGCATTTCTTCAGCATTGAGAAATATGGATTATGTGCTAAAAGTTACTAAAAAGCAAGTACTCAGTAGGATGCAATTCCATAGAACAAGGAATTAGAGAATTACACCTAAAAGATGGTAAGTAAAGGGAAAGAATAGTCAATAAGGCAAATGAAACAGAGAAAACACTGGAAGATGATTAAAATAAACATATTTTATTAATGGCAATAACTTTAAGTGTAATAATGTTCCAAAAATAAGAAGACTGATGTAAAGGACCAGAAATGTGCATGCTCCACATAAGAGAAAATATTAACCAAGAAAAAACAAAAGATTGAAAACAAGAGAATAAAAATATACACAATTTACACAAATACCAAGAAAGTCATGTCATTATTCTGATATTTAAAGAGTATTTTAAAAGTAGAATAAGCTGTTGTAATTCATACTCTCATTCAACATTATTAACATATCTCTCAGTAAATAAAATGAGGCATAGATTTAAAAGTAAGTAAGGAATCAGAAGATTTAAAGGACAACATTAGCTACATGAAATTTTTAAGAAGAATATTGCACTGAAAAATTGCAGGATGCATACGTTTTGCAGGAGCAAAAGGGACATTAACAAAACTGGTCACAGGATGGACAATGAAGCAATTCTCAAAAAGTATATAAAAGTTTTTTTTTTTTTTTTTGCGGTACTGGGGATCGAACTCAGGACCCTGCGCTTGCTAGGCAAGCGCTTATTCCACTGAGCTATATCCCCAGCCCCTTTTTGTTTTATAAATGTTTTTTTTTTCTTTTTTTAAAGTTTGAGACAGGGTTTTTGCTAAGTCATTATTATTTTTTTTTTAATTTTTATTTTTTGGCGGTACTGGGGATCGAACTCAGGACCTTGCACTTGCTAGGCAGGCGCTTATTCCACTGAGCTATATCCCCAGCCTCAAAAAGTATAAATGGATGGAAATAGCATGAATTGTAGTTCCCTACCGTCAAATTAAACTAACTATTAATGGTACAAAAGTAATAAAAATGCTTGTGTATTCTGGAACTAAGTAATGTATTTAACAAGAAAGCCATGTGGTAAAGAAGTGTTTTCAATGGAAATTAAAATCAATAAATTTCCCCCTACCCAAGAAGGTAGAGGCATATGGTCATGTATTGAAAGTGATTAATATTAATAAAATGTCAGCCTTCTATAACCTCTATCTTTAATAGTCCCTTAATGAAAATAACTGTTCCATTTTATTGCTAATGCAGAAGTAGATTTAACAGTTTAAGTAAAACAATAAAAGGAACAAAAATACAGCATTTGTGTAAACATGAAGAAAAAAATTAAAGAACTTGGGTTACGTGCCTACCAAAAGTTAAGTATTATCATGAAATTAAATTCCATAATATAGTTTTGCAATATTATAGCAAACAGATTAATAGGAATAGACTAGTAGGAAATAGAGGGGAATTAATCCAGAAATATAATCACACGTAAATATTAAGGATCCATTACTTACACTGGTGCAATAATGAGAAGTGACCTTTTCTATATTGAACTCAGTCAGTTAAAGATACTTGTTGACCAAAAAGGGAAGGAACCTTGATTTTTTTCAAAATGTGAAAAGAATAGAATTAGTTTTGTTAGATTATGGATAGAAATATGAAAAATAAAAAACCTCTAGAAATTTTTCTTCATCAATTCAGAATAGTAAAGATGTTTTCATTGCATAAAAAGGGCATTAATAACAAGTTAAAAAATAAATTATAGAAACATATTTTCATTGACAGACACTACTGTAAGACTGAAAAGACAAATTACTATGTAGACTATTGTGGTGCACATAAATTTAACAAAAATACTTGAAACTCATATAAAATAAAAAATGTTAAAGAGAAAAAAATGATAAAATTGTTTAGAGACTATAAGTCTTTAAGTGGATAGGATATAAAAATGGAAAAATAAGCATATATAAAATAAAAGAGTACTGACTTTTCTTAGTCAACAAGAAACACAAATTAAAGTGACACTGAAGATTTACTCTACTCCAAACAGATGTGTTAAATGATAAAGACATAGGTCCTGATAGTGAGCATGTGGAGCAACTGGAACTCTCCTCTAGTACTAGTGCAAATGAGGTGGATCAATGAAGCTCATTCTTTCCAAAATGGATGAGATATCATTCCACTCTTGGATATATGACCAAATATGGGTAAACATATTTACTCAATGATAAATACATAAATTTTCTTGGCAATATTACTTCTAAGAAGCAAATCTGAGAAAAACCCAAAGATGGACAGTAGAACAGATAAAGTGTGATGTATTACACAGAAAGTTATTATTCAGAAAATGAGTGAATCTCATCCTATATTTTAGATAATGAAAGACAGATACAGATAAAACAGTGCCTGAGCCCAGTGAAGAATATTTCAGAAACAAGCAAAGCTAATCCCTTGTGATAGATACCAAGACATTACATATTTTGATGGGTGATGTTGACTGGAAAAACTACAGCAGATTCTCTGGAATATTGGTAATATTTTGTTTTAAAAAGACTGACAGCTACTAAAGTGCCCTTATGAAAATATACAATAGTAAAAATCATAAAAAGAAACTTTATTAGACCATTTATCCATAATTTATGCACTTTTCTGTATACATGCTCATCTCAATGTAAAAGTTTACTTAAGATATCAGTGACATAACATGTAAAATGTTTATAGAAAGAAACATTTGCAATCAACAATGATACTGGCACTAGCTGAAGGATATTTCAATTATTTCTTCATAGGCTCTATTCCCACTCAGTATAGTGGAACAAAACAAGGCTAAACAACCAAAGTTTTGATTTGGGATCTTACAGAACTCATCTGGCCCACTAGACTCCTTTTAAATCTTATTCCATGCCTTAGTTTACATAGTTTTTAAAAAATTTCCTTGGCCCAGAGGATAAAGTTGATTAATATTTCTATGGCTTAAAGCAAAAATTTAGTGTCTGGTCTGTATTTAGAGTAGAAGGTATCAAATTTTTTCAAGTTACCTCAGCATGGTCTTAGTGTCTTTATGTGCCTGTTTGAAGACCTGAAGCTTACTGTTTCCAAAGTTTGGAATAAGTCTTTGGGTTTCTTCACTGACATTCAACCAACCCGAGTAGACAGGTTCTCCTGATTTAAACCTGGAGCAAAATCTGTTTCCCAGTGATGGATCCACAGGACCCATGTTTCCGGCACCTCTGAATTTCTCAAGCTCAATACTAGCTTCTGTCGTTCTGGGCTCAGCCATTCTTCCTTGTGAGAGCTGACTTGGGCTCCATAGAATGTTCAGAAGTGTAACAGCCCTTGCCTCCTGGGTGTCAGGCAGCCAGCACCTCTGCCCTCTCTCTTCCCTCTGCTAATGTCAACCCGGTATCCATGAAGCTCAACAGCGATGTCCCATAGGGCTGAAAATCGCACCCTTTTTAGAAATCCTGCCGCAAGGGATTTCTACCTTTACCTGATGACATAAAACCACACTTCCACCCCAATCTTCCAGCGCTTGGTGATGCAGATGATTTACATATGCAGATGAGTATTATACAGTGCTGGTCAGGAAGTGCTTGTCGGCCAGCTTTGCGCAGCGGCAGTATGGTAGCAGATGAGGTTTATCTGAGGGGCGATTATTGCTAATTGAGGAAGTGCTGGTCATGTGATGGTTTCCTCTGGGTTGGAAAATAGCTGAGTAAATCTCCCCTATTATGCTTTGTAACAACTTTAAATTGAAGACAAAGGGCTGTTTGAGGGCATGCTGTGGGCTCCAGAGAGGTTAGGATTATTGCATGTTATATAATCACCGGATTTTTCCTAAAATTCCCTATTTTTTTCAAGTCTAAATATTAGGCTTATCTTCTCTCCAACCTCCACATTGCCACTCACGCATCCCTTGAACAGCTCAATAGTCTCCCTAGGCTATTAAGCTGTAGGGAGTGGAAAAATAACCCAGAGACAGAAGCCTTTTATTTCGCTTTATCTTTATTTCTCTGACCTAAACTGCTGTGTGTGAGTGTGAATACCTACATGCAACAAAGAGAAGTAGCACGAGGAGACAAAAGGAAATTTCCATTTTCAGAAATTAACACGATGTAAAAAAGCTTGCATTGCCATGGAAACAGTCTAGTCACATCATACTGAATGGTTATTTTTTCGAAAGAGTCCTTGAGACATCTTTTGTTTCTCTGAAAGTGGGTGGAGATGGGTCAGGCATGTCAGAGAAGGGAGGATGAGGGATTTTCCATGCCTGTCATTCAGAAAGCTGGTGTCTGCTGAGGGCTACGTATTTATCTGCTTCATTGTGAATAACTGTTTTTTACCCTAGATGATTTGAATAGATGTTTTTCCAGGGGAGAATGGCAAAAGGTGGAATAGTGCAGAATATCTTTGAAAATTAAGATATTTTGTTTTAAGGCACATTATTGCAGTCATATTGTGATGGAAGCAGAGAGAATCTGAGTATCTGGTGATATATCTGAGCTGATCTATGCTTTTCTTGCAGGTCTAAAAACCTATGCACTGTGAATCTGGAGCCCATGGCCAATATTTGAGATTAAGAACTGGACTCTAGGCCAATATCAACTCCCTTTTGGCTGCTGAAAATGGACCCACAATTTAGCCTACTGTTTTCCAGAGACACTTTGTCCCAATTATTGATCTGCCGAGGCCTGAATTGTCCTCAAAATGCAAAAAGGCACCATAGATCTTATTGCTGCTCAGATTAAGAGCATTTGTCCACTGCTCTCAGTCCAAAAAGCAGAGTTTATAATTCCTTATGCAGGTTCAGTTTCAACTTCATCACTGATCCTCTTATTCTCTAAACGCCAGCAGGACTGAATTCACCTCATTTTAAAACTGATCATTTTCCCTCACCTTTAGCCTCTATTTATTTCACAATGCTGCAAGATTAAAAAGAATTTATGTATTCTTTCTTTTCTCTCCCAATGCCTCTTGACATCCTTCTGAGCTTTTGCTTCCCATGTTCTACCCTTTATTAAACACATGACTGTCCGTGCCCCAACAAGAATTTAAACGAAAATTTCTTATGTCTTTATTTTCTCTGTGTACTTTGTCTTTAGTTTCTAATGTCAAGGGAAGAAACTAATGCGGGGTAATTGAGTGCTGAATGAAAAAATATATGAATAAGTGAATGAATTAATGAATCACTACAACCCTAACATTTTATTGCACTCAGGTAGTCCTACATTCCTTCATCCCACTTCTACCCTCTGCTTGTAAGCTCCACTTCTGAATGGAAACATTTCCTGGCCCTGAGAGGCATTCTTTTCTTCTTTTCTATGATTCCTTCCTCTTTTTCTGCTTTCTTTCTTACTTTTCTATTCTTTTTCCTTCTTCACTCTTCTTTCTTTCTTTCTTTCTTTCTTTCTTTCTTTCTTTCTTTCTTTCTTTCTCTCTCTCTCTTTTCTTTCTTTCTTTCTTTCTTTCTATTCTTCTTTCTGTCTAATTTTTCACGTAACAAAATTTTAATGAATGCCTGTCATGCGCTAACCTCCATACTGGACCCCGATGTAATGTAAATACAGAGAGAATTAAATAAATGCACAATCAATGGCAGTGACTCATGCACTAAAGGATAAAAAGGCACGCTATGTTAGCGAATAAAGTGATGAGGATCACCTTATTTTGTATGATCAGCAAACACTTCTCTAAGTGATGGGAAGATGTTTAAATTGTTGGTGAAAGGTGAAAATTTTCTGAGTCTGGAACAGATGGGAGCAACAGCATTTCAGGTAGGAAAATTGCATGTTGAAACCTTCACTAAAAAAAGTAAAAGACAGCATCCTAAATCCTAAAGAAGAAAATGTTGCACAATGGATGAAAAGGAATTTAGAGAGATGGACTAAAACTTAGAAATTCAATTTGCTGTTTTTTTTCCTAAATTTGATGGAGGTCTTTTTACCATAGAGGAAGAAAAACTCACTTTAGTAAATACTTACAACTACCTATGTAAACATCCTTCCCTCTCCTTCCCCCATTTTTGTTATTAGAGTCCCCTTCATGTCAGAATTCTGACCTCAAACCTTGCTTACATAAGTTGTGAAGAAAACCTGATTAAACTAGTATGACACTAAAACTAAAGCTTAATATCAGACTTTTCAGAGCGTCTAAAAGCTGAACTATCAATTTTTGCCCTATAAAAGACCACATGATGGCCATTTTCAGGCAAGTGACTGTGCATGAGCTAATTGACTAAAATCTTAAAATATTAGACATAAGTTCTCATGAGTTAGCAGGAGTCAGCACAACTGAACTTGGCCACACGCTATTAGTCAGCCTACCCATCATTGAAACAAAATATCCAGCATCTGCAATTCAGAGTAGGAGAGGTTTATTTGGTTCATGTTCATAGAGTTTCAGTCCATGGTCAACTGGCTCAAAGGCAGATACAATATGATGGTAGAACATGGTGGAGGGAAGCTGCTCAACCCATAGCAGCAAGGAAGCTGAGCCACGCAGGGAGATATATTCTCCAAAAGCACACACCAAGTGCCACAACCCTGTGAACTTGTCCCCACCTTCTAACAACACGTTTATCTGTGCATTCATCAATGAATGAATCCACCAATGAATGCTGTTTTAGTTACTTTTCTTGATGCTGAGACAGAACAACCACCACCCATAAGTTAAGAGAGGAAAGGTTTATTTAGCTTTCAGTCTGTGAAGGTTTCAGCCCATAACTAGCTGACTCCAAGGCAGAGTGGGACATGGCAGAAGGGCAGCAGTTCATGACAGTGGAAGACAGCAAAGCAACAAGGTGGAGCAAGGCACCTTTCTCTTTCTCTGCCTTATATTGTATACAGTCTACCAGAAATAGGGTATTGCCAATCCAATCAGTAGACTGATCCTGGAATCATCTACCCTTAATCCCAGCATTGCTCTGCAGATCAGTCACACACTACAGATTTGGCTGCCTCCAAAAAACAAAAAGCCTATGACTGCATGAGGCTTTGAGGAGGACATCTGGAAACAGACTATAACAACTAAAAGTCCACCATGATTCAGCCACTTTACAAAATTCCCATCTGTTAAATACTGCAGAATTTGGGGGACATTATATCTAAGCAATAGCACACTGAAAATTTATGATAATAGTCCTATTCCTTTGAAAATGCTTAATATAGAAGTAGGCATGTGACCTCTTTCAGCTACATATTGATGGGACATCAGAGATAAGGAGGGGCTAAGAAATATCTTCTTATCGATGGAAAGAAACTCATAAGAAGGAAAGAGCTCTCTCCCTGCATGGGGAAAGTTCACGCTATGATGTGGTGTACACAACCCAACAAGCTCTATCACTAAGCTCCATCGTTACTGCTTTCAAATAGGCCTGAATTTGGGAATCCAACTTAGGCATGTGCTGTTTGGGGTTATGATTCCAGAAGGTACTTTCTGGTGTCTAGCCAAGGAGTATCAGAGCATATTCTAGAGACATTAAGTAGACAGTAATAAAATCTCCTTGTATTTCATGTGGGAAAATGTAGATGAAAAATACTGTGCTTTGCAAAGCGTTCTGTCTTTCAGGACAGAATTCACTGTAGAACTCTTTTATTCATTTTTAATTCGTTATATGTTTTCAATATTTAACATGTTTACACTTCTCTCCTGTACTCCCATTAGAGAAGAATAATGTAGCTAATACAAGAGGTGAGAGGTAGCACCTATAGAGCCATTTTGAACTTCTATGGAAGATCCTGTAGTGTTGTTGTTAGTCACAGCCTAAATAAAGATGAAATGATAGAGATATTTAAATATGGTAGGGTTTTCTTATTAATCACCGCAGCCCAAATTGCTCCATTTTATTAGCTCCTCATGACATTAATTTTTATATTCAACGTTTATATTTTTACTATTGGGAAATATACATAGAGAGAAATGTACATTGCAATTATGAAGCTCAATTAATTTTCTCCAACTATCCACTTATTTGTATAATTACCAGGAAAGCAAGAAATGAACATTTATAGCATCTTTAAAACTCTCTTTCTGATGTTATCCTTTCTTAACCCCCACCAAAAATATTATTTCACCCACTTGTAATTCATGTTATTATGTGACACACGCAATCCCACCAGCTCTAGGATTTTGTCCCAATCTCATTGCTTTCAAAAAGCCTGAGTTAGGGGATCCTACTTGCAAATTAGTTTATCTTCTTTTAACTGTTCATACATTTTGTTATCTGCAATGTACTCTTTTGCATGTTTGGTTGTCTGGTTCAGTATTTTATCCATGACTTTACCTGACTGCATGTAACCACCCTCAACCCCCACCAGGCTAAATAGTACTGTTTTGTTTATAAGTATTATATATTGCTCCACTTTGGATGAATATTTGAATTATTACCAGCTCATGATCATAAAGTATATACTGCTATGCATTATGAATATTTTTGTGTATACTTTTCTTTGATCACTTATGATGTACAAGGAGTATTTAAACATATGGTTAAATGCTCGCCTTTGTGTCAACACATTTATCCCATTTTTCATGCCATTTCCCAGAGCAGTTCTGGAAGTCCTCTTTCATGAATGTCTTTAGAAGTTGTGATAAAAGTAATATAGAATCCTTCTGCCATGGTCCATGCGAGAGAAAGGCGGGGTCACAGCAATGTGATGGTGTGTCACTGCCCACCTTGTCCACCATGTCTGACAACTTCTGGGTCTTCCCCACATTCGCAATGGCAGCAATAGGTAAATGTTCTGAGTCTTTGCCTGACAGCAAGGGAGCTGTGAGAGCACATGTAAAGACAGGAAAGTGAACTTCCAGAACTGTTCCAGAAAGTGGCAGGAAGGACTGAAGAAGTATATTCAGTGCACAGGGGAGCATTTTGAGGGAGATGAATGCCAATATGATTTTCACTGTAGTAATTTTTTAATTTAAAAATTCAATTTGAGCAACTACTTTGAAGATAACCATATGCACTATAATAACTATTGTTAATTTCCTACCATCTTCCTTTGAAATTATGTATCATTTTTTCTCTATATAAGATAAAAATAAATAAAAATTCACCGTATATTTGACTTTTTGTTGTTGTTAGTGAAACCATTCTTTAATTCTACTTCATTACTTGAAAATCGTACCTATTACTAAACAATTATGTCCCAACCTTACAACCCCGCTCCATTTAAGGTATTCTGTTCCTCAAACGTGCCCTGGTGCAAGGATTTGATATTTTTATTACCATTTTGAAATCGAGAAGTCATTCTGTGGATCCCTTTCAACTGCCGCCCCACTCTACCTCCTTTCCCCACTTCCTTTCACCCACGGAGTCCATTGCATTTTCTCTGTTTTTCTTTATTCCCTACAGCGCAACTTCAACTGCAGATATAGTTCCCTTTTTGACAAGAGGATCTGCACGTGGTACTTTTCCTGTCCTCCTCTTTTGATACTTCTTAAATAATATTCTAGATGTAAGGACTTGTTGGATTCACTATAAGCTTACAACACATCCTGTATATGTAGGTAAAAAGCTGCTTGGTTAGGTTACATTGTAATTTCATATCCCTCTTTAATAGCCAGATGTAAAACAGTTTTCAGAAAAGTTGAAAACAGGCCCTAAGCTTTTTCTAAACATTCTTTCTCCCTCCCTTATGCCTTTTAAAATACAGATTATCCTACTTCCCTCACACTTTTGCTTTTCACACAATAATGCTGCTGACATAACACAGCCTTTTCAGACTTGCTGTTGAGGGTAGCCATACACATGTGAGCTTCCTACAAGTCTCGTCATGGCTCGTCAGCGTATTATTTGTTTTGTTAGATAATATTCTGTATTTTATCAAAATTGCCATTTCATGCTCTTATGCATGTGTGGTTCTGGAAGTTTCTGTCCCAGGTAATAAGATGCCACCTGTTTCTCTCTCGATATGTTAGTCCCTACAGATTTCAGGGTGTGAGTCACTCCAAGAACTTACATTCATCATGGGTCTAAGAAAAGTTCTGACAGTCTAACCAAAAGCTGATTTTGATTCAATTTTTTCTTTTTTTTTTTTTTTTTTTTTTTTTTTTTTTTTTTTTTTTTTTTTTTTTTTTTTTTTTTTTTTTTTTTTTTTTGCGGTACTGGGGATCGAACTCAGGACCCTGTGCTTGCTAGGCAGGCGCTTATTCCACTGAGCTATATCCCCAGCCCTTGATTCAAATTTTTCTTGTAAGATCAGTAATTTGGACTGCTAAAATAATTATGTTAGAGAGGGAAACAAAAGATATGTTGCATTACTTTTGTTTTCATGTTCTTTTTATTTCATCCTTCTTTCTTTCTTCTTCTGTATTGTTTTCTGCAGCTTCTTTACATATCTGAGTTCCTTTCCTTTTCAGCTTTGAGTGTGGCAAATGCCTTGAGGGGAAGGGACAGCAAGTCTGGCTTAGCCTCAAGGTCTCTTTTCTGTTTTGGAATTGGCTTCTCTTCTTCTGGCTATTTTGGCAGATTGACACTGTAGATTCTGTACTTTTGAGCTACTAAAAAATCTGAATTTTTTTGTTTTTGTTATTTTGCCAAGTTGCCTTGCCTTTCTGTAAGTATTTTCATACTTATTAGTATAACACCTGGGTTGACAGATGCTGGGAGAGAAAACATGGTTTCTGAAATAGTGTTGCCTGTCTTTCTGGCTAGTTTTCCTTTTCACTTTGGTGTTTCCAATCCTATATCCCTTCTTCCTCTGAAACTTTCATTAAGATATCAGGTAATTAAATGTTTTTCCTGCTTTTTTTAGCTGTTCTACAGCATGGAATGTGGCAACTTATTCAATTTGAGCTGTAAGTAGATCTTTACTAAAACTTAACCTTAGCAGAGATAGATCTTGTTTTTCTGATTGTAGTTTGTGAATTTCAGTTTAATCGTCTCTGTACAACTTCAAACGCTTTTGTTTCAGCTCACCAAACTAATATTGACCCAGTGAAAAAATAAATATGTGGGTATAGTGGATTGATAACTGGTGGTCAACTTACTAGCCCCAGCTGAACTGACTAAACTGGTGCTGGGTATGGGAGGCCCACCTGGGGACTATGGCCAGTGGCACCTGAGGCAGAACTGGAGAAGGAAAGAAAGGCCGTTGGGAGTGGAAAATGTCTGTTGTGAGGTGAAAGGCTGTCAGGAGCTGGTAGAATCTGTAAGAAGGTGTTGGTTGTTTTGAAGGAGCTCATCATGCTGGCTCTCCTGATGAACTTGGCTGTTTTCGTCCTCTGAGGAGCTCAGACCTTGCTGGAACTGTGAATGGCTTTGGATCACTTTGGGGGAGCTCTGGTCCTCACTTTGGGCATCGCTTCCTGGCTCTGGAGGGGAAGATGGTGCACTGCCGGTTTCCTGGAAAAGTTTGCTGCATTAATCTCCCTGTTGGGAACTTGGATACCTTGATCATCAAAGGAGCTCAGGACCTCACTGTTGCTGAGGATGGCTGTGGTACCTTCCAGGGGAGCTCTGGTTCTTCTGAGAATTGCTTCCTGGATCCAGTCCAAATTTCTCAGTCTGCTAGTACAGACCCTTCATCCTGCTGGCACAGACTTTCTAGATTCCACCCTGACATTTGGGCCTTTGCAGCAAATCTGTGAAACAGGCCTGCATGAAACGTTGTGAGCTCTGGGCCTCCAGTTGGATTCATGGGAGGCATTGTTATGAGCTCTAAGTCTTTAGCTGGACTCATGCAGGACATTTCCCTGGGGTCCAGGCCATCAGCTGGATTCCTTGGTCTTATTGTGTGGACAGATTTCCTGCACTGTTTTGTATGTTGTTCTTTAGATGACTATTATAAATAATCCTTAAACTATGTGTCCTGTATTATATATTGTTCCCCTTGCAAAAATACCCCCAAACCAACACAGTGGGATTGAAAATTACTATCTTCACATCACACATAATGATTTGAGAATGAAATAAAAATAAATTATATTCAGTGTCATCGGTGGTTTTGTGAATTTCAAACAATATGTTTCTCTTCTCTTCTCTACATGGTTGTCATTTTAAGGATCTCAACTTTCTTTTCTTATTTCCTTCACATACACACACATGTGTATTATATCTGTATATATCACACATATCATGACCACATACACAGACACATACACACGATAGTATTTTTTGCACTGTAGTTCACGTTCAGTTTCTTTTTCTGTGAAACAAAATCTATCCCCTGAAATTCATACATGTGTGAGTAGTTATCTACTTAATGTCTAGTTCTGCAACACATAGATATTTCACTCTTAAAGCATGTTATATTTTATTTTTTTCCCTAACCTACCTAGCCCTTGTCTGTCCCTGAAGTCAGAAAGCCAGGAAACATATTCAATTTCTCTATATCCTTCTCTTATCATAGATAGTCTATTTCTAAGTCCACTTCCTAAAGCTGAATTATGTTGCAATCCTATCTCCTTTTTTCTATATTTCCACTGTCTCATTCAAATTTGAGTCTGATCTCTGCCTTCCAACTGACTTGAAGCTCATCTCCCTTCCTCCATTTCTCCCCAATTTATTTTATTAATAAACATAATGCAGAACCACAAAATTCACCTGCTTAACATTTAATACAGAACAGGTAAATGGTTATAATTTAGTAATTACGTATTTGTTGATGTTCTGCTTAAATTCACAAATTCTGAGACTGATCTCTACATACACATCATCTGTGTCTTCAGGTGCTCAGAAAATAAAACAATATCTATACGAAGGAATCAATGCATGAAATTTGTATATATTCTGATGTGTGTTCTCTCCTGGAATGTAATCTCAAGAAAGAAATATGCTCCCTACACACATAGTCTTGCTGTTTCGAATTCTAACTCAGGTTAGAATGCTACAGTTCTTTAAATCATTTGAGAGGCAACTTCCAGCTCACTCATTATACCTGGAAAGTACCCAAAACTAGCCCAACCTTTCCACTCTAGTATAAGTTTATTTATTTCATTCTCCATGAGGAACATTTCTGATATATTGCTCCTTAATTATTTAAGGCTTTTAATTTATAGTGAGATTGATCCACTTACACAATTTCATTTATCTAGTGTTTTAGTTACTCCTAAATAATTCAAAACTGAACACTAATTCTGTTATTGTCCTTAAATGTTTAGAGTTGGTTATATTCAGATACATATTACTTTAAATTTTTGGGAAACCATGTTTTTTGGTAAATCCAGGGCATTCTCACAGGCCCACCCAATTACCTAAAGTATTTTAAGTAAAATTTCTTGTTAATAACTGATCATTTTAATGTATCTGTTTCATTCAATTAAAGTCAAATATAAGTAAAATACATCCAAAGGATGTCACTATACAAGATTGGCATTTTTTGTTTGAGACAACGTCTTACAGTGCGGATTTAGCCGGCCATGAAGTCACTATGTAGCGCAAGCTGGCTTCTAACTTTCAGTGATTCTGCCTCAGCCTTCTAAGTGCTGGGATTATGGGGGCTCATGAATAAACCTGTCAAAATTAGCAGTATTTAATGCTGTTCTTAATTTTAAGGATTACAAGTAACTTACATAGTACCTGAAGTGGTGGGTAGGGGATACATTGGGAATAGTGAGGACTTCATACTTCATCTGCAGTCCACAGCATATCTGGGGGTAGAGAATTAAACTTATGCAATATATGACCAATTGGACAAAGCAGAAATTGGTCAGATTTTATGTTAGAGTCCTCAATTTAGATGTCTAAAGGCTCATGTAAGTGAGAGGATTAAACTGGTAAGTGCTTTGGTGAACAGACAATACACATTTTCCTTCAAAGGAATGGTGAATATTCAGTTCCAGTTGACTCTTGACAAGAAAGAAGTGACATCTGTGCCATTATTGCTGACCCTAACGTTGGGCTATCAGAGTACATCCACTCAGGTAGAGAAACTGAGAAGCACGCACTGTTATAGTTTAAGGAATTTCATACATTGTCATTAAAATGTAAGGATTTCAGCCAATGTATAAGGACCCCTCATGCTGGGTCCTAACATATGAACAGTTAATCAGACAGTTGGCCATGCACAAATTAGACCCAGAATATAACAGCAAAGAAAACCAAACAACAACCAATAAAGGTAGAACACTGAGGAGAGATACAGAAACATCAAAATATGGTATCACATATTCAAGGGAAAACATAACTGTAAAAACATGGAAACTCTACAAAAAACTGTGAATGTGAATAAAGTGAGAGCTAACTATAGAAATTCTATCAGCAACTATGAATTGAGCACTTATCTTGCACCAGATTTTCTGCTAAGTTTACTGGCAACAAAATTTCACTACCACATCTTATCATTTTACTGGAGTGCTTTCTGGTAATTTATATGAAGAGGGATATTTTTATTAGAGCTGTAATGATAGCGTATGTAGAAATGCCTCATTTGTGCTTAGCTTGACACTTTGTACATGGATCTCACTTCTAGTTCTTCATTTAATTCTTAGTATATCTATAAGAGAATCAAAGTAGGTAATACAATCCCAGCTTACATCTGAAGAAAGAGACATTCAGTGGCACTGTGTGCTTTCCTGATTGCCACATCACTATCAGTGAAGTGGTGGAATCTGTATTACAGCAGGGATAACTTTGATCCAATCTACTCCCTCATCCTTCAAGATATCACTTAATTTCCCACTCTATTTTCTACTGGTCTTAAACACAAGACTCTTAACTCCCTGCTCTAAGCCTTTAAGAGGAAAACAAATAATATTTTCAGATTTTCTATTGGAATGCAGTAGCCTACCCATTACAGCATCTCTACTACTGCCAGACTTCTGTTTTTAGGATATTTTAGTCTCCAGTTCCCTGAGAACAACCCAAAAGAATGAAAATAAACTCAGGTGGGAACCAAGAAACCTGGATTCTGCCTTTTGTTAGTCTGTGGTTTATGTCTGATCTCAGATACATTTCTCTTCAACCAAAGAAAGGATCAGAGAAGACCAACTATTGTGTTCTTTGGAGGACTGAGCTTATCTGTATAAAGACACTGCAAAGTTCAGAGTTATATAAGGTTGGAAGTTTTTTAAATGGATGTTTTGTTTTCCCAAAGGCCTGTACATCCTCATCCATAAACCACAGCTGCTGCCAATCAGGTGCCATTTCACTGGTGCTCACGCCATCTCATTTCTTTGTTTTCTACCTACCCAGACCTATGCCAGCAGGAGGCAGAAGCGATCTGGGATTAGAATCCATTTCAGGTTTAGCCATGGGATTCCTCTTGCCGACAAAGTCCAGCACCTCTAGGTTACACTGCTCTGTGTACATATCATGAGCCAAGTACGCACACCCCACATAAGCTATGCAAAGACAGAGACGTAGCACCAATAACACCCCTTCAGATAGCCCTATGGCCTGTAACTTACTATACCTGCAGGCTGATTTATTGGAAAGAAGAATACAGGTGATTCTGAATAGCTGTGTACCTTGACTGATTGCAGTAAAGAAAATGGCATCATCTGCTCAAATTTATTTGTTTATTTAAAAAGAAAGAAGGCCGCCGTGTGTCTGGCCCCACACTCTGGGTATTGTAACACACACATTCCTTCCCTCTTTGACTAAATCTCAAAGGAAAGTTTAGAGTCAGGGGTGTATCTAAGTAGTAGAGAATTGGACAAATACTTATGAGGTCATAGGTTCTCTCCAGCCCTGCAAAAATAATGTTTAAGAAAAAGCCTTTAAAATTTATTTTGGACTGAATTACTCTAACTGCCCTTTGCAGCTGTGGGACCTGGCTACATTCCTACAAGGATTGCAAATGTAGTCCTGAAGGCTGTGCCTTTCTCTTCACAGTTAAATAGGTGTGAGTTTGCCGCTCAGGTGTGGGGGCATTTGTTCTCACTTAGAACTGTATTTTTATCTATAAAATGTGACTAATAATTCATAGATCTCAGGATTATTGTGAAGTTTAAATGGAGCATCTTATAAAATAAATTTGCTTTGGCAAAATTTTGTCATTAGTAAATGTGTAATTAATGATATTTTAAGAGGAGTTCATATTTCAAATGGATTGCTTCATAGAAACCTCATCATGTTTTTGAGGTATGAGTTTGTCTTAGTGGCTTTTCTCTCATCGCTGAAACAAAATACCAAACCCCAAAGGGGGATAAGGTTTATTTGGCTCCCAGTTTGTAGAGGTTTTAGTCCATAATTGGCCGGGTCCAAGGCAGGTTGGTTTGGCAGACTGGGACTGCAGAGGAGAAAGTTTATGGCAGCAGAAGACAGCAAAAGCAAGCAAGGGAAGGGGTGATACAAGCCTCTTTCTGTTTCTTATAGTGCATCCAGTCTTTGGGGATTAGGGAAAAGTCAATCCAATCAGTGGACTGATTCAGCAATCACTCACCCTTAATCCCAGCACCTTCAGTCCCAACATTGCACCTGGATTCAGTCACACACTCTAGATTCAGCTGCCTCTGAAAAGGCATGATCTAAAATTGCATGAAGCTTTTGGAGACATCCAGACACAAACCACAATAGGGGGGTATGGAATAGTATTCATATTATTTGCAGAAAAGTACACTAAGAATTCAAGATGCTCAGTAAGTGATCCAGGGTTATATAATCAGGAAGTGACGGAGCTGTTTTCCTAAGCCAGGACTTTCTGCTCCAAAGAACATGCTGTTTGTACTATTTTATACTACCTGTTAGAACTTGGGCTTATGTTAGATTTTTGTGCTATAAGGTCTACTGAACAAATTTTATGAATGATGTGAATTGTTACCTGCATATTACTTGATTAGAAAGAAAGGTTCTATGATTACACTAGAAATAATATTTGTGTGGGATGAAAAAGTAACCTTTTAGCCAGGCATGGTGGCACACGCCTGTAATCCCAGCACATGGGAAGCTAAAGGAGAAGGATTGCCACAGCTTTGAGGCAAGCCTGAACTACATAGTGAATTCAAGGCCAGTCTGAATGGAACTAAATAGCAAGAGCTTGTCTCAAAAAAAAAAAAAAAAAAAACCCAAACAACAGAATAGTAAAAATCTTGTCTCAAAGGGTGGCAATATGCACATGTAAGTGCTCCTATTAGTAAACAAATTCCAGGGCTCTGCGTCATTTTGGGTATGATAGTAAGAACCAGTCAGAGAGCTCTGCTCTGTTTCTTTATAAGTAGCATTCTAGAGACAGTACCACTAATAATAGTGATGTAAATAATGATGTTTTTAGAGTACATGGAAATTATAAATTTGTTTCCAAACAACTAATTTGGTCATAGTACAGTAGTTATTAAAGAAATTCTCTGCAAAAAACCTCCTAGAAAACATGAAAAGAAAAAGACAAACATGAAAACATCCTGAAAAAATATTTAAACACCCTAAATAAAATGGGCAAGGAATTTACAGGGGTACTTCATGAAATATGGCATTCAAATTGCTGGTATACAAAACCTTTTCCCTTTTTTAGCTCTCTGGTGGATGAGAATTAAGCCTGTGGAAGGTGCTACTACACAATCACCAGAATGACTACAACTGAAAAGCCTGAGCATATTTTTTGCTGGCGAGAATGTAAATCTCTTGGGATGCTTCTGCATTTAGAGCAGAAGTACAAATAATTTTACCCACTTGATCAATAACTACTGAAACTAGATGTATTCTGTGACTCAGCAATTCCAGTTCTCAGGCATATGTCCAAACCTGAGCAGGTGTCAATGAAAAAATATTTAAAAGCACTACTATAGTGGCTATATTCAAAATATCCTTACCCTGGTAGTAAAAGGAATTCATCAATAACAGAATAAATTAAGAAACTGGTATATTTCAGACCAAATAATTAACACATAAATTATGGGTGAATTTGTATGATATTATGTTGAGCAGAAGAACTTGGCTACATACTATATATATATATATATATATATATATATATATATGCTACATACTATATATATATATATATACTTATGTAAAGTTCAAGAATGTGAGAAAAAAATCTACAGTTGATAGAGGTCAGGACTATGGTTTCTAGGGGAAATCAATATGGAATTTGATGAGGAACTACATGGAAGGGTTAACAAATATTGTATAAGAAACATTTATACTAAAATTATTTGTATGATATTTAATCTTAAATGGCTATTTTGAATATTATACCTATAATATGGGGAGAAAATTTTGGGATCATGTAAATATTTTTTATTTTCATATAGATGTGATTCGTTTAGATTTATACTTTAGATTGGCAAATTTAACTGCATATTCACATGAAGTATAAAATAAATTGAAAAACAGTAACATGGAATAGGGAAACATTCTCTTAATCCTAGCAGTTTGGAAGGCTGAGGCAGGAGGATTGCATGTTTCATTCCAGTATGGGCAACTTAGCAACTTAGGGAGACCATGCCTCAAAATCAAAAAAGGAAAAAACAGTAAACTTGGAGATATACTTCAGTGCAAGATCCAGGCTCAATCCCCAATACCACTGAAAAGCCCAACAACAACTTCAACAATCTAAAAAAAGAAAAGTAATACAAGATTGAATAGTATATTATATTTGCTAATCATTTCAACCATACTTTGTTAGACTCATTATGCTGATGATAAAATAATCTAAATTTTGTTTAATGACTTCTTCAAGGTCACTTGATCAGTAGCAGAGGAATTTTTATAAAACAAGTCATCTGCTCCTGCCAAAGGCATTGGTCCTATTATGAGTATGGGTAAACTTGTTGACAAGGTGGTGTGGATGGAATTGATGAGATCTTTTCCACATTTTCATGTTTCCAAGTTTATTATTGTTTTGCTATCCTTCTGTTCTGCTTCTTTTGACTTAGTAAAATAGTGGAAAAATGTAAAATCCCTAGATTGGTAACCCACTAATCTGTGTGATCCTATTTTCCAAATTTAGATTTTGGAAAGTGGAGTAATTATATATAAGTACAGTATGTCTTATTGAATCTCAAAAATCATAGAACCGAGCTCAGGGTACTGCTCAGTGGTAGAACTCTTGCCTGACCTGCATTAAGATCTGGTTTCAATCATAAGCACTGAAAGAATATGTCTGCCCATAGTCACGTGGTTAGGCTGGAGAAATGTCCTCTCTTATTTTTTCCTGTAGCTCCTTTAGCTCAAAAGTGAAGTCAGTAGGAAAATGCCTAAGGCTGTTTCGCTTATATATTTTGTGATTCTTAAAAACAGACATATCACAAGTCATGGCATGGATTGGAATGGACAATGAAGTTTGTACTTATGAATATAGTTTGATGTTGTTTAAATGACAATATGAAGATGCTGGGCTCAAAATAATAAAGACCATTTACTTTGAGGTTCTGATGAGCCTTGAACCTGTATGTGCTGTATTGATCTTTTCAGCATCCTATTCATAGATGTAAGTAGCTGAATTTACAGAAAGGCAAACTAAATGTTAGCTAGGCTAAATAACCTAACCATGCCCACACAAGTAGTGAAGAATATGGGCAAGGTTAGAATGCAAATTTCACTGTTAACAAAGTTGTACTGTCTCTCTAAATAGAATTCTTGCAACCACGGTCTTTTTCTATAGTAGTCTATTTTGGAGCAAATACATAGGGATGAACAGTTCACAAGAATCTCTCTTTCCTAAGATAAGGAATTCTAGTAGGTAGTGTCCAGTGAAGAAGCTGTGAGTAATATATTGAGAGTCTCAACAGTTATAATGAACACTGTACAAACAGAAGCACTCACTGAAGAGACTGAACTAAAAGTCCAATAGAAGAAAAAAAGTGTTGGAGAATTTATTGAAAAAAATAGAGACATTGAAGCAGGGAAAGTAACAACTTGGGAGAAATATGACCACTTCCTCTATTTGTAGGGCTGTCATGGCAAAAAATGAAGAACATTATAGGCAGTGTGACCCAAAAGTAGGAGCACGACAGAAGAGAGGGGCTGTGTTCGGTGAAGAACACAGAATGAGTTAGGCTAGAGCTAAACCTCAAATCTGCCACCTGCGCCCTATGGAGTGCTTTAAAATTGTGAAGCCTAAATTTCCCAAAGTGTAAAAAAAAGTAAAACCTAAACTTGGAGTCCCACTGTAGGAATCAAAGGAACACATGGGAAACATGTGCTGTGTCTGGCACATAGTGAGAGCTAATTAAATGTTGTTTTCCTTAGTACAACTTTCGCTTCATACCTTTGAGTCTACTTCTCTTGCCAGTCTTTTTCTCCCTCTCCTGTCCTCTCCTCTCCATTTTACATTCCCTAACCTTTCCCTTTTCCTCCGTTCTCCCATATATGTTTGTCTCCTACTTTTCCCACTTTTAGGGTGGAAAATGTACAGCCCCTAATACAAAACAGTTATTAACTCAACAGCTCAAAGTTGCTAAAAATTTTAGGAAACAGTAGGTTGCCATTGCTCAAAACTCAAGCAGTAGAAATGTTTATCATTAAGATTACTCAAATTCAGTCAGTGGGGCCCCCAGGTAAAAAGCGATGCAGAAGAATAATCAGAGTTCGATGGTAACCCAAAAAGTTAACAAGTATGACTTGAGGAGCAACAATTATACTGCAGTTTTTAATGATATTCTTAGAGGAACTTTAGTTACCAAGATAAAGAAGAACTGAAATAATTCTCAAATGAATGTCAGCGATAAAAGCTGAAATTAAGCGTCAGGGTCCACATTTGTATGGGACCCATGTTTCTTCACATTTCATGACAATTGGCTAATATCAATTAATCTTAATCGCCAATTCCCACTCTGTCACACCTTTGCTTGTCCTAGGTGTTTCTGGAGTGGGCATGAGACATTTTGGCTCAGAGTACCGAAATAGTAGTTTCATGCCCACTGTGCATGAACATTCCAACTGTCTTATGCTGCTTAGGAGATTTATGGGTTGAACTGTGAGAGCCAGCAGTCATGGAGAAAAATTCTGATGGTCCTGAGTAGCAAGTGTACTAGGTAAAAAGGTGAAGATAATGGGAGGCAATCCTAGGAAGTTTCATTTGAGCCAAATGCCAAAGAACTTTGGAATTAGTAAAAGTAAGTATGTTGCCAAAGAGACTTTCATTCTTACTTTTATTAGGACATGTTTGCAGTACATAATGATTACATTTATCGTGGGAGATTGGTGCAGGGCCACAACACATTTTGTGTCCCGTCCTTTCCCCTCTCGTCCACCTCCTTCTATTTTTCAGGATTCATTTACTTATCTTATAAGATGTTATATAGTTAATTCATATATACAGATTGAAAATCAGACGAATAGGCCAAAGAACATATGAAACATGTAAGACAATTGTTCTAGATCAAGGTACACTTTTAGATACTTTATTCCTGCTGGATTATAATACCTTGTTTTGTTCTCCTTTTTACTATTGTGTCTTTTATTACATATATTGTGTTGTTCATATAAAAACTCATGCCATATTTAAGTTTGTGTGGCTGAGTTACTTCACTTAACATTCTGACCTCATGATATATCCATTTTCTCACAAATGACTCAAACTTATTAATGTAATGGCAGTTGTACTTGACTATGTATAAGTACCATATTTTGTATCCATTTATCTGTTGATGAACCTACAGCTGTATCCAAGAGTTAGCTGTTATGAACTGCACAGCTATGAGCATGAATATGCATATATCAGTATTGTACGATGTCTTTGGGGAAGATATCTAGGAGGAGAATAGGCAGGTCAGACGGAATTTTTGCTTTTAGGTTTTGAAGAATCTCCAGATTGATTTCTGCAGTAGTTGTATCAGTTCACAGATGCACCAACAGTGGAGGAGGGTTTCTTTCTTCCCACAGCCCTGCCAGCACTTTCATTGTTTGAATTCTTGATGGTAGCCATTTTTTTCTGGGCCGAGATGGGATGTCAGTATTGTTTTAATTTGTGTTTCTCAAATGGTCAGTGATGTTGAACATTTATTCATGCAATTAGTACCTGTTTGTATTTCTTAATCTGAAAAGTGAGTACTCATTTCAGATGCCTATTTTTTTTAACTGGGTCTTTAAATTTTTGAGGTCAATTTTTTTTTAGTTCTCTATATCTAACATTCTAGATATTAGCGCTTTGTCTGAGGAGTAGCTGGCACAAAATTTTTCCCATTCTGTAGGTTGTCTCTTCACCATTAGCAGTTTTCTTTGCTGTGTGGAAACTTTCTAATTTAGTTTGATACTGTTTCTTGAATCTTGGTGTCATTTCTTCTGCACCTGGGGTTTTGTTCGGAAAGCCATTCCCTATACCTATGTCTTCAAGGGTTTTACCTATTTTGTGTTCTAGTAGATTAATTTTTAGTTCTAGTATTTAGATCTTTGATCCATTTTGATTTTAGTTTTGTGTATAGTGAGAGGTATGGGTCTAGGTTTAACCTTTGTCATGTGGGTAATCAGCTTTTTCAGCACTATTTCTTAAAAAGGCTGTATTTCCTCTAGCAAAAGGATTTGGCCCCTTTGTCCCAAATAACATAGCCGAGTGTGCCTGGAGTTCTTTCTCTATCTTGTACTTTGTTTCATTGATCCATGAGTCTTTTTTCTTCTTGTCTTTTTTTTTTCTTCTTCCAATACCATGCTCCTTTTATTACTGTAGCTTTGTGGTATACGTTGAGGTCCAGGATTGTGGTGCCTCTGCCTTGTTCTCATTACCCAGGAATAATTTTGCTGTTCTAGGTTCCTTCTGGATCCATATGAATTTTAGTATTGCTTCCTTCAATTCTGTAATGAATGTTACTGGTGTTTTGATTGGGACTGTGGTAAGCCTATGTAACAGTTTTGGAAGTATGGCCATTTTGACTCTATTGATTCTGTCTATCCAGAAACAGAGGATAGCTTTCCATTTTCTGATATCCTCTTCAATGACCTTTTTCAAAGCACAGTATGTTTTATGGAAGAGGTCTTTCACTTTGTTGGTTAAGATGATTTCTAAGTGATTCATTTTTTTATATTGTTTCTCTTTCAGTGAGTTTGTTATAGGAATACAGAAAAAAATACTGATTTTTTGAGTGCTAACCTTGTGTCTTGCTATGCTACTAAATTTGGTTAATTCTAGGAATCTTTTGATAGAGATTTTGGGGTCTCCTATGTTGAGGATCATATCATCAGTGAATAATGATAATTTAAATTATTCCTTCCTTACCCACATTCATTTTATTTCTTTCTCTTGTTTTATTCCTCTAGTTAATATTTTGAGAAGTATGTTAAGCAGAAATGGTGAGAGTGGACCTCTTTATCTTGTTCCTGATCTTAGAGGGAAAGCTTTCATCTTCTCTCTACTTAGTATGTTGGCGGTAGTGGTTTGTCGTAGAGGCCTTTTGTGAAGTTGAGAAAATGACCTTCTATGCCTTTTTTTTTCAGTGTTTCTATTAAGAATATATGTTGGGTTTTGTTAAATGACTTTTCTGCTTCTATTGAGAGGATCCTGTGAATTTCTTTTGTCCCAACTTCTCTTGTTTGATGCATTACATTTCCTGATTTGCATATGTTGAACCATCTCTGCCCACTGAAGTGAATCCTTCATGGTCATGATATATGGACTTTTTGGTGATTTGCTGCATTTTCTTTGCCAGTATTTTATTGAAGAGTTTTGCATCCAGATAGATTAAAGAGCTTGGCCTGTAGTTCTCTTGTTTGATTGGATCTTTTTCTGGTTTTGGAGTCAGGGCAATGCTTCCTTGCAGGGAGGTATTAGGAGTATTGGATATATTGGATGTATTGGAGGTATTACTTCCCTTTTGATTCCATTAAAGAGTTTGAGCAGTACTGGCATTTGACCTTCTCTGCAGTACTTATAGTTTTCAGCAGTGAATCTATGAATCTATTGGGATCTGGGCTTTTCTTCGTTGGTAATTTTTTTGTTTACTATTTCATCAGTTTCACTGGCTGACATTTTATTATACAAGATTTGTGTACATCCTTTTGGTTCAGCTTTGGTGGCACACATGTATCTAGGCATTTATCCACTTCCTCTGAATTTTTCATTTTATTAGAGTATAGATTCTCAAAGTAGTTACTGATAATCCTCTGGATTTCAGCAAAGTCTATTGTGATTTCAATTTTTTCATTTCTAATTGCATGGCTTTTGGTCTTTTCTTTCCTTATTTTAGTAAGATTAGCTAAAGATTTGTCTATTTTATTCAACCATATAAAGAACCAACTCATTGATTCATTGATTCTTTGCAGTTTTTCGTCTCAATTTCATTAATTTCTGTCCTAATCCTTGTAATTTCCTTTCTCATTCTATCCTTGGGTTTGTATTATTCTTGTTTTTCTAGGACCTTGAGGTGCATCCTTAGGTTATTTTTTAGAGCTTGTTCTGTTTTTCTGATGCGAGAATTCACTGCTATGAACTTTCTCTTAGGAATGCTATCACTGGGTTCCATAAGTTCTGGTATGTCATGCTGACATTTTCAGTTGATTGTGTAAAGTGTCTAATATTTTTCTTTGATTTCTTCTGTGATGCATTGATTGTTCAAGAGAGTATTGTTTAATTTACATGTTTTGTCTTATTTGTATGGTTTTTTGTCACTGATTTCTAGTTTCTTTGTACTATGATAACAGGTATGGAATAATTTTTATTCTGTTGCATTTAATTAACAATGCTTTATTGTCTAGTAGGTGGTCTTTTTATGGTTTGTGTGTAGACGTCCTGCCAAAGCCTCATGAAGTCATGAGGTGGATCCATATGTATTTTAGGATTGCTTTTTTCAGTTCTGTAATGAATGTTACTGGTATTTCGATTGAGATTGTGGCAAGCCTACGTTTGTGAATGATTCATGGTCCAGTGCTGGGGTTATAGGTGTGAGGGCTACACCCACCCTGGGGAGGGGAACCTGCATAAAACGTAAGGGAGGGAAAGAGCCTTGGTCTCTACTACTCCTCTTTGTTTCGCTCTTGGTGTTGACACTGCTGTCTTCAAATGCCATGAACTGTTGTTCTCTTTCATGAGCCACACTGCCTTGGAGCCAGCCAAGTGTGGGCTGAAATCTCCAAAAACAATGAGCTAAACAAATCTTTCCTTCCTTAATTGTGGGCATAGGTATTTTGTCTAAGCAATGAGGGAAAAGTAACCAAGGCAGGTCTATTTTGGAGAAAATCCCATGACCTGCCGTGAAGAATATGTATTCTGCTATTATTGAGTGGAACAATTTGTAGATATTTATTATGTTCATTTGTTGGAAGGTTTGGTGAAATTCTGATATTTATTTGTTGATTTATTTATCTACTTGATCTGTCCATTTGTGGCAGTGGGGTACTGATACAGCACAGTACTATTATATTGGTGTTTATTGAGTTTGCATGTTCATCAGTATTTGTTTAATGAATTTGGGTGTTCCAGTATTTGGTATGTATGTTTATAATTGTTAACTTTACTTGTTGAATTATTCCTTTAACTGATATGTAATGACCTTCTTTTGTTCTTCTGATCAGTACTATCTTGAAATTCATTTTGCCTAAAACCCTTGCTTTCTTCTGGCTTCCCATTGCCTAGAATAATGTTTTCCGTGCTGATTTTTTGATGTTGTTGCTTCTCACTTGTTGAAACAAGGTCTTGAACTCATGGCAGTCCTCGTGCCTCAGCTTCCTCAGTGCTGTGATTACAGACATTCATCACTACACTCAGCTGCCTATTAATTTTTAATCTGTGACTGTTTCTTGAATTAAATATGTTTCTTGTATATTAAATATTATTAGATTTTATTTCTTGTTCCACTCTACCAACAGGTGTCTTTTGATTGGAGAACTGAAACCATTCACATTGCGAATTATTAGTGAGAGGTACTGACTAATTCCTGTGATTGTGTTATTTGTTTATTGCTGATTTCCTCAATTTTCCCACTATTTGCTTAGTTGTTCTTGAGGTCAGGTATATTCTTTTACTTTTTCTTTTTTTTTTTTTTTAATTATTATATTGTTGGCCTCATTGTATCTTTCTAGGATACCCATGGAGTGAAGCATATCAACCCCAAAAGATAACAACCTCCAGCGCTGATTTATGTATCTGCAAAACTTTCCTTTAAATTTTTTTTTCTTTTTTTCTTTTTTTCCTTTAAAATTGATGCGGAAATAAGGTATTTTCCTGACAAGGAGCACCTCATGAAATTCATGACCACCAAACCAGGATTACAAAAATTTCCCAAGGAATTTTTCAGAGTGAGGAGTGAAATCAGAATAACAGTTTGATGTAAAGAGAGTAGTTGTACCCTAGATTCTCATCCTGTCTCTCTGTCCTTCCTAGATATGTAGACTTCAAAAACCCACTTAATTTTACACCTCACAGGGTGAGCAAACTAGCATCATGCTTGACAGAATGGGTGCTGAATCTAGCTTTTCAAGCTAGCTTTCACCTTTTGCCAACTATATGCCCATGAGACACTCTCACTATTTTGAGACTCAGTTTCTTATTCTGAAAAATGGGCACAATGTCAACAAACAACGCAAAAACACAAACAAGTATGAACCAGCCTATGACTCTTAGAAAGCATTAAATAAGCCAGGGGATGTGAATTTTAGCGGTGCTAGTTTAGCTGTGCTACTCTATCCTCTGCCTCTAAAACTAAATAAATGCATAAAACAAACCATATTCTTTACTCACAGCAAAGGATTGATAAGAAGGAGGGAAGGTTGCAGATAAAACACTTGGTTTTTGCATTTCTGTTTGTATATCTTTTCAGTATAAAAATTTACATTCCTGACGTGGAGCTGGCACCTGCACATAGCACACCTAAATCCCTTCTTTTCATCTGCCAACTGTGTCTCTTGGTCCCCCTCCTATGTGAGAAAGATTTATCTCCCTAATGCCTATTATTTATGTTTGTTTTCCTTTTATTTATCAGTTGAGATTCTCATGTCACAGAAACCATGAATTATTTAAGCTTGTGTGTGTTTTATTTCACACAACACTACAGTCTCAAGGTACATTCACTTTCCTACATTTATTCAGTTACATTTTTTATAACAGAATAGTATTCTAGTGTATGTAAATACCACATTTTCTTTATCTATGCATCAGCTGAACATGTAGGCTACGTTCAAGATTTAGTTGTTATAAATTGTGCTGTTATAAACATCGGTTTTCATATATTACTGTCATTTGATGTCTTCACCCTTTTATGGGACGATGCCTAGAAGGGGAATATCTAGGTCAAATAGAAATTTGAGTTTTGGCTTTTTAAATAAGCACCATTCTGATTTCCAAAGTGGTTGTACCAGTTTACTTTCCCATCAGTAATGTAGAAGAGTTGCTTTTGCCCTGCATCCTCACCAGTATTTGTCATTATTTTTCTTGATGATGGTTATTTTTTTTTTTTTGGAAGAAGATGGAATGTCTGGTCATTTATAACCCCTTTCAAAAGAAATGGAAGTGTATCTCAGATGAGAGCTTGTGGGAATGTGTAAGTGAAGAACGCACTTGAGAGATAGAACAATTAGGGCTTGTGTGTGGTCTCATAGACTCTGTGTGGAAGGAAATCTCATTGAGTTGAGGCAAAGCCTTTTTTGTTTTACGGCTGGTGGCTTTTTAAGGATGATATAATTGGAAAAAGGAAGAGTTTATTAAATTCTCTTAAATTAATAAAGAATGAGGGATATTGACCTATGAAAACTTTCAATAAGTGCATCAAAAGAATAAGGCAGCACTAAATACAAAATCATTAACCATCTCTTTTTTGTTTACATTATGACTCTTTCCCCTAAACTATGAGTTTCCATGTCTTATTTAAAATGATTAAATAGTAGGCTAATAAGTCTTTTTTTTTTTTTTCTGTCTTTTTGAGACAGGGTCTCACTATGCAATTCAGGCTGGCCTTGAGCTCACTGTGTAGCCCAGGCTGGTCTTGAACTAGCAATGATCCTCCTCCCTCAACCTCCCTAGTGCTGGGATTACAGGTGTGAGCCACCACACCCAGCTAGGTTAATAAATCTTTGAATAAACTTTTACACTGTTTGTGGAGCCAGCTTTAGGAGGGTGACAGGAATTCTTGAACAGCATGTTAGGCAGTGATGGTGAAGTAACGAAGCCCAGATCAATAAATGGTACATGGAAGTATCAGGAGAGAAACAGAAGACGCAGTGTCTCCCTCTTCTAAGATAATCTATAACCATCACAGTGCAGATACAGTGTTTGATGGCTGTCTTAACTGCCGCCTCTGATAATTATGTTACTTATAAAAATTCTATTTGTTTGGTACTGGTTTATGCACAGTTTTCATCTCCTGAAGATTTCTCAGTATGCACAGATATGAAGATGCAGTAATCAGGAAAGTGGATCTTAAATTACCCTAATTGAGAGAATCAAAAACATCGTCAGAGCCTCCACATAACACTGTCATGGGTTATATTCTGCACATAAGAACAATCAATGATTGTGGCTGCTTACATATTCCCATGTGACCCACTGACGTCGGCTAGAATTATGAGAACCAGTGTGATTATCTGTGCTTACTAGCATTTTAGATTTTAAAATTACCAGGATCTGGAATGAAGTCTTGTGATTTGGAAACTTAAGTTATCCAACTTGTCATAGTTGGTTTTTAAGCAACCTACTTAAACAGGTCCCTTTGTTCTGTCTTGTGGTTATCTCTCTCTCTCTCTCTCTCTCTCTCTCTCTCTCTCTATATATATATATATATATATATGAGACAAGTAGTCATAAAATGAAGAGAAACATAGCTGTTTTCTTCTTGCAGGTCCACTTGAGAGGCAATTTGAAATTCAAGATCATATTATCTGAGGAAGCACTGTATCACAAGATTTGAAATAATGCTAAAGCTTTTAGGAACTGTGAAATGCTACATAAATACTAGTAATACTAGAGTTTCACACTACAGGCTAAAATGAATATATATATTTGCCTGGTGAGTATCAATATTTTCTGTCCTCATGTTCAAGTGTCCTACTACTATTGCTGAAACACACACAAAACCTTCACATACTCACTTGTTTCTTACTGTGATTAGCTTCAAATGAACACTTGGTTAGCATTTCTTCATTGTATCTTCATGATGTACTGTGAAACACTTGACATGATTCCACTTACAAGGCTGAAGAAACTGTGGCCCTGAGAGATCAAGCAACTTTTCCAAGGTAGATGATAGAACTAGAAATCAAACCTGAGTCTGCTTAAGACCAAAAACAAAAGTCCTCACCACAACATTTGGTTCATGCCCTGATCCTTCCAGTTTTCCTTATTCTACAAATAAAAAGTTTTCCTTCTTTTAGAGGCTTGTTAAACTTTGTCTTGGGCAATTATATTCATTAAGGTAACATTTAAAAATACCTTCTGTCGACTAGGTACTTTCTGAAAGCAGTAACTACCAAGAAGGTAAGAATTTCATCACTCTGTTCAAATATGCTGTGTTGTACTGTGGTATCATACATACATTGGATTCACAGGGACTTATGGTGATGGATTTCCCCTTTCTCACGCTACACTTTCAATGTTATGTGGGGTTACATTGGGCTCTTCACTGTGTTGTCTCTCAGAAACGCACGCTATTAAGTCTTATACTGCTTACAAAGCTTTGTCAAAGCAGGAAAATTGGAAAATCCATACATGTACACTATAACTCTTTACTACTTCTACAAAGAAATGACACACAATTTTTTTCTTCATTGGTGAGGAACAGTCACATGGTCCTCCCTATCTGCACAGAGCCTGGGGAATTTAGAGGAACAAAAGAAATGTATCTACCATATGTTTGCCTTTCTGGAACTCATAGTCTAGCGCCGTTTTCTAGAACATCAGTATCATAAGAAAAAGTAGTTTTTATGTCTTTTGCTTAATGAAAAATTCCAAGGACTGAATTTATGCCCTGGAATGTAGTCACCATTCAAAAAATAATTTTCAAATAAATTAATTACTGTGAAGAGAAACGAGAGTAGGTACATTATTTGCATCCATGTATCATGTCCCTTCCTAGGCTGTGCAAGCTTTGAGGAAATTATTTCCTGTGTCTTCACCTCCCCTCCCTTTCTTCATCAAGCAAGTCATTTGTACATGGTATGAAATGGATAAATGCCTATTGATCAATCACCGACTGCATTTCTGAGCTTTGGAAGCTGGTTGCAATGTTTTCCAACTGGACAATGTGTACTTGGAAATGCATATTGTGTACTGTAAGGCGCTATGTAATTCAGTACCCATACTTCATACTCTGGCTCAGAGTGGTTCAGAGATGCACTTCGTTCAGCTTTGGAGAGGAGGACACATCACTTCTTTCCTTCATTGGCATTATTTCCTCCTCCCACTCTTCCTTCCTTCTTCCCTACCTTCTTTCCGTCTCATTTTCTGATCCCACTTTTCTCTCTTTCAGTATCTGTACAATTTCTTTCTCTCTTTTTCTTTCCCCCTCTTCCTTCCTCTATAATTTCCTCCTCCCTCCTTCACTTGTCCCCTCCCTCCATCCCCCTCTTGCTTTGTCCTTTCTTCCTTTCCTCTCTCTTCAAAAAAGTGAAGATATAGCAAGGAATCAGTTTAATCCTTCTTTGCTGTAATGACACAGTCAATAGAATACAATCAATGCGTAATTTAGCTGATGGCTTCATATCTGGGAGGAAAAACTACATCTACTTTCTTTGGGGGCCATTTGCTGTCATTCAATTTTTAAGAATGTGGAGGAAAAGAGTAGCAGAGTGTTCACAAGCAGAGATTTTCATACATATTTTATCACTGAGTTTCTTTTTCAAAAATTGTCGGTATGTTTTAAAATAAATATTGCTTATGGTTGACAAAGGGGTCAACCAAACCCACTGGAAAAAAGAAGGCCTGTTCAATAAATGGTGCTGAAAAAACTGGCTGGCCTCTTGCCGAAAACTGAAAATAGACCCCAGTCAACACCATGCACCAAACTCAGGTCAAAATGGATCACAGACCTCAATATTAAAACAGAAACTCTAAATCTATTGGAAGAGAAAGTAGGAAAAATTCTTGAAGACATAGGAGTAGGCAGAGAGTTCATGAACAAAAATGAAGCTGCAAGGGAAACACTTCAAAGAATCAATAATTGGGACCTCATCCTACTGAAAAGTTTTTGTACATCTAAAGAAATCACCAGCAAAGTAAAAAGAAAACCCACAAATTGGGAAAAGATCCTAGCTGGCTATCCCTCAGACAAAGGTCTTCTATCTAGAACATACAAAGAATTAAAAACCATGCACCTGTCCAAATTCAAAGACCCAATCCAGAAATGCGCATCTGAGATGAATACACACTTCTCCGATAAAGAAATACAAATGGCAAATAAATATAAAAGAAAATGTTCCACATCCTTAGTCATTCGAGAAATGGAAATAAAAACAACATCGAGATTTCATCTCACTCCAGTAAGACTGACCACTATGAAAAAATCATCCAATAGCAGATGCTGGCGAGGCTGTGGAGAAATAGGGACTCTATTACACTGCTGGTGGGAATGCAGACTGGTGCAACCACTGTGGAGAGCCGTTTGGAGATTTCTCAGCAAACTAGGTCTCGAGGTTCCATTCAAACCAGCTATTTCCCTTCTGGGTAATTTCCCAGAAGATCTGAAAACATCATATCACTCTCATATATGTGCACCCATGTTTATAGCAACTCAATTTGTAATAGCTAAAATGTGGAAGCAACCCAAGTGTCCATCCATAGAAGAGTGGATTAAAAAACTATGGCATTTTTATATAATGGAATATTATTCAGCTATAAAGAAAGACAGTTTTGGGGACTTTGTAGGAAAGTGGTCAAAACTGGAGTCCATACTCATAAGTGAAATAAATCAGCGGTAAATGTGCAGGCAACATATTGTATCACTGGTGTAAGAACCTGAGGGTGGGAATATAAACTAAGAGACATGAAGGAAATCTGTTCAAAAACAAAGAACAGATGGGATGAGGGAAAGGAGAAAAGAAACAGACAAAAATGTATGTATGTATATATGAATATACATATATGCAGGAGGGCTAACATGGTTCTACTATTGTATTATATCACCTAATGTTAAGTAATAATTGATGATGGGTTATTTGATCAATGTTGTATGTCTGTATGTGTTATCCTGAACACACACTTCAAAGATATCAATATGTAAAGCAGCAACTATTGGTGGTTTTTTTTTCTTTTTTTTTGTCTTTGGTTTTTTGCTTTTTGTGTTTTTCTGTTGTTGAGAGGATTGTCTGACCAATTTTGCATGTCTGTATCTGACTTCATATATATACACTTCGAAGATATCAATAGGTAAAGCAACAACCACTGTTGAGTCCATGTCACCTTGTCTGTAGATCAGTTTTGATTGTACTATTTTTTATGCTAATTTGTGTCTGTGTGTTAATATGTTTTTGTGCTTTTATTTTTTAAAAAACAACAAAAAAATCTTGGTTATGGTGGCACATACCTATAATCCTGGCACTCCGGGAGACTGAGGCAGGAGTATAATTGTGCATTTGAGGCGAGCCTGGGCTACAAATTGAGCTCAAGGACAGCCTGAACTGCACATCAAGACCTTGGTTCTTTTATTTTTATTTTTTTATTTTAAAAGTAAAAGCACAAAAACATTTTAACAAACAGACACAAAGTAGCATGAGAAATAGTACAATCTAAACTGATTTTCAGACAATGTGACATGGACTCAACAATGTTTGTTGCTTTACCTATTGATATCTTCGAAGTGTATATTCATGCACACAAATACAGACATGTGAAATTGGTCAAACAATTAATCATCTCAACAACAGGAAAAATAAAAAAAGAAAGAAACCGGAAAGCATTAACAAAGAGGCACAAAGTAGTACAATAACAGTAAGAACAGAATTGAATTATAGAGAAAGCATCAGAAAACCAACAGTAGTTGCTGCTTTGCAAATTGATATCTTCAAAATGTGTGCTCAGGATTACACATACAGACATACAAGATTGATCAAATAACCTGTCATCAACTATTCCTTAGCATTAAGTGATATAATACAATAGTAGAACCATGTTAGCCTTCCTGCACATATGTATCTACATATATACATATATACATTTTTGCCTCTTTCTTTTCTCCTTTACCTCATCCCATCTGTTCCTCACTTTTGAACAGATTTCCTTCATGTCTCTTAGTTTATATTCCCACCCTCAGTTTCTTACACCAGTGATACAATACGTTGCCTGCTCATGTACCGCTGATTTATTTCACTTATGAGTATGTACTCCAGTTTTGACCACTTGCCTAAAATTCCCCAAACCTGTCTTTCTTTATAGCTGAATAATATTCCATTATATAAAAATGCCACAGTTTTTTAATCCACTCTTCTGTGGATGGACACTTGTGTTGCTTCCACATTGTAGCTATTACAAATTATGCTGCTATAAACATGGGTGCACATATATCAGAATGATATGATGTTTTCAGATCTTCTGAGAAAATACCCAGAAGGGAAATAGCTTGTTTGAATGGAACCTCTAGACCTAGTTTGCTGAGAAATCTCCAAACTGCTCTCCATAGTGGTTGCACCAGTCTGCATTCCCACCAGCAGTGTGATTAGAGTCCCTATTTCTCCACAGCCTTGCCAGCATCTGTTATTGGATGACTTTTTCATACTGGGCAGTCTTACTGGGGTGAGATGAAATCTCGATGTTGTTTTTATTTGCATTTCTCGAATGACTAAGGATGTGGAACATTTTCTCATATATTTATTTGCCTTTGTATTTCTTTATCTGCGAAGTGTATCTTCCTCTCAGCTGCCCATTTCAGTATTGGGTCTTTGAATTTGGACAGGTACATGTTTTTTAATTCTTTGTATATTCTAGATAGCAGTCCTTTTTCTGAGGGACAGCCAGCTAGGATTTTTTCCCAATTTGTTGGTTTTCTTTTAACTTTGCTGGTGATTTCTTTAGATGTACAAAAACTTTTCAGTAGGTTGAGGTCCCAGTTATTGATTCTTTGAAGTGTTTCCCTTGCAGCTTCATTTTTGTTCATGAATTCTCTGCCTACTCCTATGTTTTCAAGATTTTTGT
Source organism: Dinomys branickii (assembly GCA_004027595.1). Taxonomy (NCBI): domain Eukaryota; kingdom Metazoa; phylum Chordata; class Mammalia; order Rodentia; family Dinomyidae; genus Dinomys; species Dinomys branickii. The sequence goes on from PVLD010001508.1 coordinate 42,627, forward strand.
CTACTTTCTCTTCCAGTAGATTTACAGTTTCTGTTGTAATGCTGAGGTCTATCATTCATTTTGACCTGAGTTTGGTACATGGTGATAGACTTGGGTCTATTTTCAGTCTTTGGCAAGAGGCAAGCCAGTTTTTTCAGCACCATTTATTGAACAGGCCTTCTTATTTCCAATGAGTTTAGTGGACCCCTTTGTCAAATATTAGGTAGGTGAGTGCGTTTTTCATTATGGTTGCACCATCCAGTCAGTTCCATTGTTCCTCAGGTCTGTTTTTAGCCAGTACGAGGTTGATTTTATTACAGTAGCTTTGTAGTATAATTTCAGGTCAGGGACTGTGATTCCACCTGACTTGTCCTTATTGCCCAGGATTGCTTTTGCTATTCTGGGTCTATTCTGGTTCCAGATGAATTTGAGGCATATTTTCTCTAGATCTATGAGGTATGCTAACAGTAGTTTAATGGGAATTGCATTGAATCAGTACAACAGTTTTGGTAGTATGGCCATTTCTACAAAGTTAGTTCTTCCTATCCATGAGCAGGGTATGTTTTTCCATTTATTGAAATCCTCTTCGTTTTCCTTTTTCAGAGTACTGTAGTTTTCACTGAATAAATCTTTCACATTCTTTGTTAGATTCATTCCTAAGTATTTCAATTTCTTGGTTGCTATTGTAAAAGGTATGGTTTCCTGAATTTCTCTCTGTCTGTTTGTTGTACATGTATAGGAATGCTATTGATTTTTGGGTGTTGAATTTGTATCCGGCTACGTTGCTGAATTTGTCAATTAATTCCAGGAGTTTTCTTGTGGAGATTTTGGGGTCCTCCATGTATAGTATCATGTAATCTGCAAATAGTGATAGTTTAACTTCTTCCTTTCCTATCCTTATTCCTTATATTTCTCTCTCTTTTCTAATTGCTCTAGCTAATGCTTCCAGAACTGTGTTGAATAGGAGTGGTGACAATGGACATCCTTGTCTTGTTCCTGACTTTAAAGTGAAAGTTTTCAGTTTATGTCCATTTAGTATGATGTTGGCTGTTGGTTTGTCATAGATGGCTTTGATCAGATTGAGGTAGAGGCCATCTATTTCTTTTTTTTTCTAGGGTTTTTAACATGAATGCATGTTGGGCTTTATTGAAAGCCTTTCTGCATCTATTGAGATGATCATGTGTTTTTTTCCTTTGGCTGTATTCACATGATGTATTACATTAATTGATTTGAGAATATTGAACCATCCCTGCATTCCTGGAATAAATCCAACCTAGTCATGGTGTATAATTTTTCTTATGATTTGCTGTATTCTATTTGGTAGTATTTTGTTGAGTATCTTTGCATCTATGTTCATTAGGGAGATTGGCGTATAGTTCTCTTTCTTTGTTGGGTCCTTCTCTGGTTTTGGTATCAGTATAATACTTGCCTCCAGAAATGTATTAGGGAGAGTTGCTTCCTTTTCGATTTCATTGAAGAGTTTGAGGAGTGTTGGCATTAGATCTTCTCTGAATGTTTTATAGAATTCTGCTGTGAATCCAACAGGGCCTGGGCTTTTCTTTTTGGTAAGTTTTTAATAATGTTTTCAATCTCATTAATTGATTTTGGGTTGTTCAGGATTTTTACATCTTCCTGATTCAATTTTGGCAATTTGTACCTTTATAGGAATCTGTCCATTTCTTCCGTATTTTCTATCCTATGGGAATAGAGATTTTCAAAGTAGGTATTAATGATCTTTTGGATTTCTTTTGGATCTGTAGTGACTTCATCCTTTTCATTCCTTATTGAACTAATTTGAGATATTTCCCTTCTTTTTTTGATAATGTTGGGGGGTTTATCAATGTTATTTATTCTTTTGAAGAACGAACTCTTTGATTCACTAATTTTTTGTAGAGTTTTTTTTTATCTCAATTGCATTAATTTCTGTCCTGAGTTTTATAATCTCCTCCCTTCTGTGGGCTGTTGGTTTGGCTTGTTGCTCTTTTTCTAAGAGTTTGAGGTGTATCATTAGGTTATTTATTTGCTCTCTTTCTGTTTTCTTTCTATATGAGTTCATTGCTATAAATTTCCCTCTAAGGACTGCTTTCTTTGCATCCCATAGATTCCGGTAAGTTGTACTTGTGCTTTCATTTATTTGTAGGTATTTTTTAATTTCTTCTTTAACTTCTTGTGTGACCCATTGGTTATTCAGAAGGTTGTTGTCTAATTTCCACGTGTTTATGTGGTTTTTGGAGTTCTCTTTGTCATTCATTTCCAATTTCATTGCACTGTGGTCTGATAATATGCATGGGATAATTTCAGTTCTTTTGCATTTAGGTAGATATGCTCTATGGACTAGAATGTGGTCAATTTTAGAGAAAGACCCATGTGCAGGTGAGAACAATGTGTATTCTGATGTTGTGGGGTGGAACACTCTGTATACATCTACTAAGTCCATTCGTTCACACTTTTGGTTCAGGTCTGTTATTTCTTTGCTGAGTTTCTGTCCAGTTGACCTGTCTCTTTGTGTCAGAGGGGTGTTTAAGTCCCCTATTACAATAGTGTTATTAGTTATTTGATTTTTCACGTCTGTTAAGATTTGACTTGTAAAGTTAGGTACTCCATTGTTTGGTGCATAAATGTTTAGGATTGTTACCTCTTCCTCTTGCAGCTTTCCCCTAACTAGTATGTAATGGCCTTCTTTATCTCTTTTAATTGTTTTTGGTTTGAAGTTTACATTGTTTGCAAACATAATAGCTACCACTTCTTTTTTCTGGGGCCTTGTTGCATGGAGAATTGTTTTCCAACCTTTAGCTTTCAACCTGTGGATTTCCTTTCGAGTAAAATGTGTTTCCTGTATACAGCATATTGTTGGATTGTGTTTCTTAATCCACTCTGCCAATCTTTTCCTTTTGACTGGTGAATTGAGGCCATTTACATTAATGGTTATCTTGGTTATATGTTGGTTTATTCTAGTCACATTATTTACTTGTTGTTTTCCTTCTTTTGCTGACTGTTTTATTATTTGTTCTGTTTAGGGAGTTATTTCTATAGCTGTTCTTGGGATTGTGGTCTCTTTTTTCTCTGTCTAGTATATCTTTTAGTGCTTTTTGCAATGCTGATTTGGCACTCATGAAGTTCTTCAGTTGTTCTTTGTCGTGGAAATATTTTATTTCTCTATTGAATTTGAGGGATAGTTTTGCAGGATACATCAGTCTGGGTTGGAAGTTGTTTTGTCTCAGAATCTGTAATATCTCGCTCCAAGCTCTTCTTGATTTCATGGTTTCCGTTGAGAAGTCTGCTGTGATTTTGATTGGCTTTCCTTTATAGGTGATCTGTTTCATTTCTCTAGCAGCTTTTAATATTGTGTTCTTTTGCTGAATATCTGGGATCTTTACTATTATATGTCTGTGTATGTTTTTCTTTGGGTTATGGATCGTTGGGTTTCTATATGCCTCGCTTAACTGAACTTCAGTATCTTTTACCTTGTTTGGGAAATTTTCTGCTATTATTTCAGCAAATATTATTTTTATATCGTTTGTGTCATCTCCTGCTGTTTTACTCACTCCTATTACTCGAATATTGTTACGTTTTGCCTCATCTTGCTGCTGTTGGATTGACTTTTCTTGTGTCTTTGATGATATCATGAGATCCTTCCTTTCACGCTCATAAGCTGCCATGATGTCTTCAATGTCTGAAATTCTATCTTCGGTTTCATTTAAGCGGTTTTGCAAGCTTTCCATGGAAGTTTTCAAATCCTGGCAATCTCTTTGGACCTGTTTCATTCTTGGTAATTCATTCTTAAATTGCTCTTGTAATGTTTCCATTTGTTTCCTATTTTCTTCTAATCTTTTATCTATTTCTTCTCTATGTGTACGGAGCATTTCTTCCATTATAGTTTTCAGTTCATTTTTTGTCTGAGAGATCATTGCAGGTATGTGGCTTACTTCTTCTTTAAGCTCTTTTATGGCTTGTTGGAGTTGTTTCATTTCGGATGCAATCGTTTCATAAGTTGCAGGTATGTGGCTTCCTAGTTCCCCTGTATCCTCGCATTCAGGACTTGTTCTGGGTGGGGTTGAGTTCTGAGACTGCATTTTGTTCCTCTGTTTTCCTATTTTTGGGTATCAGATTCAAAATATTGAGCTACAAATTCCCCAGACAGTTCAGCAGGCAAAGGTCTGCTGCAGAGGCTGCTCCAATGACTCCTTCTCTTCGGGAGAATGTCCCTTATGCTTTCTGCTGAGAGTTTCGCTTAAAAGGGTGTTCTGATGCTGGTTTGCTACTCCCTACCAAGAGACCTGGGTGGGCTGTGTAAGACCGCTCCCCCGCCCTCCCAGGATTCCCTGCAGTTGTAGGGACGGATCTCCTCCCCCACTTGGTGATCCGGTCATGGGCGCAGATAGCTCACCAGTTTTTGGAGTCCCTGCAGGCAGGAAGGTTCCAAAGTGCCAGTTTTTTGTGCTATGCTTGCGATCCAATGCTCGCCGCCACTTCTGTTTCCTTGTTCTCTCTGGGTCTGGGGAAAGGAGCGGGATGCTCCGCTCCTCTGTGCTCCTCACACCACCTCGGCTGTAGACTGCAGGTCGCTGAGGGCCTTGGCTGCGTAACCTGTCCAATGCGCGTGAGATCTGAGACCGCCCGGCGTTGCCACTACTAAAAAGCTGATTTCTGATGGGAATCGCTGGGAAGCTGTGCCGGTTCGTGAGGCGGGAGGGATCGAGCTGGCTGTGCCCCCAGGGCGCTCGGACCCAGCCAAGCCCCCTCGCTCCGCAGAGCGTCTCTGTTGCCCAGTGTTCGGGGCTTTCGCGTCTTGCCACGGCAATTTGGGCCGCCCTGCCGCGTCTCCCCCCGCAGCTCGGAGAAACACGTTCAGTTTTAACTTCCCAGCCGAGGTCCCGGCATTCATGCTCACCAAGTCTGTCTCGAGCTGGTGGTGTTTATCAAGGAGGATTGCTCCTTTGCTGCTCACCTGGTTGCCATCTTCCCGGAAGTCAAGACCTTATTTCAAAAAGACAAAAAAAAAAAAAAATAGTAGTATTTAGAATTAAGAATGGCCAATGAGATTTGTAGCCAGACAAGCTATGTTTGAAACTGGTTTAATTCGTTGCATGTCTCTGGAGAATTCACTTAATTGTCCTTTGTTTTGTAGTAAATATTGTATTACATTATATGGACATAATGCTGAGTGTTTGCAAGGAGTGTTCTGAGATTTCCATGAGGTATTTTATACTAAGATTTTAGTATGTAATGTCTATGAGAGGAAAGGCAGAGCAGGGGAAAGGAAGGGAAAGGAAGGGAAGAGAAGAGAAGGGGATAGGAGGGAAGGGAAAGGATAGGAGGGGAAGAGAGGGGAGTCAAGAGGAGGAGAAAACAGAGAAGGGAAGGGAATTTATGAGGAGGAGAAGAAGGGGAAGAAAGGGAAGCAAAAAACACAACAAATCATATGAGAGAAATGAAAAGGAAAACACTAATAATAATACCCGATGTAACCTTTGATGGCAAAGCTTCCTGTTCAATCACGGCCAAGAATGTCAGCTTGCCTCTGTTTTATTTTATTTCTGACTCTGCCCCTTTGACATTGAGAGGCCAGCTATGTCTCAGCTTTGCAAATCAGACCCTATTAATGTCTACAAGGAGCCTAGATACTATTATGTTCAGCATGAGTAAGAGAATCTTCCCCTTGCGGAGAGTAGCGTAAACAAATTAGAGCTCATTCTTATTCCACAGAGAAGTCCAGAAGCTGACAGTCCCAGGCTCACAAGGGCACTGGCTTTAGTCCTTTTCCAGCATTTTACTCTGCCTTCATGCTGTGCTTTTATAATTTAAAAATGTCTCCTAGAACTCCAGCCATCATTGTACTCCATCTGGAAGGAGAAAATGAGCACAGTGGATGGTCCCTTTGAAACATAATTTGGAAAGGGCTTCCTAAAATGATCCCTTAAATTTCCTCAAACAACTTAGTCATATGGAGGGATAGAAAATGTAGTTTCAATCTTAGTTCTTTACTACTCTTCTTCAACTACCACAGCTAGATGCCTTGCTGTGGACAGGGATGGATGGGAGAGCGAGGACTAGGAGGTCTTCACCATAGTCACTCTCTCCAGTCATTCAGTCAGTGATTGTTTACTTACCTTATCCTACTGACCAGCGTTATGTTGGGCTACAGACTTGACTACACAAAACATTACTTGGCCTTATATCCAGTCAGTAAGAGATAACAGAGGATCAGTTAGATGCAGCAGGTTCAGAAAATGTGGGATATATATCTACAATGTAAACATTGGACATGTAGCACAAATAGAATCAGACAAAATTGGTATATATGGTTGGTAAGCCTGGGTGATCTCAAGAGAGAGCACAGAGTTAAATGAGGAATGATGAACACTGTACCAAATTTCAGGCAGTTTCCCTAATCTGATATCACTTGTCCTAAATTCTGAAGAAGATTTCCAAAGAATAAGTCACAATGGCAAATTTAATAATTTTACTGCTAATAGTGTTGTTTCCAAATCAATCCCACTGTGGTTTTTCGGTGGATGGCTTCCTTGTTCTGCATTCTTTGTTCCTTTTCTTTCATAATATTACACATCCAAATCGTTGTCCCAGTTCCTCCTCTGTGCCTTTTACCAAGGCAACCAGAATGTTTTCCTGTTCCAGTCTAGAGTTTGGCCATGTGTCTTGGTGTGGCCAGTGGAATATCAGCAGATATAACCTGGGTAGAGCTACTAACCACGTGTATGTGGGATTCCTTCTCATCTTACACTTCCGCCATCTGCCATGAGAATGGGTCCTGGGTCATTGCTGGTCACAGAAAGAGGAAACATGTTGAACAGATGCATGTACACATATGAGCAAGATCCAGACTTCACCAAAGCGAAATCACAGTCAACTTATAGAGTTGACAAACAAACTTGTTATAAGACACTGAAATTCAAAATTATTTATTACACAGGCTTACTCATGCAGTACAAAATGATGTTTTTCTTTTTATATCTTATTTAATGTCTGCTATAATATTAAATGTAGTAGTATTTTAGAGATAAGTAATTGAGGTAATTATAAATTATATAGTTTAGCTAAAGGCACAAACTCAAAGATTCAGAAGATTCTGAAATATGCTGATGTCTGCTGGCCTCTAAAACTGTATCTTTCTAATTTTCTGAGCTATGATTTTTATACACCCTATGCATTCTTTCTTATATTACCTTATGTGATTATGGAATTGTTACCATAACAACATTAGATAATGTACTGAAAATGTCTTTTTCCTGATTAGAAAATCTCTGACTTTCAGTTCATGAATTTCAGATGCATCTAACTCTGATCTTAGCCATAGGGATGAAGAAATGGCACAAGTAAGATGAACCAGACATCTGGGGAGCTCCGTTTAAAATGATTGGTGCAGGAGCAGACAAACTGGCAAATCAGATCAATCAAAAACTAAAACCATCCACAAAAAACCACACACTCTTACTGAGACAGAGGATACTGAGGCCCAGGTTAAATTCCAGGCTGTCAAGACCTGTCTTTGATAAACCTGTTTGAGAAAGAACCTACAGAGAGGAAGGCACAGGTAAGAAACTACCCCAAAAGACCAAGTTAGAAAAGACACCTGGGGTTGGTATCAGTGCACTTTCTGGATGCAGTTGTTCTGATCTGTCCTGCTACAGGGTACAGTCACATTGTAAATTTCTTAGTTTTGTATATTGCAGCTGAGAGAAGTCAGATGAACATGGGTAATTCAAGTCTAACTATATTATAATTATAAATTTTTAAAATGTATTTTATCATATTTTTGGCCAAAGAAAAGGGAGGAGTAAGAGGAAGATATCTGATTTTAACTGCATTAAAAGTATGATGGGCCAAGACTTTGCTTTTAAGTTAAAGAAAATGTCTTTGGAATCACAGCTTTTCATGCCTATTTACTTCCTTCTGCCTTCTAAAGTTCTTGGTTATAAACAGAGCTGGGTTAATTAATGGGCGCAAATTCCTGGAGTCTGATTAATCAAAGAATCTTTGTGATTGTTTCCAAATTTTGCTTGCCTTCTAAAGGCCAATCCAACTTATTTGTGGCAAAGCTAACTTCTCTGTACCTCACCATTCCCTCCCTACTCCATGAGGAAACAAACGCGGATATCCTTGTCTAAAATCGTACAAAGAGGAGTTTCATTTTTGTCCATAGTATTTTAACCCTTCCTACTGCCTGCAACTCAGTGATCTTCTGTACGTTAGAGTAAAGCGAAGATGGTCCTTCCTGCCTGAGAAAAGAGAGGTATATTATGATGACATGTTCTCCACTCTTTTAATTTCACATATCATTTAGCTGATTGAAAGGGGATGGCTGTATGTCTCGATCTGCTCCTTTTGCGATTTCAAACAATCTGCTTCCACTCAGCTCCTGCCTTTCCATGCCTGTTGTCCTCTATGAAATCTCTCTATGCAGTTATCAAATATTACCAAAACAAGGAAGTGCTGGAAGAAAGCAGGATGTACCGATTGCTAGGGAGCAGTGCCAGCCTCTAGCTAACATTATTCCTAGAAAATTGTTTGGGAACACTAAGAGAGTAGAGCTATAGTATTTCCCTGTAACAGGAGATAGCAGGTGGCCTGGAAGGGTAACACAAATCCGAACAATTGGTGGGAAAGTGATAACTCCAAATACATGACATGTCAGACTTTCCCATCACCAAGAAGAAATGAAAAGACCGGGATGTGTAAGAAGTGTGTTGTCTTTTAATACCTTTAGTTTACTAACCAAAATCACCTAACTAATCAATTGGGAAGTGAAGACTCAAACTTAGGTTTATCTGGTGTCACAGTACATTTGATAGGTGATGTCCATAGCTACATTAGTTTGTCCTAGCATGCTTTTGAAATTCAAAATAATTATTTAAAATTCTCTCTCTCTTTTTTTCTTCCTACTCAAAGCCTTCTAGGTACTTTTTCCCCTTGTAGGTATTTTCACTTAGCTTTTATGTTACTGATAGTGTTATGCAGGTTATATCTCTCTAATCACTTCGTATATGTTTTTTAAAATGTAACTTATGTGGTCACTATTGTGAATGTGTGATGCTGCTGCTGCTGCTGGTGGTGGTGGTGGTGATCCACATTTCTACCATTTATCTAATAGGCAGCTGTCAAATGCCAGCTCTGCTATCTTTATTTGCTTGGGGACAGAGGGGAATACCTGAAAGAAACATCTTCCAGAAAGCTCACATTCTAGTGGATGGCAGTAAACAGACAAAAAACAAAACAGATAAGTGAATTGCGATTCATTAGAATAGAATAATTTTATGAAAGAGAAAAACAGTGTCTTACCACGCTGTTAGTCAGACGCTTCTCTTCCAAACTTGAGATAGAACTAATGCTAGCAGTTTACTTGATGCCCCTTGTGGTCCAGGCGAATGAAATATTTGCTTTTGTGAGGAGTGAATCTTCCAGGTCAGTGCCTTCAAGCGTTGAAATCTGACCTCTTAGCATTCACATCTCCATCTGGCACAGGAACCAGCAAAGGTGGGGACCATCGCCCTGTCATCTTGAGTCTCTGAATGACCAGAGCCAACCACAGTGGACAAGTAGCATGAGAGAAATTCAAGTTTTTATTTTAATTCACTAATGCTTGAATGCTTGATGACTCTTTCTTTATTACCTTTCATGAACATGAATGTCTTGTTTGATGGATATACTATTATAGCTATGATACCAAACATTTATGTAGCTTGCACAATTTAATCTCTACAAGATTGGAAGATATGTACTATTTCCATTTTACATAGATCTTAAGCACATCACACAGTGTTCAAATTACCTTTGCTATATAATAAACAACTCCAGAACCTAGTCAAAATAAAACAACTCCCCATCATCTCTCAAGTTCTGTAATTGGCTTGTTAGCATTTTGGTGATTTTCCTGTAATGTTGTAGTCTCTTTTAGTGGAGACTGCAGTCACCTGAAGGCTTGAGTTCACTGGATAATCTAAAGGATTCATGCATGTGGCTGGAAATTGATGGTGGTATTAAGCTGGGGGATCAGGGAATTTGCCAACTGAAACTCCTCCATCAGGATCATTTTGGTGATGGTGGTTTTTCAAATATAAAAACTATGTTGTTTAAAGGATTGCACAATACACTAGGAGATCTTTTCAGCCTCAGTATGATATCCTCTTGAAAGTCCTAGAATATCTCTTCCACTACACTCTATTAGCAAACTACTTTGATAATGCCAAAGGTTTGTTTTAAGAGGAGGGGAATTATGTGTAAGTCTTGATACAGTGCATAAGCTTGCATAAGAAGGGAAGGGATAGATTTTTAGATGATAAATGCTGGACTTGTGAGCTTTCCCATCACTGGTACAACATATCTAAGACGGGCCACTTAAAGGAGGATGGCTCATTAAGTTTAATTTGGCTTTTAATTTCAGAAGGTTCAGTCTATGATGAACTTGTTCCAGGGGAGATACATCATGGCCCAAAGTCAAGGAGGGGCAAAGCTGATCCCTTATCAGCAGCTTGAGAAGCAGAGCACAGGGGAAGCCTACTAGCACGAGCTATTCCCTGGAAAGGTAGACACCCCCAATGACCAACTTTTTCCCAACCTCTGACAGCATGTTTAGCTATGCACATTAGTACATCAGCCCACAGAGTATACTGCCCCCATGATTCAATCACCTCTCCAGGGAGCTGTCAATCTAGTCAAGGTGCAATTAAGCTTAACATTCAAATATGCAATTTGTAAGGTACAATGTGTCCTTATCTACATGTCTATCTTTGTGTCATTATGTCTCTGTCTGAAAGTATGAACAAATTTTGTGTACCTTGCTTATTTCATGAAAATCCACTTGAAGTGTGGAGATTGAAAGTGGGCATGGTATGGTACTTGATAACTTGTGTGTAAGTAAAGATGGCATAGATTATGTGTAAAAGTAAACAAGCCCCAGACCAAAGAGTCTTAACACAATGAAGTTACTTTTTATTCATATTGAATGTACAAAATGGGTCAAAGAGTTACTACTAAGGGATTAAGACCTATGGAAATTCATTTCCTTAGGCTGTACCTTCTGACGCACTTCCAGCATTCATATAGCACAAGAAAGAAACCCAGTACATGACATACTTGATCATAAGTGTACACATGGGAGTGATAACTATCATTCTGCTTATCTCATATAGACCCATGCAAGTCATATGACCCTTCTAAATTTCTGCAAAGTGCCCAACATGTGTGTCAAAATGTTTCAAAATAGCATGAATACCTTCATACTATCTGGATATCTATACAATGAGATCAGATTGAATATATAGAAACACATGGAATTTGAGACTTACCTTAATTACTTTTAGTTTTAGAGTTTCACCTCTTTTAATTTTCATTGTTTTTGACAGGCTGTTACTTTCTCTGAGTGTAGTTAGCATCATAAGTGTGTTAATATTTGATATCTTATACAAATTTATAGTTCATGAGTAAATATAAAGCTGCACAAATTTGTATGTATGAACTATATGTAAATCTTTTACACACTTGTATTTTATGACTAGTTTTTGCATTTCAAATTAGGCAGAGAAATTATTTGTTTGGTTTGGTCAATAATAAAACAAAGGGTCAGAAAATAAAATAATTAGCTTCAAGTTTAATTGGCAGAGATATCTCTCCCCAAACCAGGTGTTTCCTTCCATGCATAAGATCCTGTAATTGAGGGTTGACTTAGAGTTCAAAGTATCCAACGAGGCCTTAGAAACTGCTATGTGTGTGTGTGTGTGTGTGTGTGTGTGTGTGTGGTGTTTTCTTGACTGGCTTAGATTCATTATACCACACTCCATTGTAGATAATAAGTAGATGGACATTTGACATTTTGATGTTACTAATTTCCCTGGTTCCTATAGATGGGTCTGTCTTCACTTCTTTAAGGTTGATGTAAAGTTCAAAGTCAGACACTGTAAATCTCAGATTGTCTCACTCACAACTTTCACACTGAGGCTTCTTGCTATTTCCTTTTCCTTTCTCTTTCCATGGACTGTTAATATTGAAGCTCCCTTCCCAGGAGGAAATGGACAAGGGATTCCATGTTTTTAGTACCAAGTCCATTATTTCCAGTATGGCTTATATCTCAGTGCGCCAGAATTCCTGACACCAGGAAGAAGATTCTGCATATTCTCAGGCTCTCAACCACTGATTTTGGATCACTAGTTTCCATTAAGTAGTCACTTTTACTTTAAATATTTATTTTCACTTATCAAGACCCTTTCAACTCAATTTTCAAAAAGATAATTTGTATATATCTAAAACAGTAGAGCACAGGGTTCAGGTCACTTTCATATCTCTTTTATGCAATATAATAATACAAGAAATTATACATACAAGGCAAGGGTCATGTCAGTCTTGCATAAAAGCAATCTAAAAATCAGCACAAATAAATAAATATGGCATTGAGGAGTCGAAATAACCTGGTTTGAATTCCTCTTTTTTTGCTAGCTCTGTGACTCTGTGACCTAAGATATTTGAGTTTCAGTGAAGTTAAGCTATAAAGAAAAGGAAAGTGAGATATATTACAGAGTTATTGTGAAGATCACACAACATGATGCATGCAAAATATCATTTCAAATTGAAGGCAAAACCAGTGAAAATACACAGATGAGGATAAATGCATGACATTATCCAAAGGAATTTTCAGTATAATAAAACAGCTATAAGGAAGTTTTGTAAAAATCAAGTCTAGAGAAAGGATTGTGATTTTAAACTCAGACTCATTCACTGGACTTTATTTTGAAGTCCAAGGGAATTCAAAAAAAGGGTAAAGCAGATTAGCAAAATGCAAACTGAGGTATAAAGTGTAAAGAGACATCGGGCAAGAGGTGACTCCCCCTGGGGGAAAAAAAAAAGTGTAAAGAGAATCTAGACTATTCACAGAACATTGGAAAGAACATTATCACTTTTTAGTTTGTTATTTTAAAATAAAACTTATTAAGAATATGCAAAACTATTACAAAGAATTTCAATCTCCATCTCCCAGTTTCCCCTGGTGATCGAAACTTATGCTATGAAACCCCAAAATCAGGAAACTAGTATTGCTACTACATTATTAAATAAACTGCTGGCCTTATTCAGGTATCACTAGCTTTTGCATGCATTCATTTCTTGGGTGTGTATTTCTCTGTAATTGTATAACATGTGTAGATTGATAAAAACCCCAACACAACACAGTCCAGAATTCTTTCACTGCTAGAAAAGATAATCTAGAAGCGTCTCTTAACAGACACACTTTCCCACAGCACTGGGTTCTTCTCCATCACTACAGATTTTTCATTTTGAATATATAGATAGAATTGTACAATATGTAACCTATGATGTTGACTTTTTTCTTTTTACTTAGCATAAAGCCCTACATCTCCATATATTCATATATGCTGAGCAGTGAGACTGTTCATTACCTCACTGAATGAAATACATTTGCTTCTTTTCCAGTTTTGAGTTATTAACAATAAACCTGACACAAAAATTCACTGCATATTTTTTGTGTGTATATTTTCCACTCATTTTCAGGGAAAAATAGGAGGATATGCTGGATTTTTGAAGTAAGTCTCTGGGGATGAGAAAAATATTGTTTTTTATCAGTACTCTCAGTGATGAGGTATAGAATTAGGGCAGCGGAGGACAGAGCAGAGGAGTGTAGCAAAAGGGATTTATGGATGCCCAATTAACAGGTTTTACAGAGTCCTTGGATGTGAGTTGTAGTAATTTGGAGAGTGTGGAGGGAAATGTGGTTCTAAAATATAGAGCTAGAAAATGAGTCTCTAACACTTTAATCAAATAAATGCGTAAGCATGAGTTCGTATGCTGATTAAATGAAAGCAAGTCCAACCCCATGGAAGAGAAGACTAGAGGAAATGTACAAAAGGCAATTGGAGATTTGAATCTTGTCCTCAGTTGTAACATCAGCATTGCACATATATGAGTCCTCATGGCAGAGATCAGTGTTCACTCATAGTCACAGAGAAGACTGCCATGGAAGAGCAAGTATCACAATAGGAAGAGGTGAGGTATGAGGTAAGTATGAATGTTGCTGGCAAGATTATAATAAAACTCTCTAGATTTCAAGCATCTTGAGTTGGTAGACAATGTCATTCATTTCTAATTCATGTTCTGTAGAAGCTTAGAATTGTGTGTAAGTTTTCCACAAATCTTCAAGGTCATCTTCTCATGGTCACTTCTGGCACTGAGTGTGTCTGTGTATTGTGTGTGCATTCCTGTATGTACTTTTTCCTCTTGTACTAAGTAGCTAGCTCAGACTTGACAGTCAGGCTTTTTCCTGAGGCCCTTATACTGCCAAATGAAAAAAATAAAACCAATAAAAGATACATGCCAATGACAATAACAAAGTTCACACAAACAACTTACTACGCATGTGATGAATATTAACTCATTGTTCACGGAAATATGCAAGTAATCCTTTAGATGCTTTATGAAATAAAACCATCATTTATGCAAAATACTAATGAGCAAGATTTTGAAGTGAACCCAGTATTTGAATTTTACAGCTTTCCTGTGTTTGGTATTTTATCAGATTGTTGGAGTTTTAAATTGTCATGCAATTTTGGGGAGCAGGAAGCAGAATGAGTTGTATCAAACTACATTCATATGTAAATCTGTGATTTATAGAACTCACAGCAGGATTTTTGCTTCCTCCATCTTTGAAATCTTCCAATAACCTAAGTTACTTATACCAAAGAATACTTAAAAGAGTAAGATATGATTTATGACAGGGAAAAATGTGAGAAAACAGAAGTATCCAAACACGTTAGTCTTCGTTACCAAAATAATGATTTCATTTTCCCCCTTTTCATCCAGAATCATTTACTACACACCTATTAAGGCAAAGAAAATGATTAAGTTATAATATATATATATATATATATATATATATATATATATATATACCAGTTCCTTCAGATCTACACAGTTACGACATACTGCAAATATAATAAAAGATAAATAAATACATACATGGCTTCTGAGTGACATGTGAAAGAAGTGACCATTCTTTCTGGTCACGCTATGTGGAGCCATTCCTGATCTCGCCTACATCTACAAGTTGGCTGCGCTCTAGGGCAGCTCCCATGCTAGGTTTCCACAGGCTGCTCTTCCTGAAACAGTCTTCCTACCCACTTCACCGTGTTCATCTGGGGAGCATTCTGCTTGAATCCATGGTTAATTCTTGAAAGGGAACCTTGCTTGTTCTCCTATGTTAACCTTTCTTGTTGTGTAACACAGCATTCCTCATTAATTATTATATCTCTTTCCAGTTATAGTATGTATCTTTTCCATAGCAAGCTCTCCGAGCAGAGGAGGAGATATATATCATTCTTGATTACCGTTGTATCTCTAGTTGTAGGATAAGGATCCTAAGCCTATTTCTAGAAGATGTATATAGAGAGGAAAGTGACAGAGATCTAATGAATGCATTGACATATAACTGAAAAAAAAAGTTCCTTTTTTAAAGTAAATATTTATTTATTCAAGTCTTAGGAAATGCACCTTGGAGTTTTGGCTTCTTTAGAATAGTTTATGTGTCTTAATGAATAGCTTTGTGCAGCCACAGGGTCTTTTGGAGTCTTGCTGCTTGGCCCTGCAAAATCTACAGCCAGAATTAACTCTAAGAAGAGAAAAGCTGGGTTAAATGCCCATGGTAGAGTTCAGCAACGACGGAGCCCAGATTTATGGGGCAATGTTTACAATGAAGAGACATGACCTATTTTTATTTGATCTGCACCATCCGAAAAGAAAATTGGAATTATAATTAAAGCAAGAGAAATGATAACTTAAGCATTGATTTTCCCATAAATGTGCCAACCCTTGGAACAGTCACTGGTCTCTATGTTCCGTATCCTGCCTTGTAACTTTAAATGGATGAAATCTTCTTCAATAACTCGACTGACACCAGAGTGTGTAAATTTCAGCCTGTATGCCCTGATGACTCATCTTTATAGCTGAGATACTGCTCTGGGTTTGGATTAAAGGAAGTACCCTTTAGAAAAGCAGGAAGAAGCAGACTATTAGGACTAGTAGGTTGCTATTCCGGACTCTTTATAGATCCAATCCTGATGAACATTCAACTCCATCACTATTTCAGATTTCCTCAATATCTTATGGAGATTAAACACAAAGGAAATACCATTTATCTGTACAGGTAAAATTTACTTCACCTATAATCTTCTCATAAATAGATATATCAGCCTCCACATTAATACCAAAGTGCAATCTGAAGGCAGAAATCCATTATATTTACTTACTGTCAGATATAAAGCTGCAGTTGCAAGTCATGCATGATTTTAATAAGGTTTGATTATATGCTATCAGTTGATAGGAACTATAGATTGAACTCATAAAGATTTTTGGCTTCAGCTTCCAAATAATCAATCATGTCAAGATAGGAAAATCATTTCATTTCCCTCCATTGAAAAGAAGGTGTGATTTAAAACATCAGCCCTTAGATATATGAGCAGGATGCTGTAATCAATCATGCAAAATAAACCATCTTATTTAGTAGTTCTTTTGGGGAAAGGCAGCTTTGGGGAGAAAAATAAGCTTTCTTGCATCATGTGGATGAAGCTCATGTATCACGCCCATGTAAATAAATAAAGAACTGAGATTTGGGGTTTCTCATTCATTACACCTCACAAGGAACTGAGTGAGATGGAAGACCTTAACCCACAAGCACTGGGAGCACAATCTTCTCCACCAAATTTGAACACATGGCTTCAGACCCTAGTCACCTGATATTTTTTAGACCCATTACCTGATTTAATCTCTCTTCTACGTGCCTCTTTATTTTCCCTGTGTCACAAATTTAGGACAAGGTTCTAACCACGAGGTTCACTTTGTTAATCCACGACCAGCACAATAATTTCCATTTGCCCATATTCATGGACGGGGGTGTGTTAGAAAGTACATTTGGAGGTGCTTTGCAAATGTGAGTTTCCAGTGAATATATGAGAAAATATTCAACATCACTGGACACTTGAGAAATGAAAATTAAAACAACGCTGAGACTAAATCTCACCCCAGAAAGAATAGCTGTCATCAAGAAATCAACCACTATCAAATGCTGAAGGGGCTGTGGGGAAAAAGAAACCTTTCTCTGCTGTTGGTGAGCATGTGGGCTGGTATAACTACTGTGGAAATCAGTGTGAAGATTTCTCAAACAAAATAAATAAAACTAGAGGTTCCATTGGACCCAGGAGTTCCCCCTTTTTGGTATCTTCCCAAAAGAATTAAAACACCATACAACGGTGATATATGTACACTCATGTTTATAGCAGCACAGTTTTTAATAACTAAATTTCAGAAACAGCCCAAATTCCCATCAACTGATGAATGGATAAAGAAGATGTGGTTTACTCTGCCATAAATGGAGTACTACTCTTCCATAAAGAAGAATAAATGTGAGATATTTCAAGGTAAAGGATTCACCTTGAAACCATACTCTTAAAGTGAAGTAAATAGGACACACATGTGTAGATATCATATTTTTTTTTTGGTATGGGAAAACTAAATTATACATAAGAACCAAAATGTCTAATAGACATTGTGAAATAGGAAGAAAATGTTCAAATGAGAACAAAACTAGGGAACAGGAAGCAGAAAGCAAGGAAGGGAAAAGAAAAAAAAAGGAAACCTGGATCCAAAGCTTTTGTAAACAAGGAAGAAAGGTTGAAGGGAGGGGAGGGAAACGCGAAAAGAAAAGAATGAAGATACGTCATGGGCAGGTACAGATTTCTTAGGCTGAATGTGATCATTATGTATGTTTAAAACCTACCAATAAAATTAATTAGTTAAAAATTTAAATTAAAATACTTGAGCTTCCTGACACTCTCTAAAAACCCAAGAGGCAAGGTCCACAAATCTTAAATGATACCCCCTTTACTTCTTGACAAACCATAGGAGGCAAATTATATTCAGTAAGAATGAAGTCACACTCAGGGCAGAACTCATCTGCAGATTTTGCTCTTACTCTCAAAAATCAAAACTAACTCCCCTGCCATAAAGAAGGATAAACGAGTTATTTTTAGGAAAATGGAGGCACCTTGAGACCATAATATTAAGTGAAATAAATCAGACACTCAAGCTTAAATATTACAAGGTTGTTCTTATGTGAGAATCCAACATACATAAATTGAAGTGCCAAATAAATGGTAAAGAGTAGGGAACAGGGAGACAGACCCTTCGTAAAAGAGGATCAAGAGATGCAGGGAAAGGGGAGGAAGGGAAGGGTATTTCAAAAAAGGAATTCAGATGTGCTACGTACATGCGCCAATTCCCAGTGACAAATAGGATCCTTCTTGGCCCAACTTATGTACTCATAAAAGTAAAATCTTTCTAAAACTAGGTTTTGATAACTTTTTACAGATCGAATTATAAGAGATGGGTCATGAACTGCAATAAATATGCAGATCATTGCTGGAAACATTCTTTCCAATTGTTTAGCTAAGAACTTGAGTCAAACATCTTTAAGTTGCCCAGGATTTAGGGAAGACGAACCACATTTGAACATTAAGATTTTTATGAAAATCATGACAGGGAATCGCATATAGAAAGTTTTTTGAAGATGGAAACCTCACTTGTGTTTGAAAATTCTAGTTGCATTACCTGTCTCCTTGTCAATCTAACGTTGATAGATTCTTGTGTAAGTAGGAATTACAAAGCCTGATAATACCGGAGTCCATCGGAGACCTTATTAATGATTTATTATAGACACAAATAATGCTTTGTTAATCCTTATGTATTCCTGGATTCTTTTCATGTGTTTTGGAATATTTGAAAGTGGTAAACTATCTTGAAAGATTTAAATATTTATCCAATTGATCTTTTTAGCTATGAAAATGTGAGGACTTAAATCAGAGGAAGTTTATTAAAGTCCTTTTCTGAAATTTTTTGGTGTTAAAATTCATGGATATCATATACAAAAAATTTCATACAATATAATTTTATTTTTAGGTGATGAAAGTAGTATATGAAGGCATAAAATAAACTAACATATATATATTGTTTAGTTTATCTTCTATCTCACCTTGTAGAAGCTTAAGAATGTATGTGTGTGTGTGTGTGTGTGTGTGTGTGTGTTTCCATATTTTCTTTCATGTTGACTAGCTTCCAAAAGTTAATCATATTTTATGAAACACAGAGAGCAGGATAAGAGTTTCTTAGTTTGTCAAGTGGATTTTTGTTTACCTTCCTGTTTATTAATGATGCACGATGCCCAGACGTTGACCCCCCTCCCCGTCTGTCCCTCTCTCTCCCACTCATTTATGCTTTGCTTTTCTCTTCTGCTTCTCGGGAATTTTTCACGTTAATTGTCACACATGATTGTATGATACAGGGTCACTAGGCCACTTTTATTCTGCTCATCCAATGGTTGGCAAAGTAGACTGCTATAGCATCAGTCTGAAGGAAAATAACAGAAGGAAAGGAACAGCCGTCATGCTGTGAGCATCTACATACCCAGAAAATTCTCCCATTGCCTGTACGTTTAACTTTCTGAACTTGGCCCAGAATTTTGACCCTTTATGATCCTGACAAATGAGTAGAAAACAACCTGATTTGTTTCATCTTTCACTGAAGGACATTGTCGTTAATGACTGTGCTTCAGTGCTTTCTTTCTGTTTGGAGTTAGAGCTGATAGATTTGAGAAATCATAATAGACTGAACTAATTCAAAATGTAATGTCAACTCACCATTAACTCTCCTGAGATTCTCTTGGCTTCAATTTACCATAATGCTTTTGTTTTCTGCCATGTTACTTCTCCTATTTTTAATTTTTAAAGTATTTTTTAAATTTTAAAGGGAATAAAAAAACAAAAATGATACACAATTTCAAAACAAGGTGACAATGAATTAACAGTGATTATTATATTGCATAGTTATCTTCAAAGTAGTTGATCAGATTACAAAATACAGACATGCAAAATTGATCAAACAATAGAAGCACTAACTGTTCCTTTCAATTAACTAATAGAAATCAATAGTAACATTATTTAAGCCATCTTATGTATATACATATATTTTCTCCCTTTTCTTCTTTCCCTCATCCCAATTATGCTTCTCTTGTGAGCAATTTCTTTCCCTTTCACAATATCCATTGTACATTTTAGATTTTATTTACACTTTCAGTTTCTTACACTAGGGAGACAATACTATATTTATACACGTGAGTTTGATTTATTTCACTTGTGAGTATGGACTGTGGTTGAATCCATTTACCTACAAAAGCCCTGAGTTTATCTTTCTTTATAGCTAAATGATACTCCATCATATAATAATACCACATGTTTTTATCTATTCCTCAGTTGATGGGCATTTGGATTATTTCCAAGATTTAGCTATTACAAATTATACTGCTATAAAGATGGGTGCATATATATGAATGTGATATTGTGTTTTTATTTCTTCTGGAAAAATACCAAGAAGGGGAATAGCTGAGTCTAGTGAGACCTTTAATCCTAGTTTTCTTAAAAATCACCACATCGATTTCCACAGTGGTTTTACTAGTCTATATTTCCACCAAGAGTGGAGAGGGGTTCCTTTTTCCCCACAGCCTTGCCAGCATTTGTTATTGGTTGATTTATTGGTGATAGTCATTCTTTCTGGAGTGAGATGGAATCTCAGTGTTGTTTTAATTTGCATTTCTCAAATGACCAACGATGTTGAACTTTTTTTTCTTTTCTTTTTTTTTTTGCCATTTGTTTTACTTTACTTGAGAAGTGTGTATTCATCTCAGAGGCCCATTTTTGGATTGGGTCTTTGAATTTTGGCGACCTGAGATTTTTCATTTCTTTATGTGTTCTAGATAGATGTCCTTTGTCTGAGGGACAGTTGGGTAAACTTCTTTCCCAATTCAGGGGTTTTCTTTTCACTCTTCTGGTGATTTCTTTTGATGTGTAGAAACTTTTTACTAGATAAGATCCTAGTTGTTGATTCTTTGAAATATTTGCCTGTGCAATATGGTTTTTCTCATAAATTCTCTGCCTACCCCTATGTTGTCAAGTTTTCTTCCTTCTTTCTTTTCCAGTAGATTTAGTGTTTCTTTTTTTAATATTTCATACATTTTGACTTTAGTGCATAGTGATCGACATGGGTCTAGTTTTAGTCTTTGGTATATGAAAAGCCAGTTTTTCCAGCACCATTTATTAAAGAGGCTATTTTCCTTCTAGTGAATATTTTTGACCCCTTTGTCCATCACAAGGTAGTTGTGTGTTTGTAGGTGTGTCTGATCCTCAGGTCTGTTATTTTATTTTCTTTTATTTTTTTGCCAGTACCATGCTAACTTTTTCATAGTACTTTACAGTATAATTTCAAGTCAGGGATTGTGATGCCTCCTGCCTTACCTTCATTGCCCAGAATTACTCTTCCTTTGCTAGATCTCTTCTGTTCCAGATGAATTTTAGAAATGTTTTCTCCAGATCTGTGTGGTATGCTAACTTTCTGAATCCCTTATCACCAGAGCAAACCAATCATACATCTTTAAACACCCTATTTTCTCTCTTCAATTTTGGGTGATTTCTTCCAGGCCAATTTAATTAACTTGTATCTGTATCTGGAATTCTGCTCTCCCTTCTGTAGCCCTGGGCTCTCTCTTAAATACCAGTCTCGTATATCCACCTATATATTTTTCATTTATACTAAATAGCTAAATGATATATCAAGATGTGTCCACAGTGTGTGCACAAACTTACACAATGTAAACATTAAGTGTATGCAATTTTACATGTTAATTACAGTTCAATAATTTTTAAAAAGAAAATCCAAAACACATATCTCATTTTCTGTTGTAGCTGCTATTATTTTTTATAAATAACAAATCCATCTTTTCCTTTGCTTAGTACATGTTCTTTATTTTTTTTTATTTAAAAGAAATACAAGTACAAAAACATATTGACAAACAGACACCAATTAGCATAAAAAATAGTACAATCACAACTAATCTACAGACAAGGTGATATGATCTCAACAGTGGTTATTGCTTTATCCATTGATATCTTCGAAGTGTAAATGTATAAGCCCATATTTTCTGTTGTTGAGAGGATTAATTGTCTGACTAAATTTGCATGTCAGTACATGTTCTTTAGAATTCGTCTTCATTCTCCTCTTGCTTTTATAGCTCACCTTCAATGCATCCGTAAACCCTGGCCATTTCCCCAATAACATATAGAAATATTACAAACACTCCTTATCAAGCTCTGGCTTGTCCAAACACTGCCATCATTTGTTTATATTACTGTAATGCTCCCCCAAATGGTCTCTGAAGTTCTACCATCATTCCACAATAGTATAATTCTGTGACACATAACACATCATGTTTTACCTTTGAACAAAGCCCCCAATATATTTATAGCCCATCTGAAACAAATCCAAAGCCTTACTGGGATTTACAAGGTACTATACGTTGTCTCCTCCTTGCATAAGCTTCTATGAAATCATCTCTTGTGATTTTCCCTCTGACCTATCCATCATGCAGGTGTACTAGTGCCATTATCCCCTAAAAGTGCCAGGAATGGTCTCTCCTAAGGTCTTTGCTGTAGCCCCTCCCTCTGTCATTCATACGTTTTTTCTACTGGATATTCAAAGTATCTATTTTCCTACAACCTTCAGGTCTTTGTACAAAATTCACCTTCTCAATGGCGTCCTTCTTGAGCATTTTAGGTAAATGTATAACTACATCCAGCACTACCTAAACATTTAGCATTAAAAAAATCCCTGAGAGAAGAAATTGTCTATTTTATTTGTGCCATATCCTCAATATCCTGAACAGGTCCTTACAGAAAAAAAAAAAAAAAACAGTCCTTAAATATTTGCTGAATTAGAGAAAAGAAAAGCAAAGGCAGGCTATGCTATACCTCTTCCCCTGTTAGTCTTCTCAATTGCCTATGGTTATTTCATTTACTTAGAAACTTCTTTTATGCTACACTCTTTTTACCTTCCATATTTTTTATCTACACCATTCTGTGGCTTTCAGTTCATCTTTTGATTGGAAATATTTTCAGCCACAACTAAGAGAAATCACAATGATCAGTGGCTTGGACAAATGGAGATTTACTCTTCTCACTTAAATATGTACTGGGAAACAACTGTTTGCCAGCAGTGATTTAGTAACGTAAACTTATAAGGTATTAGAGAGGTTTGGCTCCTGCTTCTGTTGATTCTTGCCTCTTGGTCACAACATAACAGATGCAGTTCCAATTATTATATAAACACAATGAGAGGTAAACATCAGGAAAGACAGTTTCCTGATACTTATCCTCTTCTAAGTAAGTAGTAAAAGATCTTCGTCAGAACGCTGTCTTCCTCTATTAGACTTACATTGATATCTCCTTGCGCAGAAATAGGTGCAAACCTTCTGAGCAAAAATAAGAGAGGGTGACTTTTTAAAAGAAAATGATAGCTCTCAGCCTCATCCTCTTTATTCCTTCCTACTTATAAATTTTCAGGTTTTAATTCAAACATCATTTTAAGCTGGAGGTCTTCCCTGTGTTGCTCACTCCTACCACAGTCTAGGTTAATATGCTTCTTTTTGAGTTCCATAAGCTTGAAGTTTTCTTAGAAGACTTCTTTGCCTCTTCACCCTATGTCAAAACTCCTCCTAAACAGCTCCCCTATGCCTGTCACACACATCATAAAACTCAGTCTGCAAAAGCACTGAGACTAATGGACAAAGGCTATATTTTGAATCTTCATCATCTAACAACCATTTATAAAATGAATTCATAAGGATGGGTTCAGTCATTAAAAATGTTGCAGTTTTATCTATATGGTCTTTGAAATAAATTATAACATTAATTAAATGTTTTCAAAATTATCTCCATCCCAATATCTATCGATAGCCAAAGCCAATATTTAAACTTTTATTATTTCAAAATCTTGAAATCTCATCACTTACATGATTTTATGCATATTGTTCAAATTTTAGGTGCCATTTATCATCGTTTGGCACAATTATAGCTTTATTATATTTTTATTTCTACAATACTGTTAACAGTTAACATGTAGATAAAAGAAAAAATGGATATCATTTGGTCCAAATTCAACACAACAAACACAATCTGAGTCTACAATAAAAATACCAGGACATTATCTTGGACTAAAGGTGTGTGTGTAGGGGTGTAGAGAATGAGTTTTCTGTGCCTAGACAGATGTCAAAGGCTACAGTGTGAATGCAGACACACCATAGTTGCACATCACACAAAATGATTACTGATAAAGTGGAGAGGAGCCATTTCTGAATTTCCGAGTATATATGTGAGTGTGTGTGTGTGTGTACATATACATACATACATATGTATACATGTATATATACATGTGTATATGCATATACATTTACATACACGTGTATATACATATATACATATACACATGCATACATATATATACACATACACATCACACACACACATGCATATATATGTGTGTATATATGTATATGGATATATATGTGTGTGTGTGTGTGTGTGTATCACACACACACACACACACACACACACACACACAAACATACCAAGAATCAAACTCAGGATGTTGTGCTTGTGCTGTGGACTTATATCCCTGGCCCCTCAGACTATGTCAATTATGCCAGCCCAGAAATATCTGCCTGGGTTCCAGTTCCTTTTTCTTTTAAAAGTGGTTTGATAAAGGATACGTTAACCACCAAATCCTCAGTTTCTTCAACTGTGAAATGGGGATCACGTAGGTACCTTACAGAGATCGCAGAAAGATTCAAATTAGCTACCTCTAGCGAAGTGATTAGACCAGTGTCACATTCAGTTTGCTCTCCATGAGTGCTAAAAATGATCATTGGTGTTATTATAAATAAAGCATATACTAGATATGAAGCACGGAGCCACTGACTCTTCAAAATTATGTGTTAAAATAGTTATAGCAAATTAAATTCATATCTGCTTCTACTAATGGTTGGAACACAATTCTCTATGCCTCTAACTTCTATGATCAGCTCTCCAAAAGAGCAGGTCCACTACAAAGGGCAAAACTGGCAAATTCGTGTAGTAGGTTCCACATTCTCTGCTTTGTTGTGAGGGCGTTACTTAATTTGCCCCACCTATGCCCACCATTGTATTTTAGTGTTTTGTTCTTTGAAACTGGAACACTGAGGTGAATTTAAGGAACTCTAAATCGAGCAGTTTTCAAGGTGCAGGAAACCTATCCCTGCAATTGGTGCAATCTCTTTATTGTGTAGATGAGAAAATGGGCTCTGTGGTGACTGGAAATTGCATAGCTGTTTACTGAAGCAGTTAGCATTGAGACACAGCCCCTTAGCATTCACACTTCCTCCCTACCTATGTTGCCTCCTACTGAATTATTCGTGGTACAGGAAGCAGAAGCTGAGAGGTGTTGATTTCAAATCAGGATCACAGGACCAATGGGATTGAAGTGCTTCTGACATGAGGGGTAAAGATAATACTGGGTAGGCTACAGGACATGCTAAATACGCTGAAATCGCACCAAATATTTTATCTTTATTCAAGATAAGATAGATGCCTAATGGCTTCTGTTCAGAACAAGCTTATCTTCATTGGGGAAACAAGTAGTAAACAATACATGGAGTAAATTAATATTTGAATAGTAGGTGAAAAGGTCCCATATATCATTATAAAACAGAAAGAACAACAGTAGGGAATAGCAAGTAGGATGAGGAAGATAGGGCCTGGGACAGTAACAAAGTAAAATTAAATAAGTCATTGGTTATTGTCAATCCAGGATATTGTCTTAAATCTCAGGGACCTACCAAGTAAGCATCTTACCAAGTATTTTTTCCCAAAAAAGTATGTTTCTCCAGAATGTGTTTGAATGTTATTATTTATGAATATGTATTTTATTTATCCTCTTGCCAACATTTGAATCTCTTCTGTAACATCATTATGAACTTAGATTACATAATAAGTGAGAATAATTAGAAATGTCAATTGTTAGGGATTTGTTTACATTTCTCTTATGAAGCTAAATTCCTTGTTAGCTCAAACATGGGCCTCTGTTTTTGTTAAGAGACATCAGCCAAATAAAAAATTGGCCAAGAACTCAGAATTTATCTGCCATATGTAGGCTCTCAAGAAATACATCACAGCAGTTAAAATTCTCAACTTTCATAGCCATTTTCACATAGAAATTCAATAAAATCAAATTCTTTAAAACCCTTATCGATTTGTTACACTGACACATACACACACAAACACTTGTACTTTATTTGCTTCATACAATAAGCTTTCATTTTCAGCACCACACCCTGCCACATTTAGTAGTTTCTGATTTCTGACCTTAAAGTAGATTGATCTTCCGGCTTCCTATATAAAACACAGGGGGAGCAGGCAATGTTTTTTTTTTGTTTGTTTGTTTGTTTTTTTTTTTGAGGTACTGGGGATCGAATTCAGGACCCTACGCTTGCTAGGCAGGCGCTTATTCCACTGAGCTATATCCCCATCCCGGAGCAGGCAAATTTGAATCTTGAATCAGCAAAGACAATTTTCTTCAAAAAAAAAAGTTCCAAATATTGCATAGGGCATATTTACACTAAAAGCTACTTTTCTATATCTGAAATTCTAATTTAAATTATATTCTGTAGTTTTATTTGCAAAATCTGACATCCCTGTGGGGCTTAAATTCCTCTGATAAATCTGAAATGTGGTGCTATTTGACTGATGGTGCTTCAGTCATTATTTGTGTCTTCATTTATGCAGCATTATTTTTACATGTCTATCAGGTGACAGGCACCATAATATAAGGAAAGCTAAATATACCCAAGGTAGGGCTGGGGATATAGCTCAGTGGCATAAGCGCCTGCCTGGCAAGCGCAAGGTCCTGAGTTTGATCCCCGGTACCGCAAAAAAAAAAAAAAAAAAAACCCAAGGTAAAGAGAGTGGCAGACTGACTAGTTCTGAACCTTGCTCTCATTTAGCTTATAGTAGACCAGGTCAATGATTTCCTCTTAGGAAACTAATACAAACTATGATAGTCATATATCATATATGATATGATAGTCATACACACACACACACACATATATACATACACACACATATATGCTACACATATATATCATTAATGTGTGAATTGGTTGATACACACAATATATGAAGTCTTTTCAAAATGTAGTTTCCAAATGCTTCCTGATTTTGCAGTAGAGCTGGACACATTATTTAACATGTTTTAGTAAGTTATCTGTATCAAACACAGTGCTAGGCTCAGCACTTCATTTAAAGCTGAAAGAAATGCTAAAATATAAGTGTGGTTATCATCTCCGTGTCACTAATGGGAAAGGAGTGGCTTAAAAAGCTGAATAAACTGCACAGTTCTGCACCATAAGTATGTGATTAAACTCAGAATCCAACCAATATTTGTTAGTTCAGAAAAGGTAGTCTCAACCTGTGTATTATGCTAGTTGTATCACTTAAGAAACTTGATTCAATGAGAGTTTCTCAAACAGTTCCCTTTGTGATTCTGATAAAATAGATTGGGCCCCACGAATTTAGAATATCATCACCAAAGATAAGAAAAATGACTTAGAGCACCACTGTATAGTGTACCTTACAACTGTAACTTCCTGAGATCTGTGCCACTACATTTTCATGGTATGAGGAGGTAGAAGCTCAGTGTTCACTGTTTCTAGCACCTCTGTACTTTGATTCTTTTGCAGACTCAATTTTTTTCGTTTTCAAAGTTCCTCAGACAGCCTGGGTGAAGCATCTCTTTCTCAGAATTATTCACCTTTAAGATTTTGACAGTTCATACAGGCTAGCGTCAGGTTTAGCACTAGCCCTTCTATCCCACATATGGTTTCTCTTCGAGAAATTAGAAGGGTACTCGTTCAAAACATCTGGGTTTGGTCTGATTCATTATCCCTGCCAGGGAGGAAGAGGACAGGTAGTGAAGAGGCAGGGAGAGACAAGGGGACTGTAGATGCCGACGTGGATTTCCAGGAAGTGTAGGTGAGAAATCGGTGCAGAAGTGGCCACACTAGCCGGTCAGCTTTCCTGCCAACATTTGATGTTAAGTGGTAGAAGGTAAAGCAATGCTGTTTTTTCTTTCAGTTCTTTCTTTTCTCCTTGTGCTTTTTTTTTTCAGACTCCCTCCTTGCTATTCTTTTGTGAAAGAAATGTTGACTTGTCTATATGACTTCCCCTTTTTAATAGTGTGTATGGACATGTGCAAATCTTGCATGAACTTCATGATGAATTTTCACAAAAATCAACACAGCAGCATAACAATCACACAGATCTGGAAAGAGACTACTATGCGCATACAAAACTTCATGGCAACCTCTGGACTGCCTATTATTTATATGTTGTCCAACAACATTAACCTTTATACTGCTTTATGTTTACACAATCAGAAATCAGTTCTCTCTGTTTTTGAATTTTAACTAGAGGCAATGATACTTGTTCACCATTTAATATATCACTTATTTTGCCTGCTGCTATGCCTGTGAAATTTATCTGGATTATTTGATACAGCAATAACTTGTTATTTTTTCATTCCTTAACATCATTCCATTCTGTGTGTGTATCAAAACTCAAGAATTCTATTGTTTATGAGTATTTCACCTGTTTCGGAATTGGAGCTTTTACTAGTAGCACTATTGGCAGTACTAATTACTACCTCTAATAGTATGTGTATGAGGATTCCTTATCCGTCTTTGGGTAAATCTGCATTGTTGTGGTGCATTCAAATATGAAGAAAATTGCAGGGTCCTTGTGTAAACATATTTACTCATTGAAAATATTGCCAATTTACCAAACTACTTGGTTTAATTTATCTTCTATGAGGGTTAGTGAAGAGAGGAGATGTTCCATTTCTTAGTGAATGATGGACATCTGTCTATCTGTTTATCTACCTATTTATCTATAACCTACTGTGTCTATCCAATGTAGCATCTCTTACTTTATAAGCTATATTTCTATAATCTATCCAACACTCATTTATCTATAATCACATGCAGTGCTATATATCTGTTATCATCCTCTATGTTCTATTTATTTTCTACCTTCTTATTTACCTCTCTTTCTTGCTTTCTTTTCAGCTCTCCAGTAGAGATGCGATTGTATCTCATGATTTTGTCACTATTTTATGTTTTCCTGATGTCTGATGCTGTGGAGCATTATTTCGTTTGTGCCTGCATGTGTGTGTATTTTGAAAAGTGTCTGCCAATCTTTTGGCCTATTTTTATTGGATTATCTTGTTATTTAATTACTTCATATGCATTCTTCTGCATTTAAGTTCTGTTTTACATATACTATTGCACATAGTTCCTTGAACTCTGTGACTTGTCTGTTTCATAACTTAGTGAAACATAATTAATTCCAATATAAATTATCTAATATTTCCTTTATGTTTGAATAATTTTATGTCCTGTTTTTTAAAAAAAGCTTTACCACACAAAGAAATACCTACACTCTGCTCTGATAATGCTTAGATGTTTTATTATCTTTCACAAATAGGTATGCAATCCACCTTGGCATTTTTCTGTGGTGTAATTTAAAGCTCAGATTTTTTTATGTGGATATCCAGTTGACCCAGTCAGCGTCCTTTACTAAACTGACTTTCTCTTCCACAATTTGTTGTACCTATTCCTTAAATATCTTGATGGCATATGTTTACCCAATATCAACTGAACCCTTATGATCCATTTTGTACTGAGATCTGGTAAAATTGAAATACTGTTTATTGGTTATACACTGTGATCTAAGTATGTCCTAGATGTGAGAGAAATCCTCTCTTCATCTCAGCCTAGAGTATAACCGGGTACCATATTATACATAAATGTACCATCAAAATAAAGAAGAAAATTCTGCTTGTATGAGTATTAAATAAAAGAGAGAGGGGGAAGAACAATATGCAGAGAATTGGAGAAGTGGCAGAAAGAAGTTGGGATCCCTTGGAAGGTGAGCAGGTAACATTTACACAGACCTTAAATAACATCCCAAGATTTTAGGGAGCTGTTTCGTGAGGCAATAAAAATAGCTGCACATTCATTGAGGAACCATGTTCCTCTGTCAGAGGACTGGGATGTTGGCAGAGCTGGAAGGATACAGAAAATAATATAAAGAAGAGGGGAGAGTAAGCATGGGATCACTTCATTTGACTTTCACCATGAGCTGTGGACAAATGTCTCTGTTGTCTTATGAGTGCCTAGAAAGCTGCTGGACTATTTTAAGAGGGAGAGCATTACACTCTGCTGTACATGGTTTTGTGGAATGGATGTTAGGTGTGAAGAGGTGTATCAAAGTAAAGGAACTAGGGACTCTCCACTGTGACTCGGATATTGGCCTGTAGTACCCATAGAGCAGAGTGCTTGCTAGCGCTCTCACCCCCAAGGTCCCCATGGAGAATTTGGCTTGCTTGCCTGTTCAGGTGACACTCTGAAGGAAAGTATTCGTGGCTGTTAAATCTTGGACTTGTCACAGCATTACTGAAAAATACTGGAGAATGTAGGCTTGGTATTAAAGACCTGAGCTGTTTGGAGTTGCTATTTTGTCCTTGAAAATAAGTCTATGTGACCTTGGGTCATGTCTTTCCAGCCCTCAGTTTTCCCCTCCATACAATCAGTCATGATTTTCCCTTTAGTGCCTATTCTCAGGGTTAATTTGAGGCCAGAATGAGCCACTCCATATGCAAATCTTGGAGCTCATTTGAATTAGAAGGGATTGTTAATACATTCTGGATTCTTTGATCTAATAGCACCCTCCTGTCCACTAATCTCTGCCATTACTCTCAGGGCTGTCACTTTGTACTCAA
Source organism: Dinomys branickii (assembly GCA_004027595.1). Taxonomy (NCBI): domain Eukaryota; kingdom Metazoa; phylum Chordata; class Mammalia; order Rodentia; family Dinomyidae; genus Dinomys; species Dinomys branickii. The sequence goes on from PVLD010001508.1 coordinate 73,368, forward strand.
GCATGGTGGGGAGCTTCGGGTTTATGTAATTCCCTGGGGAATAGCAATTAAACGGTATTAAAGGTTTTCTTTTAAACAAGCAGCTTTAGAGCCAGCCATTCTTGGCTTGTCTCTGAGGGCAGGAGCCTCATTTCCCTGGCCACTAGATGGTGCCAGCGGTCCTTTTTACCTCTCCCTTCCTCTCCAAGCGTCAGCCTTCCAGCTTCTACTCCTTCTGCTTCTGCTTCTGCGCAGGCTCCGCTGGGACTGTGATGAATTTGTTTGCTGGGGAAGTGGTGGCTCCCTTAGGAATCTGTGAGACAAAAAATGCCTGTGGCATTGGATATTGTGGAACTTTCTCTTTTCTTGATCTTGTTTTTTCTCCACACAGGTTCTACCCTCCCTCAAAACTACTTGTCCTTGCATTTGGGCGGTGATTAAAGGGGAGGTTATGGGAGTCTTTTGGAGTCTTATCCTGAAGCCAAATCACTCGCCACTTCTGTTTGCGTACGCGATGCATGACACCGCCAAGCTGTTCTTAATGAAGACGTTATTAGCCTGTCTCTTCCCAACCCTAAGCTCCAGGAGAATTCTCCCATATTGTCACTACTTCCTTTCCAGGTGGCCAGAGAAACCCTCCCTCGGATTCTCTCCCCATGGGATCGGTAGTCATTAGTTAGGCCAGGTGACTGTTGCTAAGAGCGAATTCATTCTCAGAGCAACTTATGGAAACCAGATTGCTCTGCCACTGTTAAAGTAGGATGTCTTTTGCTTTCTCTAATTGAAAGGCCCCAAGATCACAACACTTTATAGGTGGCAAGGTGCAGGGAGCATTGCACTTCCTATAGTCCACTGACTCTTAAATGTCACCATGAGGAGGATGTGGAAGATTAGATAAGCGACAGAAAGCTGGACCTCAGTTCAGAGGTCCTGGCAGAGGAAGTGTGGAAGAGGAGCCCCAGAATTTGCATTTCCTGTACGTTCCTTGCTGATGCTGGCATTGCTGCTCTAGGGATCACGCCCTGAGATCCCCTGGAACAGCCCCAAGCCTATCCTTTCATGGGATCAGAGCCTGAGTGTCGTGGAAGTGTCATGATTGCTCGAGGTCGTAAAGCCAATCGAAATTAGCCAGGATCAGGAAATCAGGAGTCTTTTAAGCATAAGCTTTTTAAGTCCTCATTCAAGCTGGTGCTAGTTAGAAATTTTCTTTTCTAGTCTTTCTGGAGAAAGGATTTGCTGAACAAATTTACAGAAGAAATCAGATTGTAAGGAATTGTTTAATCTGTAATCACTTAAAAGAGCTCTATTATTTTATTATTATTATTATTTTTAGCTTAAATGCAAGTTTGAACTACAAGAAACCGGTTTTTCACTCCAGGGACTGACCTTTCAGTGTAGCCACTGTGGAGATGTTTTTTCTAATGGCGTTTGCATTTAGGCAAAATTCCAGGGAAAGTTGTTCTACTTATTCTTTTTCAAGTATTCATCCCAACCCCCACACTACCCTACCTCCCTCAAACACCAGAATTTCTTCTTTATAATAACTTGAACATTTCACATTTGTAAAAATAGCAAAACAGAGTAATTTAAGCTTTGCATAAAGACATTCATTCCAAAAAAATTTCCAGAAGCTCAGTGCACATAGGGATAGTGGAGAACACCACTTCACACGTCTGTGCATATAGTTATGTTGCTAGTAACATAGTTATCACTATAAATGTGTTTATACTGATTCCTTCTATTTGGGACAACAGATCCTGGTTTTCAAGTAGTTTTTGTAAAACAAAGTTTTACCTTAGAATGCACTGTATGAAAAACAGGATCCGAATGAAAGAAAATACATCAAAGAGATAATGGTTCCTGTTTAGTTAAATGAAATTAAAATAAAAATAGATACTATCTCAGTGATGGGGATTTGAAAAATGCTGTAACAGTGACAGAAATCATTTAAACTTGCCACAAAAGTACTTGAATATTAAGTTTTTGTGGTGTTCAAGTAGGTGTAGTCTGGGAAATGACGTGGTTGGGGGGGGTCAAAGTGTCCCTGTGGGGCTTCATGATGTCAGTACTGAGAGTCCTGTATGCTTTGATTTTCCTCAGCACCCCATTTATTCTGTCAACTACAATGATTTTGAGGGTCATTCAACTTTTAAAAAGAACTCTTTCTTCTTTAGGTCCAAATCTACTCTTTACCTAAAGTTCACTCCATGCCCGGTAGAACCTTCCTTCAAATCCTTACTCCCTCTCTGCTCTGTCCTCTTGGTTTCTGTGCTTCACCCTCTGTGGTCCAATTGTCCAGCCAACATATGTTATGACCACTAATGCTCAAGGCACTGGCCATTGAGAGTTGAACTTCCCATTAGATATGTTCACAAACCAGAGAGCAGAGAAGACAGGAAAGTCAGTTGCACTGTTACAGTTTAATTATGTCCCCCAGCATTCGTACAGGGAAGTCCTAACTCATTTTTCTTCAAAAAGGGTCTGTGTTTGGAAATAGAGCTTTTGAAAAGATAAAATGAGATCCTATAAGGTGGTCCTAGTCCAACAAGGATGGTGTCATTCCAAGAAGTAAAGATGATGATATCAGCATAGAGGGAGGGCATGTCCCAGAGGGAGCGCAATATGAAGACCTGGGGAGACCTTCTACAGAGGAAGGGAACTGGCCACTGAAGAAGCCTTACCTGCAGACATCTCAGTTTTGGACTTCAACCTTTGAGGAATGAGAGAAAAGAAGCTATGTTCTTTCAGCCATGCAGTCTGTGGCATTTTGTTATGGCCACAATAGAAAAGCAAAATTGGTACTCACAACAAATGAGAAGGAAATGCCTTCGGAGAGGAAGAGGAGGAGTGCTTGGGTGCTGCCCCACTGGTGAGGCAGAGTTCATTCTGCACACGTTGAGAAATGAATTCTTAAAAGAGGGATGTGAGAAAAGAGCAAAGACTCGTGTATCATATAGAAATATCTGCTGCGCTAGTATGCGTAGAAGGATGTTAACTGCAACATTATTCATAAAATAAAAAGAGAAACATAGTAAAGCTCTATCAGTGGGTAGGGTTAAGGAGAATTAGTAAATCTATTATAAATTACATGGAAATTTTTCCTTTCACTCTTAAATAAACTATGTCAAAGACTCAAAAGGTAAAACTGCTAGGTGGATTAGGGTATTTAATATCAACTAACGCTATAAATATACACACATGTACAATTTTTTAGACATTTATATTGTACAAATATTCTGACAATTGGAGAGATGCTTTGTAGATGTTGTTATAGGAATACTGAAGAAGTTCATGTGGTAAGAAGGAAGACTGTACTAATTCTACTTAGCAGCAAAGTTGGAGAGAGAAAGGGTTATTTCCTGTCCTATATAGTGTTCAATCTGCTTTGATGTTTTGAATGTGTGAATGTTAGAAAACAGAATCATAAAGCAAGAGTATATTTCCATTCTAATTTAACAGAATTTCATTGATTGTTCATAGGCCAATGGGTTAACACATATCAAATTTTCATCTTCATGAGAAACAAGTCTGAGCATTGAGTATGTTCAGAACTTTATGTTTAATCCAGTTAATATTCATTGTCAGTTTGATCACATGGGGAGATTACTTGACAGGTGATCAGGCACTAATACTGATCAATGTATTAGTCCACTGGTGCTCATAGATGAATGTGCTATCAGGAAGTGAGACGCAGTTGAAAGAGGTGAGTCACTGGATTGGCTTGGGAGGGTGTATCTTTCCTCGCTGCTCTTTCCTATTCCCTGATTTCCAGTTGCTATGAAGTGAGCATTCTGTTCCCCTAAGCCATTCTGCTCCATTTCTTCCCTAAAATCAGCTGAGCATGGATTGATTTCTGAAGCTGAGCCAAATTAAACTTCTCCTGTGGGTTTCTTTGTCAGATATTTTTTCCTAGCAACAGGAAAATTCACAAACCCAAAGCTTAGCATCAAAGACATAGATGTGCAATGATAGGCAGACAGAACCTAGATGGAGGAGCCAGGACTTTGCTCCAGCATTCTAAGATTTCATTCATGAATTTACAAACTGAGACAATTTATGTCTCTTTTCTATTACAGCAAAAGTGAACACACTAATGGTTAATGCTCTTGAGTATTTTTCAGACACATATGGGGCATCTGTATTTCTTCTTTTGCAAAGTACCTGATCAGTTCATGTGACTGTTTTTGATTGGATTATTTACTTAGAAAGCATTGATTTTTGGTACTGTTTATATATAACCTAAAGATTAATCCTATATCACAGAAAAAGGAGTAAAGATTTTCTCCAATACTGTAAGTTGTAACTTCACTCTATTGTCTCTTTTGCTCTGCAGGACCTTTTTCAATTCAATGTACTATGATTTGGTAATTACTGACGGTATTTTCTATTCAAGAGGTCTTTGCCTATCCCTATGGCTTTCAGTGTTTCCAGGATAACTTCCAAGAATTTCATCATTTCTGGTGTTATATGTAGGTCTTTGGTCAAAGTTGACTTGATTTTAGTATGAGGTAAGATACAGGATTGCACTTTCAGTCTTCTGCACATAGATATCCAGTTTCCCAGCACTGTTTGTTGAAAAGATTGCATTTTCTCCATGACGTTTCTGTCCCCTTTGTCAAAAAGCACTTGGCTGATGATGTATGAGTTTGTTCCTCTGTTTTCTCTGTTTCACTGATGCGCTTGCCGGTTTTTGTACCAGCACCATGTTGTTTTCATTACTACTACTTTGCCTATAACTTGAAATTTGGTATTGTGTTATCTTTATCCATCAGGGAAATGCAAATCACACCTACACTGAGATTCCATCTCACCTCAGACTGTCTATCATCAAGAATATATAACACAACAAAAGCTGCCATGGATACAGGAAAAAAGAAAATCCCAGAAGTGTACAATAGTATAACCACTTTGGAAATTAGTATGAAGATTCCTCAAAAACATAAACAGAAAGAGCGTTTGATCTAGCTCTTCCTCTCCTGAGTATTTTCTAAAACTAATTAAAGTCAACATACAATAGAAGTGTACAATAGTATAACCACTAATTAAAGTCAACATACTATATTAATACACACATACTCAAGTAAATAACACTGCAATTCACAATAGCTAAACTGTTGAGACAGCCTAGATACCAATCCACAGGGGAACAGATAAAGAAATTGTGATACACACACACACACACACACACACACACACACACACACACACGATGGAATACTACTCATCCATAAAGAGGGAAATTATGTCATTTGCAGAAAAATTGATGGAATTGGAGATCATCATATGAAGCAAAATCAATCAGACGGGAATTTAATATTGCATAGTTTCTCAATATATGAAACGAAAATGAACTAACTAAATGATGATGGGAAACTACAGGACAAACTTTTTGAGAGGGGCAAGGGATGTAAAGAGGAAGGAGGTGAAAAGGAAAGCGGGTAATGGGATAGAATGTGAGTAAAATAGGGTAAATGCTAGTACTAATTTCTGAAAATGAACCTCACCATTCTGTATTATTAGCAAGCATTAGTTAAATATGAAAAGTGAACATGATGATGACTCATGATTTTAAAAACAAAAATGTCTAAAGGATACAGCAGACATTTTCATCACTCATGTGTGTGTGTGTGTGTGTGTGTGTGTGTGTGTGTGTGCGCACGTCACTTTTCTATATTTTCAAATTTGTACCTTGTATTGGTCACCTCTCATTATTTAGTGACTATTTTCTCATGCTATTTAATATTTCTCTAAAAACCAGTTTTAATTGTTCTATAACATTACATAAAATGGATTTATCATAAGTTAGTTAATCATTTTCTAATTTTGGACATTTGGCTTCCTTTCAGTTTTTACCCTTGAGGGTTATATTGTAATGAGCCTCTTGGCACATAGTGCCATAGAAAGAAATTGTTCAGTCAATAGCATCAGCTAATTTGCAAGACCTCTGATATCTTATGCCACCATGATTTAATGGAATATTGTACATTTTACACTCCCACTGTTTATATGAGCTTTTGCTCATCTATATTTTGATTAAAAAAATAGCATCAAGTCTCTATAAGTCCAACAACTATTTTCTTCATGATTCTACGTGCCTATAATGCCAACACTCTGGTAGGTTGAGATAGAAAGTCTATAAATTTAAGCCCAATCTGAACCGTTCAGCAACTACTCAAGACCTTGTCTAAAGAAAAACAAATATCAGTGGATGCACCTCAGTGCAATGGGCCTGGGATCAGTACCCAGCAATGTCAACAGTACAGCACTATCCATGTCTAATTTCTTGCTCTTGGTGTCTATCCTCTGTAGATCAGTTGTGAATCTTCCCCATGTGTCAGCATAATGCTGGGAGCCAGGTACAAACAGCCGTTATATCCGGAATGTGGTGTTCTAAATACAAAGGGCAAAGGGAAATAGCAGAAGAGTCTAATAACTTTGAGTGCAGTTGCTCAAATGGAGAATCAATTACTTTTTTCACACTCAATTGCCTAAAGCCAGTCACATGACAAAACCCAGGATAATTAGGTGATGTTATGATTTACATCTAGATATACTCATCAGCGGGGCCTTGGGAAGTGATTGGATCATGTGGCTGAGATATTCATCTATGGATGAGTCCTGATTGGAGGAGGTGGGTCACGGGGAGGTGACCTGGAAGGGTGTATCTCCTTCCCCCCTCCCTTGTTCCCTCTCGGCTTACCGACAGCCATGCCAAGAGCTGTTTCTCCTCTGCCACAGTGCCCTGCCTTGATATCTATCAACTGACCACAGATAGAAACCACTACAAATTGTGACCCAAAATAAGTCTTTCTTCCTTTACATTGTGGGTGTTTGCTTTTGTGTCTTAGCAATAAGAAAGTCACTAAATGGGGGAAGAAAGTCCTCTCTCCAAGAAAGGCACATCCAGAGAATTCTGTAGTGAAGGAAACTGTAAATGTAAGGCTCACTCATTTAGAAGAAATAATGAAATCTACTAGCATTGCAATAGCTTTGTATTTCCTGGAGCTGCACTATTGTTAAGTATGACCATTTTTGAATATTTTCAAAATTTAGTGGCAATTAGTAGTATATCTTATCTAAATAAATTGCTGTACTTACTTGTGACAGTAGGTATTTTCTTCCTTTTTTATTTTAAAGAGAAAAAAAACAAGAACAAAATAACAACAAAGACAAAAACAAAATAATATAAAAACAATACACAATTTCAAAATAAGATGATAGGAAATTAACAATGGTTGTTATACTACGTATTGTTATCTTCAAGAAATTTGCTTAGATTACCAGAGGGAAGAATGTAAGATTGACTAAAGAATTAAAGAGAATAAAACAATAATGAAAAACACTAGAAATGATACAGCGCTTCACCAAACAGGGTGGCAGGAATGCAACAATTGTTATATTGCACATCATTGTATTCAGATTAGTTGTTCAGATTACCAAATATACTTTCCTAGTGTCATTGGGATTTGTTTTATTAAAGTTCCTTGTGCTGTTTTTCTTTTAGAATTATGTCTTTTATATTAAGATCACCAAATACTAACCCAGCTATGTTGCTATATTTTTAGGTTTCAGCTTTATTTTCTTTTGTGATAAAGAGCATACTAAAATCTACCTTTGGAAAAATTTCTCACTTTTTACTAAGATTTTTTTTGGCTAGGAAAGGGTTTTCTCTTTTTACAGCAAATATATATCCAACAACTCTTTACAGTTTTACCTTAACACTTTTATCCAATTAAGGATGTTTTATAGTCAGAGTGTGAGGTAAGATTCAACTTTATCACCCAGTAATGAACTAACATGGAAGCTAAATTCTTGTATTTTCCTTTCTGTACTTCCTTTTTCTTATATATCTTCTTAATTGAAAACAAAAGCATAAGTGAAAAAGCATAATGAGTAGTGGGAGGAAGGGATATGACCTCCAGAAATCACTCTGAGATCAAACTGTTGTGTGCAATTTAGCAATTCAAACAATTGTTCTGATACTCTACTGCTTCATCTATAAAATGAAAACATTGAAATTCAAATAACCCTTTTAGCTTCAGCTTGGTAGATTTTCCTTTCTCCCTATTACACATCCTATTATTGCCCACACCTGTTGTCCTGTTGCCATTTCAGACATAGCTAACGCAACAGGACGTTTCCTTTTCTGAGTCGTAAATAGTAAATGATCCTTGTTTTCATAGTAATCTGAAGAGTGATAGAATGACACTGTCCACTGAAATTCCCCAGTAATGCTCTAAAAAGTCAGAACTGTTTCGGATTCTTCACTTAATGTTCTAATTCTATTCAAAAATTACCTACTGATCTGGCTATAAGGTCTCTTCTGATGCTGTTCATATACAGCATTCTAATTCCACTGACCTTTGTGCTATAATAATATTTTACCTACATCCTGAAAGTTTGTTCAGGTCATTCTGAGGTCATGAGATGCATATGGTTACAAATTTTCAGCATTTATAACCTTAGCTGGTGAATTTTACTGTCGTCATTTTACTGCTAGATTGTCCTCCGCTTATTGCAGCTTCACTGTATCACGGGTTTAATATATATGTGTGTGTGTGTGTGTGTGTGTGTGTGTGTATAGTGGAGTTTTTGCTGTATTGTGGTATTTTGCACCATATAGGCATTTATATAATATTTATGATTTTAATTATTTTTGCCTAAAATTTAAAACAGTATAAAATTATAAAAATGTTAATTTAAACATATTGAAAGAATATTAAGTCTAAGTAAATTACAGTATATATTCCATGAGAGGATGAATACTACACACAAAGGAAATACAGCACGCCCCTTCTGCTGGCTCAAGCTTCCCAAGATGACGTTGTACATGGCACACTATTGGCTGATGGAATGGAAGGTAAACAACCACAACACTATGTTCTGCATCCTGGGCACTGATTGGCTCAGTGACCATAGCATGAGCCTGTTTGCTTTCCCACACTGTGCCCATATGTTCAACGTCTCTCCTTGTCCACTTCACACTGAATACCCACGCAGAATTTTACATGTTGTTAAAATTACATAGGCTGAAGAGTGTAGAATGTGTTTAAGAGCATTTGAATTGTTTATAAGAGTGTGGGAAAGGTTAATAAGAGTAGGAAAGGTTTATAGGAGGGTGGGAAAGGTTTGCAAAGCCTTAAAATGTAAATAAATAATAAAATAACCAAAACACTACTACTTTAACGATTTTCACCTGGTGCAAGGGTCGCTAGGATGTAACTCCCATAATAGGTGGGGGATCACTATAGCAGATAACGTTTGTGTTGTCCTTATATTACTTTATTTTGGTTTGAACTCTTGAAAGCTACAAATTTTAAAAGGTTCACCTATCAGAGTTCCAGTGGATCTCATATTATCTGTCTTAATTCATTCTATTCACATCATGACCAGTTATAACTGAGCAATATCAATGAACTCTCACAGCCTTCATAATTGCAAACAGCAACCCACAGGTGGTCAGATTCTTGAATACAATCCAAGGTTCAAAAACTAAGAGGTGGAACTTTTAAAATCTCCTATGGCAATAGACTTTACTGACATTGAAAGAGGATTTCTAAAGCTGATCTTTCATGTCTGAGACTTAAAATCATAATTTTTCAAAGTATAAGTAGTCTTTCAGCTTTGTGCCACTCTGTATTTAGAAGTACTATAGTACATGCTCCCTCTCTATTTACTTTAGTGAGAAGGAAGTCCACAGCAGCTTCCTTTATCTGGTAACAGACATTTACAATGTATTTGATTTTGAAAAACAAAAGAACAATTAACTCATTGGTACTGGATATGGTTTTCTAATGAAATCTAACTAAGTTCATGGATATGGTGTCCTTAAAGGTAACAAAGAACGGATCCTCAGGGGAATAAAATAATTCAAAGTTACGATTGTGTTCACCACATATATGCTGATAACACTTCCTCTGCACTTTAATCCTTCCACCTTCTGACACAGGAAATGCAGAACTTTGATGTGTTGAGGGGTGATATAGGTAATTACAGTAGTATCAATACTTAAAAATATCTGTGGTCTCTGTCTTCTTTACTTTTGCACATAAACTCACATTTGCCCCATAGATGTTGCTTTAGGCAATGAGTTATAGAATTTGAACTATGTGTGAAGAAGAATCCTGCTACTACTGAATCCTGACCTATGATGTTACCTTAGACTGCACATAACACATTCTAAATTATCCTGTGCGTGTGGCTGGCCAGAATGGAGTAGTCTAACACTGTTAGTTGAGAGATAAAAGCAAACAAAACACAATCAGTGGCAAAACCTTGCAGTTTTGTAGGTACAGAGTAAAGTGCACCTTCCAGGTCTCTGGAATTCCAAATGCAATGCTTTCCAACATGTTAACACCCTTGTCCTACAAAGTTTACAGTAACTCCACCCATCAACATCAAGTCCTATTGCCCTGAGCTTTCCTTTTTAGTTGGCCAAAAGGAGCAATGAAACATTTATATTTTTGTTTTCAATTGCTAGTGGCAAAGGATATTGATGTGGTTGAGGGGAAGCATTAAAATCAAAATTATGTAGGGAATAAAAAGGCAGCATAAATTAGAAGCATTTGCTTTCACTGTGGTTTAAAAGAGTTAGTAATACACCAGCCTCATACAACATGCTGGGGGTGGGGTTCTGAGTAGATTGGGCAATATATCAAAAACAACATTAAAGACCAATGAGTTAGATATGGCAAAAGGCCACTGCAGAGAAAATGAATGATCACCAGCAGAGGCTGTGCTCATGCGAGACTGAATTTTTCTCTCTGAAATATCCTAAGGAAGGGTGTGCACAACTATTGAATAGTCAAGGTAGAAGGTTGCATTCTTATACATATTCCATTCCCTTCATTAACTGAGAAATTTTAGGATAAGTTACCTAACCAGTGCCATGGAGTTAGCTAAAGGAATGACAGATTGGTTACTTTTGTTGTATAATACATTATTCCAAAGCATCGTAGATTAAAATAGTACATCTTTAATATCTGTCCCCGTCTGTGTGCATCAGATATCTTGGAGATTCTGGAGGCTGATTCTTGAATACAGTTCAAGATTGAGGATTGCAAGTTGTAGCCCAGTCTGGGCAATTTAACAAATTAGTAAGAACCTGTTTGAAGTAAAATAAAAAACAAGGGATATAGCTCAGGGGCACAAGTGCTTGCCTGGCAAGTGTAAGGTTGTGAGTTATATTCCATGTACAAACAAAAAAGGAGGTAAAATGCAATAAAAAAGAAATGAGAATGCAACATAGTGTGAAGATTGTGAGTTCCACTCCTAGTCTTGCAGGGAAAAAAAGATAAAGTGTGTGGGGAGAGTTAGTTAAGAATTTCTGTATCAGTCTCTTATAAAGATACAGACAAAATATCTAGTAGACCTGCAGTAGTTTTAAATATTTTTGAACGGAGATGACTGGAGGCTAAATGAGGTCATTTCGAATGAGATATATCTCAAAGGTTGCTCACTTTCTTGGCTGTCAAGTTGGTAATGGCCATTTGGGGAAGAACTCACTTCTGTCCCATACAGTCCTTTCCATAGGTGACTGAGGTTTACTTTGACAAGGTAGGAAGATGGCTCACTGCAAAGTGAGTTCCTCAAAAATGGTGAACTCTAATGACACTTAACACTTACTGATACACACTATCCTTTCTCTAATACCCTGATTACACATTCAGCTCCTCTCATCGTGAGAGGGGATTGCCAAAGTGTGTGAATATCAGGAGGTGAGGATGACTCAGATCGCCTTGAGTCTGCCAAGACCAACTTAGTTTTGAAATGCTTAGAAGACTCTTAAGCACATAGTAAGTGCTCAGTCAATGCTAGCTGATGTAGACAGCATAAGTGTTACTGTGAATAGTTTACTGCCTATAATTTCTAAAAAAAATCTTGGAAGAATATACATTACATTATAGTAACTAATAATGTTAATTTTCCTATTAACAATTTCAGTCTATTTATTCATAGGTTAAGAAAGGAAACCGTAAAAGAAAATAATAACATGAAAATTTGTGTTCCTTAATTTTAGTTAACAAAGCTATTTCTTACTTAATTTTTTGAAAACATTATTGGTATAACAATTATTTATATTCAGAAATGAATAGGGAATGAATGTGTGACATATGTAAATAATTATAATGCATGCTATAAAGTAAGAGCAAGGACATAAATTTTCAGAAAAGAATTTCTATGGGAGTCTATGGGTTTTCAAACTGGATGAGAGGTCAATCTGGAGGAAACTTATTGTGACATTTTCCTTAAAGATTCCATAACATAAATAAAAGCTTATATATGGAGGAAACTTAATGAGGTAAAGTGAAGTGTTGGGAAACCATAAGGAATTGCTGTAAATTGAACAAAACATTGTTTTCTTTGACTGTAATATTGGATGGAGGCAAAAGTACAAAGTTTATTCTACAGAAAACGCAGAAAAGTTGCAAATGAAAGATGGTCTGGTGGTAGAAAAATCCTCCTATGATATTGACATGTCAAACCTGGAGAGAGTGTGTGAATAGGTGCAGAAAGATTTGTTAAGTGGTAGTTGTATGAGGTAGCTGAGATTCAATAGGATCTAAAAGACGTGTCAGAGAATGAACTGAGCTTCTTTCACGGATTTAAAAATTTTTACAATGTATCAAAACATCACATGATAGTCCACTGATATCTACAATTTTTATATAGAAGTGAAAATGTAATTAATAAAAAGGAGAGTGTTTACAGTAGGGGGCACCTGAATGAGTCTGAGTGCTGAGAAAAAGCATTAGTCAAACCCATTTGCTCCTGTAGCTAAAAAAGCTTGAATTTAGTAGATATCATCTCTGTCTTTTTTCTTCATTCATTAAAAACTACTCTTGTAGTGATATTATTATAGTTGCTATGAAAACTATTGTGAAGTTAAACCCAGATTTATGTCCTTTTCCTTTGTTCCCGAAGAAAATCGCCTCAGAGAAGTTGTCCGTGTTGGTTGTCTCCTATTGCTTTTGCTTCTACCCGTGTGTTCTTCCCCTCATTTGTGCTACTGAAACTCAAGCCCTGACCTTCATGTTACTGAGCCAATGATTTCTTCTCAGTTCTTAAGTCATTTGATTTTTTGGCGGTGGGTGACTCAGTTTACATTTGCTATTTGTTCATATCCCTGTCTTTTGGGGTTCCTGTATCCCCATGCTGAATTTTCACTGCTTTCTTAGCTAAGAATTTGAGACTTTTTTTCTGTTTTTCTTCAATTCACTTTATCTTAAGAGTGTCCAGTCTCTCAGTATTAGGATTTCTGTCCTCTATTGACACCACCTTTTAGGTGATCTCATTCCTATAATATTATCTTCATGTAGGAGTTGTCCAAATTTACATTTTGTATCTTAACTTTTCTCCTGACCTCAGAGACGTGTATCCTTTTGGTTATTTACTGTATGAAATACCAAATCACTGTAAAAAATTGAATTTATTCTTCCTCCCAAACCTCTTCCTCCCATAGACTTCCCCATCAGAATCGGATGTTCTCCTGCTTTCTCTAAAACTTCTGTCCTATTCTACTCTTCTATCACCATTTATAATAAATATATCACAAACCTCTTGGGGCATGAGCCTATTATATCTACCCTTTTGTTTTTCCCATAATGCTAATCTAATTTCACTATTAGAAAAAATCATGTGAAAAACAAGTCTTATTGTAGAACTTTATTATTTACAATGTTCCACTGATCTGGGGATATAGCCCAGTGGTACAACTGCCTGCTTGGCAAGCTCAAGGTCCTGAGTTAATTCCTGGTATGCCCCTGCCCCCGCAAAAAAAAAAAAAAAAAAAAAAAGCTGCACTGATTCTATATTTTACTCACTGTAAAAAAAAGTCTTTATAACCACCTACAGAGAACCATTCAATCTGTCTACTACCATCACATTAATGCTGTAAGACATTTTTATCATGTTCCTGACTTTCAACTTTATTTCTTCTCTAGACAATCATGCCTTTTAGCTTGGGCCCAGCGATCTACCAAAAACAGGCATAATTTAGGATCTTTACATGTGTTGTTCTCTCTGCTTACATTTCTCTTTCCATTTGTATTGTCAAAGTGATTTACTTCAAGTGTAAAGAAATGGCACACCTAACTTGTCTCCCTCATTTAAACTGTAGACTCTCACGCCACTCTCAGACACCTGTCACCTATATTTTCTTCTCCTTTGCTATTTGCTACCCAGGTTTTATTATTTTCTGGTGATCTATATTTAGCTATCACACAGATATAAGGTTTATTTATATTATATAATTCATTATGTTTATCAGTATACCCATTAGAATATTCTATTCGTAAGGACAGCAATTTCTTTACTTTTGGTCCTAGAAAAAACCTGACACATGGAAGACACATGATAGAAAATAAATATATTCCCAGTGCTCTAGGGAGACATTCCACACAGCCATGGCCAAGCACTACTGTAACGAAGAAGAAAGAGTCCTCCTTTCTTGAGTAAAAACTTTCCTTCAATAAAAGCTTGGCTGACTGAACTGCAAAAATACTAATTTTGTGAACTTGATTGTTAAATTATAATAAACTTAGGAAATATCTGTATATCTAGAATGTGGCAGAGTTTCTGGTATAGAACATAGGAAATACTAAATTTTTCTTATCAGGCAAAAAATACAATTTGTAGTTCAAATAATTTCACTTGAATTAAATCTTAAATCAACACAGACGTTTTCAATTCTGACATGTCAGAATTATACTAATTCTCTAAGACTCTGGTCACATGTAATCTCTAAAAAGCACTGCTTGATTCTCCTTAATGAGAAATACTCATTTCCTGTTATTATTATTGGCTGATATACAATTTTCCATTCTAAAGTATAATCCCACTGTGAATACAGAACTTTGCGTTTACATGTGTGTGCATTAAAATTTACAGAAAAAATTCCTATGTATAATTGATGATAAGGGGTTACACTAACATTTTAATTTAAAGCTTTTCTAAACTTCATTATTATATTGAAATATTTCAATCCATTTTCATTGAGACATCCAATTTTCCTGTAGTGTCATAAGATATATAAAAACTGAACCTTTGCATTTGATTTTATGGGCCCCTAAAGCCAAGGAGAAAGAGAAAGAATTGTTCAACACTTCTCAAGTTTCAGGAGAAGTGTTTGGGTTTTTACATGTGTTACTTAACGTAACCCTTAAAATATCATCATCGTACAGGTTATAATTATCATTCTGTTTTGTAAATGAGAAAGCTGAGTTTGATAATGTTAAATGACACCTTGAAGGTCACACATCTTGTAAGTGGCAGAGCTAGAATTCTAACCCAGTTGTGGATTATTCCACTAAATCATGATCCACACTGCAAAGGAAACGCACAAAGGAGAGGCAATGGCACATTTAAAATGTTGAGAAAACAATGAAATGTGATAAAATGGAAATGATGAATGTCACATTGAGGCAGAGTTTGTGGAACTCATTCCACAGTGCCATAAACAATTGGCTCTGGGAAGTGTTCACAGTAAAACTTACAAGACAAGGAGCTATTCCTGACTCTGTTTTGAGTAAAGCACCAGTGTCTTCAGAAGTAGGAAATGAGGTTGCCTTGCTAAGGCGTCATAATGGTTATATAATTAAGTTTGACATCTTCACTGGAGATTGTATCAGAGACTCTTGGCTCCATGAACTCTGAAAAGAAAATGGAGCTGCTTATATACTGCCTGAAGGGGAAGTTGAAAAAAAATATTAAAATCCACAGAATCCAACGGAAATTGGTTCAGCAATAACTTATGAGAATTCCCATGGGTTTGCCAGCTGCAGAATAACTAAAAAATTGGACCTAAGAGAGTGATAATAGAGTGGCTACATGTAAGAAAAGAAGTTGATTTAGGTCAAGAATGTCTATCTTAAATGTTATAAGACTGGTCTATAAGTCCAACCATGAGAGATAAAGCCAAGGCTGATAGCACAGAAGAATAAAAGTAGTAAGGAAGATAAAAGTGTTCTCTGCTGTAGATATATCTACGTTAGCAAATGTTTTGCACAGCCATTCCTATCCTACCAATATAAAATAAGAAATAGTGGAGAGCCACGGTGGGAGGATTTGTTCTTCTTTCTGAGCTCACATTTCCTACCTTTCTTTGCATTATTTGTGGCCATTGCATTGAGTGCTTGCTAGTCGAACTTGAACAGATGGTTAACTGTTTCTAGAGGCTAAGCCCACAAAATTTATTTCAGTAAGAGCTACCACACTCTTTCCCATTCTCTCCTGTAAAAATACACAAGATACCATTGACATACATGATATATATATATATATATATATATATATATATATGAAAACATATGGAAAGATCCTGCATCACTCAGCAGCTCACCAACTCAGAAACATTGACTTTTGTGCATTTGAGTAAGAAATATACTTATATAATGTTTGATCCATCATACGTAAGGTAGGATCAAACAATACAGTGAAATTTTAAATTTACTACAGTAAAAGCACACTGCCATCAGTGCCCCTCAAAAGATTCCTCTCCTGTGTTTGTGCTTGTTTCCCTCTTGCTTTTGTAGGCACTTATCCCATTGTTCCTGACACTTTCTGAAGTATATCTTGTGTGTCCTCCCTCCTGAGTGTGATTAGTTTACTATTACGGCTGTCTGGATGTACTGAACTCTTTAAAAATGTTTACCTTTCATTGTGATTTTGGAAGAGGCAGAAGTTGTGTAATGCGAGATCCAGTGAATAAGGTGGAAGAACACACATCTTAATGTTTTATAAACCTGTCTTTCCATTGGGTGGAACTCATGAGCATCATTCTCTATAGTTTTGGTCAAACCATGTTTGTCCTGAGGGTGAGTATGTTGAAAAGGATTAATGGTGATGTGCCTTTTACTCTAACATTTTTAAAAATTTAAATACATACTGAATGGTTTGATCAGCCTTTGTGTTTTGCCTTCGTTACAGGCATCAGTATTATATTAAATAATATAACAGTTTTCCACTCCAGTCTCTTCATAAATAAATGAAGTAATAGTTAGGGTTAAGGGCAAAGTATAGACAGTTTAAACACTACATGTAAAGCTCACAAATTGCAACTGTGGGAAGAATGGAAGCATAAATGTGGAAAATGTTATAAACCATGAAACACGAGTTAAGTAGTAGGGACGTTATTTACTTAAGGAAAACAATCTAACATTAGCATGGAATATAGTTTGTGAGCACCAGAGATTGTAGTTTCACCCTGGCTTCCAAAGTTTGAAGGAATCTGTGAAAGTCACAAGTGAATGGGAAAAAAATGCCACAACCCTTTGAAACTTATATGCAAATTACACTGTTGCTTCCTCAAAAATAACTCAATGTCCTCAAAGTTCTTCTAGGTGTAGTTATTGCTTATGAAACATTAGACATGCAAGGACAAAATTATCAACACTTTCAAATTGGAGGAATAAGTGGAAACAATTCAAAAAGGAAAACAATTTAAACTCTAGGCTAGTATAAAATGAACAGGAACCTAAGAGTCCTGTGATCTAGATCTTGACTCTGACTCAGTAATTTGTTTGAGATTGAAAATCCCATCTGGCAATGTGTTTCAGTTCTTTTGCTTGTGAAATGTGAATTATGAGTGTTTCTAGTTTGTCTTGCAGGTAAATTAGATGGGCTGCATCAAACAGTCTAAGTAGTACAATATGCCAGTGATTTTACCTAAGCTCTGTCATTAGTGAGTACATATTTATTGCCGAGAAAAACCTGCTTTTGTCTTTACAATGCCAAACTTCTGCACAACATTGCTAAAAGGAGATTATTTTGATGTCTTTGATATGGAAATTTTAGGGTAGAAGAAAATAAAAGCACAGTCAAATTTCCCTTCACTTTGTATTCCCTAATAAACATGTTGCAGTAAATACTAAGGTATTTCCTACATAGCATCAGCTTCTCTCACCAAGGGTAGGAATCTTTATTTCTTTCCATGAATCTATCTGATCTTTCCATTGGTGGTTTTTCCTTGATACCTGAGTGTAAGCAGTGTAGTGGTATCCCTTTTTTTGTAGCTAAATCCAGAAATATTTCAGCTCGATAGACTACCCTGTCTCAGAACAAAACTCCTTGGTTAACAAGGACATCAAATCGACTTTCTTAGCTCATTTGTGATATGAAAGGGCACAGTTAAAATGAAATGGGACCAACCGCAATAAAACAAAGGAAATTAGCTATATTTTCCTTTTCCTGAGTATGGTGAATTTTGATGGGTGTGGTTACATACAGTGAAAGCCAGGTAAGGTTTGGTCACTGGTTGATAGTGCCATGTGCTTGCAGTGGGGAAGGCAATGGCAGAATATGGTGAGACTTTTTGTATCAAACCTATTTATAGGCTGCAATGGAGTCTTATAGAAAAGCACAGCACTGCCATTTTCATCTATTTATGAATGACTATGAGTCAGAGGAGTGGAGAATACATTGATAAAATCTATCCTGGGAGGTACAGATTGGGTGCTGACTCCAGGAAAAATACTTTGGATGAAGTCAGAGAAATATCTAACAGCAACCTGGCAATGAATTGCAAGCTGAAAATATGGTTAGATGAGAAGAGATACTGGTTGACATTATGATTTTAATTTTTACCTGTGGATGATTGTTGATTTACTTGGAAGAATTTCCTGAACGAGATGGATGAAAGACCGCAGAAAGGTCAATAAAGAGTTTAGAGATCAGTGTACCCTGACAGTTACCCAAGTGTGTTATAGTTGTGGAGAGATCCGTACATAGCGCCTAGATAAATCACTCTCACAGATTGTTTGCAGCGAGCCTAGTGACACTGAAAAGGAGATGTAGAAGTGGTTTTGTGAAAGAGTTTGAAGATTTTAAGACACAGAACATTTTGGATTTTAGAATTTTCTCCAAAATAGAGACATAAAAGCAGTGATGGATATGTTGATGGGGTATGACATGTTTCCTTGGTTGTCACCTAGAAGGGGAATGAAAGTCACATCAAGGAAGAAAAGGAAGGGCATGGCTTAGCTTTGCCTAAAGAGAGAAAATGTGGGCACAGCAAGTTAAGCATGTTCTAACATTGGCAGAAGACGTGGCTAGAAAATGATTTCATAATCAATAACAGCCTTTAATTTAGTTAACACTTTCACCTTATGCAGTATGTTTGGGAGGGTGCTATTTTCCTTATTTTATAGGTGGAGACACAGGTCACTATAATTTTTAAAAGACTGTAAGTAAATAGCTACTCAGTGTAAACATTCCCCCATGTTATATGCCAAAGTTTCCCTCAGGTCCTTTTCAAAAATAGTGAACTTACATCTTTTTATTAGAAAAATGTATAATTTCCACACTATGACTCTGAAGTTATTGCTAGAGCAGTGTGCATCCTTTTCAAAATGATGTATTACCCATCCTGCAAAAGTGGAATCTAGGATGCTTGGAAGTTTCTGAAAAATATCACCAAACTCTGAACCACTTCACTTTTGATTGTTTTTATCTTATCTCACACAGGTTATTTACCATTTTTTACATTTCTCAGTATTAAATTTTTGTACACTTTTTATGCATAGGTATTTTCTAAAAGTGTTGGACTTATGTATGAGATAAAACATACCTGGAAACTTTCATAAGATACTAGACACATAAACACATACAAATCTGTGTTTTCTGACTTTGTCTCTGTTTTTCTCTGTATTTCTGTGTCTCCATCTTTGTTTTCGCCCCCTGCTCCAAAATCCCAAGATTTTGGTGTGGTAAGCACTTGGCAAAGGGTGAGTAAATTTCAATAAAACATTGCCTTTTTATTAAAGAGTTTTCAATCTTGATCTTTTCCTAAATAAGTCACTCATTACCTTTATTATAAGCAAATGTTACTGATTTTTCAAATATATTATCCCTTTTAAAAGTGTCTAAATATTTTGACTCCATAGCTCCATCTCTGAAGACCCGTCCTAAGGATACAATGCTAAATAAAGCTAGAGCCTCAAGGAGCAGTCTTAGTTACTGCTCTCACCGCTGAACACAACACCTGACACATGCAACTCTAAAGAGGAAAGATTGGTATTTGGCTCACGGCTCTTAGAAGTTTAAATTCACAGTCAGCTGGTTCTAAGGGCGGGGGGAGCATGGCTCTGATCTGGAAGAGAACAAACAGCTCATGCTATGGGAATTAAAAATTGAGAGCTACCAAAGGTGGGGAGCCTTCCAGGCCATGTTACCGGGGACTCACCTCCTCCAACCAGGCTTCACTTCCCAATGTCATGTGGCCGTAAACTCATCATGGACTAATCCATTCATCCATTCATGATACACTCATCCCATGATCCATTCATTTCCCGAAAGCCCCACCGATAAACACATAAGAGTTTGGGGCAACAGACCAACAAAAAGGAAATAATAATTTATTTATAGTGTATCCTTTGGAGAGAGCAGACAGCCCATAACAATATTTATGGATTTTAAAAAAAACAGGTATACACATGAAATTGTTGTTAAGCCAAAAAATTAGAGTAAAATTTGTATTACGTATATCTTGGTTACTTCCATCTCTAAAACTATACCCAGATAACTGAGTAGAAATGATCAAAGTATGACCACTAGCCAAGAATTTCAATGTGAGAAAAAGGGTAAAAATTTTCTTCCATGTTCATGTATGCTTCTTCTAAATATTTACTTATGATCACATTTTATTTTAAAATTAAATAGTGTTTGATATTTATGGCAGAGGAACACACAAAGTTTGAGGAGAACAAAGTGTTTAGAATGAAAAATCCAGACGCTTTTCATCTGCTCTTAATAACACTCGTTTTCCTTTGGGAATGGCATTGAAAGCACTATTCTGCGAGTCGGGAGATTATTCTTAGAAAATTCTATGAAAGCGTATAATTTTTACTCCATAATAACTAATGTGCAGCCAGGCTACCTTTGATCCTTGGTGCTGACAAACACAACGACAAATAACATCTTGATGTTAACAATTTAGAAGCGTATCCTCAGGTATTCAATAGTTTTTTATGGATATTTCCTATTGGTTCTCTAGTTATTTTTGTAAATCTGTTCTGTTTACCTTTTTATTAGTCCAGAGAAGAAATGAATGCCTCACTGTCTTCTTCATAATCCAATCTTGTATGGGTTGTTTCTACCTTAAGAGTCATCTACTTTGTATTATTTTGAAGGTGCAACAGGAAGCAGAGATGTGAACTCACAGATAAGCATAATTTCAGGGGCTCATGAAGAAGGGATTTCTCATCACGGTAATAATGAAAGTAGAAGTAATTCCTCTTCCCGTGATTGTTTACCATTTCTAATGACATCTATCCTGACCTATCTTATGAACAGTGAGTTTACTAACCCTGGAAATGTTCCCAGAAAGTCTGGAATGACCACCAAAATAGGATGTGGGTGAAATTTTAAGTGTTTGAAAGGGCTGAAGCGGAATATTTTCAAGATCTCATCTAAATCCAATATCCCTTCCTGTCTATGTTAAGGATTTCAGGTTAATAATCTAGCTAACATCCTAATTAACTTATGATCGAGCTTTGGAAAAGTCACTTAGATGTTAGTTTTTCACACTGTAAAAAAGTGAATGGAACAGTCAGTTGTATCAAGGAATATTGTACAGATTAATTAGCTGGTGTGTGCTGAGTGATAAAGCTTACACAATACAAGGTCTACCTAATAATAAAAGCTGCTGAAAGGGCCAATTGGAATTTACCCTGCACTTTGTAATGTAAAATGGGGGCAAAAGGTAAAATGGCCAAGAATAATAATAAATAAATAACTAAAGACTGCACAGCACACCCATGCAAATGAGTTTCATATATACACACTCTTGCACACAACACTTTAATTAACCTGTAGATACCTCTATCCCGACTGCCTCAAAGCAGATAGATTAAACAGGATATTTAAAAGGGATTATGGGCCCTAATGAGAAAAGGATCTGTAGTTAAACAGCATAGTTAGGTTTAGGCTTTTACAGTGACCTTTTAATTCTGTACTGTTTAAAATAAACTTTTTTTTTAAAGTACAGCTTAAGATTCATGGAAAGTGTAAAGATAGCTCATAGAATTCCCATATGCTTGACAGCTTCTCCTAAGTACTAACATTTTACTTTAGTGTGGTACATCTGTTATAATTAACGAACCAATATTTATACCTCATTTATAGCTCATATTCATTCTTTATTCAGATTTCTTGTTTTTACTAACTGTCCCGGTTCTTTTGTGCAAGTCCATCTAGGACATTTTATTAGTCATCCTACTTATTTAGGTTTCTTTGAGTTGTAGCAGTTTATTAAATTTTTCTTTTTTGGATGACGGCTGCCAAATGAATCATATCTCTTCAAAATTCATATATTGAAGGCTTCACATTGAATATGATGGCGCCAGATGGAGTATGTGGGGAGGTAATGAGGTTTAGATGGTGTCTTGAGGGCGGAGCCCTCCTGATAGGATCAATATCTTTAATGGAAGATGTACCAGGGAACTTTATCCTTTTCATCATGGCGATAACTACCAAGTCAGAAAAAGAGTTCTCACCAGATCCTGATCTTGTACTTACGGCTTGTGTGACCTTAAGAAAATAAATTTAAGGCACCTAGTTCATGCTACTCTGTTGTGTCAGCTGAGCTGTCCATGTCAGTAACCTTCACAGTCCTGAGAAGCACTTATCAGGTAGTTAGAATATTTTTCAGTGGGATTGCTTTGATATTTTTCTTATGATTAGCCTGGGGTTTGTGAGAGGGAGCCCGCAGAGGTAAAGTGCCATTTACATTACATCACATCAAAGCTACATATGCTTAAAATGACGTATCACTTTTGTTGTTGACCTTGATCCACTTCCTGCAACTATGTTTGTCAGTTTTCTTCACAGTGAAGTTGTAATTATTTCCTTTCCATACCGTACTCTGCAGAAGGAAGTCCACAGTTATAGAATAGGAAGTTATGATGCTGGCATCTACACAATATTTTTGCAATTCTTCTACATGAATGATTGCATTTCTATCCATTAATTTGATTTTATTTTTAAGAGGAAAAAATAAAATAACAACAACAGACAAAAACAAACGACACAAAAACAATAAAAATGATACAATTTATTTATTCCATTGTTTATGTTTGGCCCAGGAATATTCACCTTATATTTTGGAGTATAGTCTAATATGATTTTCATTTTAAATAAACATTTTCAAGGTATAACCAGAGGGAGGCTGTTCAGTGGCTGCTATGTTCCCGTTTAACACACTCCAATTTTTCTTGTGTATTTCTTTACTTTTTGCCACTGCAAGATACTCCACAGTGTATTCTGTGTATATCATCCCTCAGTCCTGGAATCAGATTTCTATCTTAAGAGCTCATTTTCTTTTTTCTTTTTTTTTTTCTTTTTTTCTTTAATTGGTGAATAAGACTTGAAACCAAGATCTGAGCAGTTAGTATTCTACAGGCTTTTATTTTACATTAAAAGTTCCATTTTTAATTTTTACTTGTGTTATTCATGGGAAATTTCTGCTACTGCTGGCAAAAAAGCACTGAATTTTTCTTCTTAGAAAGATGGTATATGCAATGTATTCTGGCACGCTACAAGGTGGACAGACTTGCAAGTGTATCTTCTGTGTATTTATGATAGAGGTACTAAGCTAAGTGGCTTTACTGGTAGTGGCTATACATAGGCTAACGGGGAGCAATTAAACAAATAAGAGAAACTATTATATACATATAGGTATATCTGTACACACAAATGTGTATATATTTTCACCATTTTCACTATGTAGAACTGTTGATTTACAAGTTGTTTGAAATTTAAAATATCAAAAATATTGTGTTCTGTACCACAGAATCTGATTTTAACTCTTCTGTATTTATTTATCAAAACACTGACACATTGGTGAGTACATTCTGCTGAGTTACAAGACTTGTTTTGCATTACTTCCTTCTTTGAAACGGACTTAATACTATTAGTTATAATTATCTAATTTTGAATGTATAAACAATTGATTCTGAAAATACTTTATTAACAGACTAAAGTAAGTGAGAATGGTTTCACATTTTCATTCAAAATAAAAATTTTGAATGTTCTATCATTGATTAGCAAGTATTATGAATAATGAATATTTGGAGTTCAATTTTTTTCAGTTTCACAAAGGAAATTGACTAATATCTCTAAGTTCAAGAAAAACTGAAAGGTAACAGATTTCCAAGTGGATTCTGTAGGCAACAGGTTTCTAGGCAAGCTTGTAAAAAAGCGTGTCCTATTCAACTGACAGGATAGTTTTGCTTGTTTGGGAATGAGTTTGAAAGGGAAATTCTGTTTTTAAGAAGGTGACATTGAAAGGGTTCATCTTTCCTTCATCTCTATTACTGTGACATCATACACCCGCCATGACTTCCTACGTGGATGTGCATGCGCCGTCTTCCTGGTGTACCCTAGTTACATTCATCCTCTCACCGTTTCTCACAGGACCCTGCACCGAACCCTATCTTTCCCGCCGGCCTAGTCTTCTATTCTTTCTTCCACCTCCTTCCCATGAAAAACTCACTGATCTTTCTTTCCCTCAAGCAAACTGCTTGCTTCTTAGGTTCACAGCAAATTCTTCCTCCTGACAGGTGTTCTTGGATCATTCTTTCTCCAAGTTAAAAACTGAAAAGAAAAGAAAGTTGAGGGTATCTGTGAGATTATTTAAGATCTTATGGTACATGCTCAGAAGATCTTACCTTGGCACCCTGTCTAAATAACCGTTTACATCTCACTCCCGTTTTCTTCTTCATCCACTGACTTCACTGTTTTATATATATCATGTTATATATTACACACACACATATATATATATATATATATATATATATATATATATATGAGTTATTTCAACAAATAGAGTATTTACAGTGTGCCAGACTCTGATTGATGGTGTGTGCCCCTAACAGAAAACCAAGTAGACAAGGCCTCTAACTTTTGATGCCAACCATTGTGCTGAGTGCAGTAGTCAATAAAAAAAATAGCAAATGTACGGGAGGTACATAAGGTTAATAAGACAGGAAGCAAATGGGAGACTGTTGATAGGAGGTGGTGGTGGTGGCAAAGAAAGCTGCTCTTAATATCGTAAGTCCTGTGGTTTGTGATGGGGATGTGAGGCAGGCAGGTCCTCCCGCAGGGACATACACAGGAAGGGCATCAGAGTCTCCTGAATGGATGGTGAGACAAGGCGTGGTTGTTGGTAAATTCCGGAAGATTATGACAATGTAGGGAGAAGTGGAGAATTTTGGTCTTGCTCTTAGAGGGAAGAGGAATCACTTTGAAGAATTGACACGATTTGCCTTGGTGTGTGTGTGTAGGGGGGTACTGGGGACTGAACTTAGTACTTTCACACTAAGCTGCACACCCAATCCTTTTTTAATTTTTATTTAGAGACAAGGTCTCAGCATTTCCTCAAATTTCTCAGGTTAAGCTTAAACTCATGATCCTCCTGGCTCAGCCTCCAGAAGTGCCGGGATTACAGGTGAATCCACCATGCAGAGTGACTTACATTTTGAAACAGTCCTTCTGGTATTCTACTGAGGACAGGCTTCAGGGGTACAGGAGCCAGATCATAAATTTATAATCGTTTTTCTAATAAAATATCACATTTGTGTGCATGAGAGCTGGCTTGTCTTTTCCATTTTATACCCTACTGCCAAACATAGTATTTTCCCCTTGGATTTTATTTTCTAAGAAAATAGGTTTATAGATTTCTACATTTGTAAAATGGAGAAAAGATGTTTATTCCAAAGAGTAATTGTAGGTATTGAGGTAGGTATTAATAATTATAATGTTTAAATATTTCTCCTCAAAAGTTAAATTCCTCTTTTCTCTAACTTTTTAAATTCCTTAACAAAAAATAATTCATTGATTTCTTCATAATTATGAAGGCACTTGTTTTGTAAATTATTTGAAATAATTGTTTCTTTCAACTTTTGCTGTCCTCCTTCTTTCAGAAGTAGAGGAGAAGAAGTTATTTAGTATTACCTCAAAAAGTACTTTGCATTAGGTTCAGCAGTGGTCATGGTAGTAAAATATCAAGTCCAGTTAACTGGGAGAGTGATTCCTACAACGAATAGAGCAGGTCTAGTTCAACAATTATCTAAAAAATATTGAATCTGCTGTTTGGATTAAAAAATGCACTGGAACATTAAAGTGTTACAAGCTTTCAAATAATAGCCATGACTATTTAAGTATGAGATGTTGAAATTTAAAGTTACTTTAAAAGGCTAAGTTGGACATTTTTAGAAGTAGCATTTAATATTATTGATGAATGTTTAAGACATAAAATCTCTATATATTACATATGAGGATATGTATTATTAAATATATTACATATAAGCAGATTATGAGTTATTTGGACTATAAATACGTATGGGTGAGTGAGTGTGCACAAATATATTATTGAAGAAACTCTATCATCTAATATCTTAGGTACTTTCTTCATGTTGAGATACAATAATCCACACCTATCAATCAAAGAAGGCAAGTTCTACTGTGTCTCGTAATTAGTAGAAATTTCAGTTTATAGTTGGCTGCCCTCAGGGAAGCGGAGAATAGTAGAGCAGAAAGCTGATGGAATAGCACACAGGAAGCCACAAGGGATCAAGGGAAGAGGAGCGATACACACCATTCCGGGCCACACCCATAGTAACTCACTCTTCCCATCAGGTTTCACTTCCCAGCATCACACATGGCTACAAAAACAGCATAGATGAATTCAGTGATGAATATCACACACCCACGGTGCAGTCACCTCTCCAAATACCCACCTATGAGCAGATAAGGTTTTGAATGGGTATCTAGATATAAACTATAAAATTTGGCTATACTTTTCCTGTAGATGTAATCCTTGGTTATCTACAGGTTAGAATCTACATGAGATAGATGTGCTTGGAGCATCCATGGATCGATGCCTTTTGTACAAAAACTACCAAATGTTTGCCATTTATGAATGCTGTATAATCGCTTATTCCCAGGTCATTTTGTGCAGAAAAAAAGTGATTCTAAAATGCTTTACTCCCTTCAACCCTCAATAGATTTATCATCACTGCACAGATCTCTTGAATCTATAAAAGTAAGTCATAGTATACGAGTCCATTTTATCATCATCCATGCACTTTGAGAGAAATCAAACTGAATTTTGCTATCTTGGTTCTATATACAAGGCAAAAAAAAAAAACATTATGATGCCCTGTCAAGGCAAATCATGGGACTCCAGTTGAAATTTCTGGACACAAAATGATCACGCAAATTAATGATGTTCCTAGCCAAGGCTACTGTGTAAGTGAAAGTTTGATTTCGGTTGTATGCCTAGAAACGTTGCCTGAGGATGTCATGAGTGGGTTGTTCCAGGCTATAAAAAAGACTGAAAGGAATTGAAATGTATTAATCCTTTCTCCATGACTGCTGTCTCTGCAGGCATATTGAATTTGTGTACCAGGACAACTTAAAATGCATAATATCAGGATATTATACAAAAGGTGACTATCATCCCTCCAACTGCTTTGTGAATTTTTAAAATAAAAACAGAATTTCCAAGAGATATGAAATAATGCTTCTGTGACAATTTTGGACTTTCTTTTCATTCCCAACTTGGCCATTTGGCCTCCAAAATAAACCATTCTCCTTCTCTGTGCAATAATGTCGAGATCTGTGCCCAGTTCACAAGGGCATTGTGTAGCTTATTAAATATAGGTAATGCATTCTGGAATTGTCTTTGAAATAAATGGAGTGGATGCAAAACAAGATTAGCCTCTGCTATGTGGCTGTGCTGAGTCTGATCAAATCCATAAAACATCTTTTTTTGTAAAATGTATGTGGGAAAAACTACAATCTATGCAAATGTTAATAAACTTCCACTAGCTTTTACAATCCCTGTTAGGATACGATGTATGTTGTTGCATTGTGGAGTGTATTTGAGAGTCACATTTGGTAGTGCATAGCGTGCATAAGAGAGAAAGACATTTTATCTGTTGATCGAAATTCGTTTTACCACAGTGGATGATTGAGACTAAGATTGTAGGACATGGAGTAAGAATGAAATTGAATACATTTGTTTAACCCAGATATTAAAGCAACCTAACATGTCTGCAAGTAAAAATTACAATGTTTATGAGGGTTATTCAAATACTCTGGCTGGGTATGGTGCCATGAGCTTGTAATTGCAGTACTTGGGTGGCTGAGGCAGGATTGCCTTGAGTTCCAGGCCAGCCTATACTGCAGAGACCTTGTCTCAGTAAACTAAGAAAAGATAAATAAAATAAAATACTCTAAAAGTTAGGTTACTTTTTTATAGCTGAAAAAGACTTCAAATTTCTAAAATAATCTGAGATAACATCTTTCTCTTCTAAACTCTTCCTTCCTTCCTTCCTTCCTTCCTTCCTTCCTTCCTTCCTTCCTTCCTTCCTTCCTTCCTGTATTCACTAAATACTTAGAAAATAGCTGCTGTGTACCAGGCATTTATATCAATGATCATCAATACAGCATAGAATGAAAAGAAGTGAGGATTTCCCCATACTAGCTGAGCCTACATTTATAGTTATAAGCTTAGCATATTGTTGTTTATTATGGCATGTAGACTGTGTGGTGGAGGTAAATATATAGCTGACTTGGGAAAAATAGAACAATGAACATGTGTCAGTGGTGAGAAGACTTGAAGAAGGGAAAATTAAAAAAAAATAAAATCAGAAAACAATCCTGAGAAAGGAAAAGGATTTAGCCAGGCAGATTCCTAGAATAAGAACATTTCTGGTTGAACTCAAGGAAACACAGAGAAACACACACAGAGACTCATCTTACCAGGAGTCTGCCATGTCACTATGGCAGACCTGGTGATGGGATACTAATAAGAAAATCAGAGAGAAAATAACAGATGTACTTTATAGGTATTTTTAGGAAATATGAGGAGGTCAGTAAGTTAGGAGCCAGTGAGATCTTGGCAAAGTAGAAGTCAAGAGATGAGAATTTCATAGAAGAATTTAGTAATGTTTGGCACTATTGGAATAAAAATGTTAATGTGCTAATTGCCTGTGATAGCCACAAAACTATGATCTCAATGTTAATATTTACCATGCTTATTTTAGTCCTCATTGTTTCTGCTGCAAATGGGCAGTGCCTGACACATCAAGTCCAATAAATATGTGATTTTAAATATGTGAACACATTTTCTAATTTGATGATCACAGTGTTGTTTCATTATCCTGTCTTAGAGATGAGGAAGAGAAACCTAGAAGGGGACAGGACTCCAAGAGACATGCTCAGGATTTTGGAGCCTATGTCCAGTGGTATTGCTGACTTGAGAGCAGAACCCTAAATCTGAGAGTACATGTTTACAGTTTGGGATTTTCCCTTCCTCTTTGGATATCAGAGAAATCTGAGCTGTACCTGCTGCTCATTTCTGGCTGTGAATATCTCTCTTGGTGCCAATTTTGATTCCCTCCTCTCAGATGTCACCAGCTACCCTGCTGAATTCTCCTCTTCCCAGCCATGGCCTAGCGTAGGCATCCAATGGCCAGGATAAACAAACAAGAATTATCACTTGGAACAAACATCTGATTAACTCAGCAGCAGTTGCTATGAAAACAGAACACAGGAAAGGGCAGATGTCTGCTTCATTGCTTTCACTCCAAGCAGTATTGTTATGGAATGAGGTGGCCTTTCCTCCTGGCATTGGACAACAGGGCCAGGTGGCGCCAGGTGGCCTGGACAGTGGGGAAGAAGACAGAACATCTGTGACCCACCCGTTCAGGCTCTGATGAGTTTCTTCAAATCTCCAGGGTGCCCTAGTGTGGAAGAAGTAAAAATAGAAGAAAGAAGGATCCTAGGGACCTGGTTTGGGGTTCTATCTT
The DNA here is from genome assembly GCA_004027595.1 of Dinomys branickii. Lineage (NCBI taxonomy): Eukaryota > Metazoa > Chordata > Mammalia > Rodentia > Dinomyidae > Dinomys > Dinomys branickii. The sequence goes on from PVLD010001508.1 coordinate 103,160, forward strand.
ACAGTTACTGATGATCTTAAGAAAGCAATTGAACCTCTCAGATGTAACCTTTCACTGTTGATGAAATGTCAGTGGTAAGGCCCAATGTACAGTGTTGTAGAACATAATGAAATAGTATTCAGAATCTACTTGGCTGTACTACTTAATAGATTGCACAAAATGGTAGTTGACTTTAATGAAAAATTGCACTTGGGAAATCTGGATTACTAGACTTTGGGACAAATGTATAGTTAATTAATAAATCATTATGTAAATTTCATGGACACTATACAAGAAAATTTTTCTGTGCCTGAAGGCAAAATTTTCTGTCTTAATGATATGTAATATTTTGATTTCATATTAAAACAAGTTCCAGGAAAAATGTGTTTAACAAGGACACTCTCTTATTGGTTATGGATGTGTCTACTTTGCTTAGTGAGATTGATCACAATAATTAACTGTCATGGGGGAATGTTCTATAAGAGCTGAATGGGAGAAAATGAGGTGGGTAGTGGAGGTGAAATGATTAAATTTTTCCAAATTTGTGAAGAAGATGGGCATTTAACTCATCAGGGCTCAAGAAACAACAGGTCCTAAATCTCTCTGGACAGAGAATAAATAGGAACAAAAACTTTAAAATTGGGAAATTTGAACGTATCTGGTGACTAAAATCTTGGAAGGAAGAAGTAATTATCTGTAGCTAATAATTCTTAAGCCTTTAATATACAATAACTTCTATTTTTTTTGTACTGATTTTATTCACTAGTCATATGTGGATACTAGATGACAATGGCCAGAGAAAAGAAGGGTATCTGTATGTGACACATACTATACTAATCTTTTATATGGACTTTTCCATTTAATTCTTACTTAATAAAAACTCCGTGTGGTAGAGGATCTGTTTGTTCCATTTCTTGGATGCTGAGAATGTGAAATTAGACACTTGCTAGAATATGGTAGACTGGCATTTATGTGTGTGTGTGCGACTCACTAGGTAGAACTAGCAAGAATGAGACATGGGAAACCAGATGGACCTCCACTGCTGCTGCTTCCACTTTCAGTGTATTCTAGGTTGACCAGCAATGCACAAACTGATCCTGGTCAAATGCCATGTATTTTTGAAACTTTCCTCATGTCCTCTAATGGATGGAAGCACTTTAGATCCTGATTGTTCAAAATGAGATAGATGGTTAAGCAGGAGTAGCTCCTGAGAAGTTTTTACACATCCAGAGACTGATCCAGTTGTACTGAATCAGAATCTATATTTTAAACAATATCCATAAGTACATTTTTTGCACAATAAAGTTTTTAAAAAATCTAATCTAAAGATCTTGAAGTCTCCTTAAATGGCTGGACTGTGTAAACCTTGGGTGATATTTCTTTTGCATTTCTTTACTCTGAAGGAGACAATGGGTATCACAGGAAGCACAGAGGATGTGTAATTAAGAAGACCTGAGTGAAATCACAGCTGCTCCTTATCCTCTAAATCTCCCTTGGTGCTATCTTATTTTTTCTGGGCAAGCTGAAAGTGGCTTGAGTCCACGGTCCTTTCCTAGGTCCTGCAGATGTAAAGTTCCAACCTGCTTTCCTGACCCCTATGCCACAAGGTACAGTTGGGAGTCAGCTGTGCCTACATTTCAAGCCCTTGGAGTCGCACACCTCCTCACAAGTTACAAAAGCTGTCCTGCCCTCCTTTCTCACCCTGAACTCAATTACTGTGAGGCACCAGAAAATTTGCTTTGGTGTCCCTGTGCTCTGGCTCTCACTCAGGGGTGCTCTGACTAGCTGCATCCTTGGGAGTGACAGAAACGATACATGAGCTATTTCTATTTTTGTCGTGATGCTGCTCTGTGATTCAATTCCAGACGAAGGGTAATTCTGTGGTAAAGTCATAGTAACCGCACTCTGAGGCTTTGGGAAATAAAGTGACAATTTTAAATGGTCAGTGTTTTGAGGGCATCTATTCTGGGTTTGGACCACTCCTGCTTTCCAAATTCTATTTTAAACTCTCCTCTTTAGCTAGTAATCTGTGACACGTGTGTCATTTCCTCGTCATTACTCATCCTTGTATGAGTCCACCTGTCTTACTGGACCATATCTAGAGACCAAAGGTAGACTGAAACGGTGGGTCCACTCGTAGGGGTGCTGCTCACAGACTTTGCCACATGGGATGCAGATGGAAACACTAGGACCAAGTACAACAATTATAAAATCAGGAAGGAGAAGACACTGATGAACAGAGATAGAGACAAAGATTTACACACAGATGGAGCGAGGGGAAAGAAGAGGACAGCTTAAGCAGGATAAAGAATAAGAAATGGAAGGGCCAGGGGTTTAGCTCAGTGGCACGGTGCCTACCTGGCAAGCATGAGGTTCTGAGTTCGATTCCCCATTCCAAAAATAAAATAAAATAAAAACGAATAAGAAATCAGTCTATTACAGAGAAAGCTAGGATGCTGTGAATGAAAACACAAAAATGTGTAAGACTTAGAGAAAGGAGTCTCAGTACACTCAGAAAGAAATATACGACAATAAAAAGAGGAAAGGAGACACAGAGAGATCAATTGAGAAAATAAGATGCTAATACTTAAAGTGTAGAATAGTAATATACGGTCGTTTATCATTCACAACTTTGAGAGTGAAAGGGAAGAAGTTTGTAAGGACATATCACAGAGAATTTGGGACATATGGTCAGCGACTAATGCATCTCTTTAACACTGATCAAGTTAGTTTCCGCTTTTCACATATCAGTTGTTCTCAGTTTAGGTTCTCCGTGGAATTTCTGCAATATAACAGGAGTACAGAGCAAAGTAAGTGTGTGGTGTAATGAGTATTTTGGGAAAACACGGGTGAATTTGAAGTTGAGATTTATTTCAAAGAAATAAAGCCTACCAGTCAAGTCATTTGACAAGAGACCATTTTGTGGTTTCTACTAGAGCCAGCTAGTCCCACTCACTACTTCACTACATCATAGAACACCAGTGTGATTTAGGCATTAATATAAAATTCTCACCTCTGATTCAGAACAAAATATATGGGTGCTTGAAAAGCGACTCTTAGAATAAACTGAGGTAGCCCAATTCTACCATTTATTTTTATTCTGTAAACAAAATGTGTATGTAATATATTCACATGCATTATTTCTCTCATATTATTTTCCACTCCCAGTCCTTTGCTCAATATTCTGCTTTACCACATATTTCTCGGAGAAATAGCCTGGCTATGCTTCTCTCTTCTTGACAGCCCTTCAGTGCAGTATGAAGTAGTCTGATTATTAGTTAAATTTCTCATTCCCCAGTCTCTACTTTCTGACCTCTACTTGCAACAGTTGCTATGAGGAATTCATTTCCTGATGCATTGCATCTAAACTTTCATCCTCTTGGGAAATTAACTAAAAACAACTTTAGTACTTGCTCATTCTCTTATTTTCTTGAAGATAGGGTCTATCTATGACTTTCGGACCATTTTTTTTCAATCAGAAACTAGCACTGTCATAGACATAGTTACTTTTGAATGGATGAATGGATATAGACATCCGTGGAGCAGTCAGTCAGGATAAGAAGCTACAAATCATAAGTAAAGCAAAATAATTCAATTTTCGTCACCCAAGTACAAAATGATCATAATAATGTATAGCAGAGACAACACATTCATCTCCATGTCAGGTTTTTTAAAAAGACTTGTTATCAATTCTGAAAGAGTCAAAAAGTGTTAAGAATGAGCTGTGGGGTGAGGTCCACGAAGTCTTTTTTACAGCTTGAGTGAAGGAACAAATTTTCACATCTTTATCATTAGAACCCACCATAGTGCCTGGTATACCACAACACTCATGAGTAATAAAGTTTTGGAGTTATAGACTAAATATATTAATTCATTTAATCATTTTTCATTTTATCCAAATCCTTGCACTGAGTTCTGGATCAGAGGACATAGCCATATTTCTTTGTTTTACAGTTATCCAATCAAATCATTTTTAGCATCAAAATCATTTATTTAAATAAAAATCTCACTCATAAACGTCAGTATATGATTAGGGCAGAGATCTAACTACCTTGCATCTTCTTTATGTCCTCAAAGTTTTTATCTTAAATGGAAAAAATTCCTATCAACTTGTCTTGAAATCCTGTATCATTTGTACTTCCTCAAATTTTAAGGTAATACATTGTGCTAGATTTGCAAACAGTTGTTGAAAGAGCAGAGAAATAGATTTTCAATTTGTCAACAAGGTTTGTAGGGCTTGAAAGTCATCAGTCCTGATGTCAACACTGGAATTAATCAAAATCTGTGGGTAAGCCATCTGTCAGTTTCTTTTCTTTCTTTCCCTCTCCCTTCTTTCCTTCCTTCCTTCCTTCCTTCCTCCCTCCATCCCTTTGTTCCTTTCTTCCTTCATTCCTTCCTTCCTTTTCTTCATTTCTATTTCATTTTCTATTAAATAAGTTTTAAATCTCTTCTCTACATTGATTCAATGGAAATTTCAACTTACTAATTATTATCTCAAGTAACAAGTTAATGGATGTGTTCAGAATTCATTCTTCCTTGTGAATTTATGAACGCGAGTCCTGAATCTGCCTACACATTTTGCTTGTATCAAGCTTTGAAGTTGTAAATAATATATTTTAGTAACACAGAATGAATGTTTCCAAGATTACCATGAATTAGAATGAGTTTTAATGAGGGCCTGGAAGTTAAATCTTTGCTAACCACTCCAGGGACTATTGGAGGTATGTTTCTTACACTCTATAATGTAGCTCCCATGAAATGGGCAATGGCTCTTAAATTCTGTTTAATTTTACTTAGATTTAAACTTACATAGTAACAATAGAGTAAAAACCACCATATTGGGGGAAAAAAGGGTAATTTTATTTTCTTTTTAATTTCTGATGGAGATGTCTGCTCCAAAATATTGTTTCTTTTCAAGTAACACAAAGTAAAAATTCAATTCATTCTCTTCTGAAATTGTGTTTACAATGGATAGTTGGCCAACATCAGCAGGTCTAGTGGTAAATTAGAGCTCTGAATAATTTCCAGTTGTGGTTTAAAAAGTAAGCTAATTTCATTCTCGATTTTATCAGCTATCAATGGAAATATAATAAAGCATGCATATATAAAACAACTCTGAATTATAATAATATACAATTCTGTAGAGTTCTCTAATATTGATTAGAAAGCTATTATAAAATATATTTACAACATGAGCAATAATATTTTTCTGTTTGTTTTATTTTGTTTTCTCCATGAGACTGCTGGTCAAATAGGTGGGTCTGCTAATTCGAGCACAGCAAGGCTGATCTGCTGTGCGGCTCCCATTTCTGGATTCATTGTCAATTGATCTGGAAAAGTTTTAGCTGAGATAATTAAGGCGATTGACCTGTACATATCTTATTCTCCAGAAAGTTAACCATGAGGTATTTTATAGAGAAAAGATGGGAGGAAGAGATGAAAGAGAAGAAATAAAATTATGAGTGCATTTTGTCCATGACCTCACTCCAAACTCTTTTGACAGCAAAAACACAAACCAAACCTTTTGAAAAGCGGATCAAGCCCATACACGTGTCTTTTTAGGAAAAGAAATCTCAAAGTTAAAGGGCAGGGAGTAAAAAGTAAGGCCTTTAATAAGTTTAATATAAAATAATTCTTAATACCAACACTTAATTCTTACTTATATGGTAATTAACATCTAAAGTAAGTACTTGTTTTTGGTACAATCTAAAATTGTCATGTGATACGTATTTTATTTATTTCAGGCAAATGAATTTACATTACCCTAAATTTTCTTTAATTTATTTTATTTTATTTTATTTTAAACAGAAAAAAATAAAAACTGGCTCAACCACTATGGAAATCAATGTGCAGCTTCCTCAAAAACTAAGATTAGATATCTCATTCTACCCAGCTATTCCCCATCTGGGTATTTTTCCAGAAGAACTGGCAATATCATACCACAGCGATACATATGCACACACATTTATAGCAGCAGAATTTCTAGCAGCTAAATCTTGGAAACAACCTAAATGCCCATAAACTGAGGAATGAATAAAAAAGATGTGGTTTTTTTATACCCTAAATTTTAAAGCTGATGCGTGATACTGGAACATACGATTCTAACTTTTAAGAAAGAGCTATACAAAGACAAATGAGGGTAACAGGTGCTTCAGTGTCAGTGTAGCTCAACAAAATAAACACCATCAAGCCAGCATGCAAAACAGAAAAGAAGTGTTAAGGTTGACACATTGTGTCAATGTGGGGAGTCTAGAGGCTTGGCTAAGTGACTCAGCAGTTCTGCATCTGGGGGTGAAAAGGCCATGCCTTTCCGAAATGTTGTTCATTGTGTCAATCTGAAAGTTTAGGAGGTTAACTATGTGACTGAGCAAGGGGTTAGGGTCCTTAGTTTGTATTCAACTCAGGGTCCTGAGCCTGTGCTAGAGGAGGGCATGGAGGTTATGTGAGTGCTGCACGCCCCTTAGGTAGGGTCAGCCTGATTACAGTAGGCGGGAAGAGAAGAAGCGTGCTCTCATCCCCTTCTTGCTCTTGGTGCTTTTGCTGTCATTCCCCTCTCCCCCGCCATGAACGTTTGTCCTCTGCCATGTGCCACTCCGCCTTGGAGCCAGCCAAGTATGGACTTAAATCTCCACAAACTGTGACCTAAATAAACCTTTCTTTCCTTAATATTGGGCACTGGGTATTTTGTCTCAGCAAGGAGAGAAAAGTAACCAAGACAAGAGGAAGCAAAAGCACTATCCTAAGCTTTAGAAAACTGAAATGCCAAAATTCATTTTGCGCTGGGGTCAGCCCCTGTAATAAGCGTGTGATTGGGAATGGCATCCTTGAGGGATCCACGCTGCCTCTCATCCCTCTTCCTGTGCCAACCACAGCCTTCATTAATTATCACACCATTCTCTTGTCCTTGTTGCAGTTGTAGAATCTCAGTAGTGGAATAGAACCGGAACCGGATCTTCACATAGATCTTAGATTTTGCCATATGTTCTCAGCATCGGTAATTTTTACTTGTTCTTTTAAAAATCCAGTTTCCTTTTTAATGTCTGGCACAAATAGCTAGTGTGTTCCTTTGCATTGTCAGGTACATATCTAGCCCAAGTCCTAGATCCTTTCATTCCTTAATGAGTATAATGCTTTTCTTTTTCTTTTTAAATGTGGTCTCCAGTGTTAGCCTTTCCCATAGTATTAAAATGGGAAATTCCAAAAGCATAACCAATTAAAATCCATTACTATTAACCTACGCTAGCAGTCATATCCATCACCTAACAATGCATGCAGTGTGTTCCATATAATGTTATATTATTAATATGTTCTAAAAACTGTTTAAATATTTATTTTTTCTTTTCTTTTTGTAGTACTGGGGGTTGAACTCAAGACCTTGTACTTTCCAGGGAAAGTGCATTGAAAGTATTCCCTTGAGCTATATCCCCACCCCTACAAACTGCTTAAAGTGGCTACTTCCCACCCTACCTGACTAGTGTCATTTCACGTACCTCTCTATGCTCTCTAGTCACGTAATAAGTCTCCGCGATCCTCATTCATTATCATACTACTTCTATCCTTGAGTCTTTTACTCTAGTCACTCTTACTAGTTCCTTTTGCTTTCCTCTCTTCCTTCTCTTTTTCCTACCTTTTCTTTCTTTCTTTCTTTCTTTCTTTCTTTCTTTCTTTCTTCCTTTCTTCCTTTCTTCCTTTCTTCCTTTCTTCCTTTCTCTCTCTCTCTCTCTCTCTCTCTCTCTCTCTCTCTCTCTCTCTCTCTCTCTCTCTTCCTTCCTTCTTCCTTCCTTCCTTCCTTCCTTCCTTGCTTCCTTTCCCCAAATTACTCTTACCAGTATTGCACACCTCGGATTCAATGTCACTTCTTTGAGTGAATATCCCCTCACATCGTACCTAAAATAAGCCTCCTCGCTGTTTACTTGCATGTCTCTGTATTGTAGATGTGTCACCATGACCAAAAAGTTCAATGTTAGATCTATTAGCACATAGAAAGCTTTCAAGAAATTTGTGAAGGAAAAAAATGGATATAAAGCCTTTGTAAATGGGAAAGGAAGAAGGAGGGACTGGAGGGGATGAGGCAAAAAGAAAATGTTGAGATGCGTTATATACATGCAGATCGCCCATATCGAAAGTGATCATTATATACTGCAAACATGTACTAGCAGAAAAGAAACATACATTAAATAAATAAATGAAGAAACTTCCACATAGAGTAATTAAGCAACTTGTTCCCAATCGAATGTTCACCTGTGGTCATGAATCAAGTTACCTAAAGTTGGTAACATGAATCAAGTTACCCAGTTCTATGCCCACTGTGTATATTTGAGTGAATGTATTTAACACAAACACAACACTATGGCAGAGAATATCAGTTTGCTATCTGAAAGAAGAAAGGGTGAAAATAGGAAGGAAAGAATGAAGGAAGTTGGAAAGGAAGAAAGAAAAAGGCAAGAAGATTATCCATGTGGATAGGCACAGAGGGAAATATAGAGAAAACGCATTTCTCATGTTTCGCTTTAATTATAATTCAGTGTTTGGCAAGGCTAATGAAATGTCAACTTGGTAGGAAATAAGCAGGCTGTGATTAACTGGTATAAATGGTGTTAATCATTAGCAATAAATTGGAAGAATTCCTAAATAGAGGGCATTGTGCTTTCTTAGGTTAACTTTATTTAATCATAATAATAATGAAGAAAAATTCATGAACATTTATTGGGATATTCTTTATTTTCAGAGTTTGTCAAGTATTGTTCTAAGTATTCAACATTTATAACATCACAACAACCCACTCTACTACAGTCTTGGCAAAAAAAAATCAAAATCGCCCAAAAGTCTATAACTTCATGATCTTGAGTTTATAGGTGAGAGACATTAAGGCACATAGAAACTATAAATAAGTGGAGATATTCTTCTTCATATTTGTCATGTCCCTAAACCTTTAATATTCATTGTTTGTGAGAATATAGAGAAATACCACTATTATACAGTGCAGAGAAATTATAATTGTATATAGTATACCACATTCTGGCAATAGAGATGGATATTTTAATTATGTTCTTCTGGATCTAAAAGTATACTTCTGGAATTTGTCACAGACAGGCAGATGCTACTGCATATAATAACAAGCAACAACAATAACAATAGTTAACTTTACATCACTACATAGTTATCATTCAGGGTCTTTCTGGTCTATGTGTCCCTGAGCAATATTCTTTCATCTTATATGAATATCAGTTGTTGGCATCCACCCTAAATAGGTATGTCCTTGTCTTAGCTAGTTCAACTTGCAAACCAAGTCAGTCTGAGATTTGGAAGACATATTCACTTTGAAAAACCATGATTCAATCTAGTACTGCAATGTTAGAATACTTAAGTGTGCAAATAATGTCCATTGTTAAGTTGAAAAATTTTGAATTTCCTATGTACCAGATACTTCGTAATATTCTTCTACAGATTATCCTAAACATTATAACTACAACACAAAGAAGAAGGTACATTCATTACTGCTGTTGATTTTTGGAGAAACTGAAGCTTGCAGATTACATCAACTATGCAAGATGACACAGGTAGTAGTTAGCAGAAGTGAGTGAGAAATCCATGTGCTTAAATATGGAACCCACATTATTAAACATGAATAGCTAAAAACAGATTGTCTTTTAGATTTAGAAATCAAAGTAATGTATTAGATATGTATTATAGTGCCATCTTGTTAACAAGACATCAGAGTGATAGTAACTATATAATGGAAATAAATTACACAATATAAAATGATGATGGATACATAAAAAACATAAAGTTTGTCAAATCCCGACAGTCAACGGATAAAGATGGGTGAAAGATGATTATTGCTTAAAAGTTTATATACTATTGAACATTTTTCTCTTCTAAAAGAACATTTGTTGCTTTAATATGTCAAGACTATATACTAAAGGGAAGGAAATGCAGATTTTCTAAATTTTAACCAGAGATGCTTGTCCTGACATGAAAATCTTTCCAGTGGAGGAAGAAATAGAATGTCACCTACTTTACACAGATTTTGTAACCGCAGTGCAGCAGATGTCACTCAATTTTCTCATTCCATCCTTTGAGTTACAGTCATTTCATCTTTTCCTCTGTTCCCCTTCTCATTAATTATACAAAAATATTTGAGAAAGTGCTTTGTATTCCTTTAGTGACTCTTCCAGATCTAATATGACATGATTATGTTTGTATGTGTAGGCAGAAGAGGTTAATATATTTAGATAAAAGGGGTAATAGATAAGGAAAAATTTGTGTTTATGAAAACAGAATGTACATAATATTTACGAGTGAATATATGAAATTATGACATAGCTAAATGAAATGAGGAAATCTAATACTCTAGCTATGTTTTATTTATATTTTTAATAGTTTAATCACAAATATAATTTTCTCAAAAATTTGACCCACTTTCTTATCTCCATAACATAGAAAATGTCATGTCATGTCATAAACTAGTTATTAGTTTTAGGAAAAATAAACAAGCATTCCATGTTACAGCAGACTATATACCTTATGTTAAAAAGTTGCCTGATCTTTAAGTATGTAGCCATTCTGTGTCTTATGTTAATTGCCTAAGCCCCTAAAAGTCACGCAGCACTTACATCCTTAGTGTTTCTAGCAGTAATCAGCAGATTTTAGCATTTTACCAAATTAGCTTACACAATGACTTCCGCAAGCAAGATAACAGGGACTATGTGTTTAAATGGTCTTTGATTTTAGTATCAGTAGTCCCCACTATTGATTTTGCACAGGTAGAGAAATTCACTTATTCAGCAAAATCTCAGCCCATACCTGTGGTGCAATGTTAGTACTTGCCTATAGCTTATTCATAGAGATATATCTAGGCCAAGACTTTGACTTTTTGTAAGAAAAGAGGTTGTGCTTTATACATTTTGAACACAGAGGGCAGTGACAATTATCAGGGCTATGGTGAAATTAATTTATTAATGTTTCTTGATTGAAATTAAGTGAATTGTATTTGACTTATGGTACTGATTAAAGTAACTAAAAAGATACGTTTTATGATTATCATGTCATGGCAATAAATGTAGAAAAATTCCTTAGAAGATAAAACATAAAACAAATATCCATAGACTCTGTTTGCCATACTACCTGTCTTATAATCTCAATTTGTGCTTCCTGGATCTTCTCCATGTGTTGAATAACCTGGCTAGCACAGAGAGGCTCAGTCTTGGCTGTCATCTGTGTGGTGGTGACGATATTGTACTGTGTACATGATGCCTTTGAACTTGGTTTTCTTATTTTAAAGATCGGAATCATAGGACCCAGCTCATGAAGTGATTGGGGATTAAGCAAATAGTTTACTTGAATTGATTATTTTAATGCCATTTTTATTGTATTTTGGGCATCTCTGAACACCAGTGAACCAACTGCTCTAGCACTATGTTTAATAGTTATGCAATATCCCAGTGGAGACTGCACCAAGACGGTAGAGATACAGACAGTGTGAGACACCTCTGTCTGCTCTACTGGTGATCTTGCAGCTGGAGTTTGCTTTGGGGGAAGCTCTTACAGTGATTGTGCTTTCCAGTGATTTTTTTCCAGTTCCTGTTCCATTTCCTTTCCTGTCCCTTTACAATACAACTTTGCAGTTAACAGCCCTGGACCTAGAGCCTAAACTTATCAAGTGAATCTGTCTGCTGGTTTTTGGGCTGCCATAGTCCTGCTCTGTTGAGAGATAAGATGGATAACAGAAATTTTTTCTTTGACAATACTGTCTTAAAATACCTCGGTGTTTCACCTTGAAAAGATGTAAAAGGGATTAAAAAAATCAATACACCAGGTGCACCTCTCACCTACAAGTTTTCTGGATTGGTGTGTTTCTGGTAAGTGGGGGCAGTGTCCTTCTCTGTACAGATTCTGAGGAGATGATTCTATACTCACTAAAAAATACTAGTTTAAGTCACGAGAAATTGTTGCTCAAGAGAGCGGTTGCCACTTAAGAGGCTGAATTTCAGTTCCAACATTCCAGGATAAATTCCAGTTCTAAAATTATTGAACAAAATCTGGAGCTTGTATAGCTGAGTATGCTGCTTGACTTTGAATGCTAATGACTGTGTGATCCTGAGATATTTTGTTAGCTTCTCTAAGCCATGGTTTCCTCAATTCCAGTCTATTTTTTAATCAGTACACTTTTGCTGTACTGATGAATGCAGTTTACATTCATCTTGGAGAGTGAGTATGTGTACATATTTCAGTGTAGTTCTTTTTAAAATTCCCTTTCCCTTTTCTTCCCCTTCTCTAAATCCCCTTTCGTCATTTTCCTTCCTTTTGATATTATTAACTTTATCTCATGTTTATGACATATAATGTTTACATTTATTGACAGCCTCGTTTTTATAATAATATTAATGCTACTTACTTATGAGGTTACTGTAAAGACTAAAAGTAGAATCATATTTATGATGTGATTATGCATTAGTAGCTATTTAAAAACTACTAGTTTCTTTAATCTTCTAGTGGCAACATATTGATTTGTTTTTGAGAATGGTCTCCTTTCCAAAATGAGGTCAAAAAGTCAGAGTGGTTCAGTGACAATCTTTTCTGTGGACTGATGTATGATGAAGTGGCATCCAATGAGTATGTTCTATTGATAGGGCAAGAGAGACTCAATTTTCTTCTTTTAACTCCATATTTGGAGAAGTCACTGAAGTTCACTTAAGCTATAGTTGACCCCAGTGTTCATCCCAGTCCCCTTGGTTAGTTATCAACCCACTTAAAGGAGAGCAGAGACATAAAATGGGAACATAACAAACGGAACAAATTGGGAAGTAGCCTAAAAGTTAAACTGCAGTGGTCATCTGGAATCTGGCTGTAAACTTTTTGATAATTGTGTGACATTTTTGTAAGATTCCCAAAAATGACATAGTGGTTACTATGGACACCTAAACATGTATGTAAACCTAAGGTGAGACTCAGATTGCTGTGGACATCTTCTCTGACTCCTGGTTAGAGACTGTCCATTAGCCGGCTCAGTAAAACTTTGTTTGTTCCGCTCTTTTAGTCTCTTGTGAATGCTGTTCTCAGTGAACTCATTTGCGGTATCTCTATCTCATGGTTTCTCTAATTAAGGGTCCCTACACTAATTTTCGATCAATCTATTTCAGGGGAGAAAATATGCTTTTCTGTGTGTGGAACTGTGCTGGGTAGCATGGTACTACCCTCCAGATGCCCATGAGTAGCATCTATAGGGACACTGCATTGAGGGAAGCCAACACAGAGGGCAATGCTGCTGAAACATGGCAATAACACTCACAGAGCCTCTGTGAAGCAAAACAAAATGCCATAAACCAATAGTACATACTGAGCTTCCTATAATTTGTAAATAAATGAATCTAAACTATAGAAATGTCATGTTTCTTATTATAAAGAAAGTTAATCCAGAGCTGGGAGTGGTGGTAATCCCACTGTGACCCCTACAGGGGGAAGGCTAAAGCAGAAGGATCATGGTAAATTGAAGGCCAACTTGGACTATATAATGTATTCAAAGCTAACCTGAACTACATAGTGAGACTCTGTCTCAACCACACCCACAAAAATTAAAAATGACTGCAAAAGAAATCAAGTTAGTTGCCCAGTGCTTATCTGAGACAGTGAGATACCTGAGAAGTTTAACATGGCATGTCTAAAGCCTAGATTGTTGGGTTCAAAACTAATTCCAGGGCTGGGGATATAGCTCAGTGGAATAAGTGCTTGCCTGGCAAGCGCAAGGTCCTAAGTTCAATCCCCAGTACCTCAAAAAAAAAAAAAAAAACTAATTCCATTGCTTATTAGCAGTTTTATTAACCACTAACTCTAAGGTATTGCACAAGGTGCTTACGTTCTCGAGTTGCCATTTCTTAATTTTAAGAGTTGGATTATGGAGCCTACCTCATAGGCTTCCTACATGCCATAGATCCCTTAGAACCTGCCATTAAGTCATTGTTAGTGATACAATTTGGATCTTACATCTAATCCAAGGTCCCATGTGTTGAATGCTGTATCTCAAGCCTTTGGCATTGTTGCAAGGTTGGCAGACCTTCTAGGATGTGGGTCTCGCTGGGGGAAATCAGGTGATTCCACACAGGCCTTTGAAGGGGATTTGGGGTCCTTGGCTGCTCCTCCATCTCTCTCCCTCTTACCAACAGCCATAAGATGAGTGGGTTTGTTCTGCCATTTGCTTTCTGCATAGCATTCTGCTTTATAACAAGCTCAACAGCAATGGGGCCAACAAGTCAAGGGTTAGAACTGCTGAAACTATGAGCCGAAGTGCACTTTCACCCCTTCTGCACTGATATCTCAGGTATTCTGCCCCTGAGGGAGCGGTGAATAGCGTAGTTTGCTATAATTGCAACAATAAAATCTAAGAGTTATACAGGTTCAATATCCCTTATTTGAAATGGTTGGACAAAAGTGCTTCAGATTCAGGTAGTTTTTGGATTTTGTGATATTTCTCTATGCATAATTCCAAGTTCAGACTCAACTCTACCGTGAAATTCATTGACATTTCAAATACATCTGTGTGTGTGCTCACGTGCCTGTGTGTATGTGTGTATCTGTTACTGGTGATTGAACACAGGAAGCTGTGAGCCATATACCTGGTTCTATTTATTTATTTATTTATTTATTTATTTATTTAGTCTGTTCTGGCTTCTAACTTGTGATCCTAGAAGCCAGGCTTCTGAGCAGCTGGAAATAAAACTGCTCAGGAGTCACCATGTTTGGCAGACATACATTTTATACATATAAGGCGCATGTGATTTTCAGTAATATTTTCAGTGTTCTTGTAATTTGACCATTACCCATCATGGGACATTAGGTGTGTGATTTGCAGCCATCCGTATGCTTGAAAATTTTCATATTTTGAAGAATTTCATATTTGAGATATTTGGGTTAGTGATTCTCAACCTGTGTAACAATAACTGTTTGTAATGACTAATGTGTATTTTTTGGAATCCAGTACAGGGCTCTTCTTTCTAATCTAGTATTCTTTCCACTATGATTCTTTTACAACAGTGGGTGACACAAACTGAACCAAAAAGTGCAAATCCTAGGCAGTGAAATCCAGTGAAAAGAACAGCAGTGAGATTAAGGCTACATTGCTAGATTCTGGGATCACAACTAGATGGTGGCAGTGGGAATGTATTGACACAAGCAAAGTGCTTTCCCAAGCCTTTCAAGCTTAACTGGCCTGCTGGCTGCCTATTAGTAACACTGCCATAAATCTCCCCGTGCTTCAGCACCACTGGCCTGACCAGTTCCCTGGAGAGCTCATCTACTCCCCACTTACTGAATTCCGCCGAGGGCATAGGGGCAGCATGGAATGGCACAGATGCCACCTTAAATCACTGGCTTCCAGTTCCAGCCCAGCTGCTTGCCTATTGCACAGGCATCTTGGAACTCTGCATCAATGTCCCAGAGCAGCTTGGGGCAAAATGCATGGCGTGGACTCAGTCATGCAGCTGCTCAGATCCATGTTTCTTTCTCCTCTGTGGAAGCTGGGTCTTCCTAGTGACATCTCTTTCCCTGAGGGGAAAAAATCATTTTGACAGCAATTCTAAATTAAAAAAAAAGTGAGACATGATAAATGAATCTCTTTCCAAACTAAAGTAAAACCCAAGATTTATTAGGAATGCAAATACTGAGGCTTGCTGATCTTGCTTATTAACTCTGAGGATCTTGCATAAATGTTCCAACTATGTGTGCTTAAGTCCTAAGCTATCTAATTTTCAAAATAGGTAGATGTAAGCTTTCCCATGATCCTTTCACATTATAAGCCAATCTAAAACTCAGTGGCTTAAAAGAAAACCATTCATAATCACAGCTTTGCTTGAGGGAGGGTGGACTGGGTTGCAGGCACTCTGCTTCCCCTTGTTGATAGTTGGGTTGCTTGACTCTGTACATGTGTCAGCTTTCTGGGGCAACAGTTTAACTCGGCCTCATCCTTTCTTTGGGATTTCACAAGCAAATGAGAAAATCTAAGAACATAAGAAGCTTCCTCTGGCCCAGGTGTGGTGTGCATTTACAAGTGTCAAGGTTATTGAGATGTCCGAATCTTGAAGTCAGGCATGTGGGAGGGGAATTTAGGTAGAATGAGACGATGACAGGAGGAGAGATATAAGAAACAGGTGAATAATTAACCCAACATAGCTCCAATTATTTAAAGGATTATATAAGATATGTATGTAAAGTACTTGATAAACTTCTCCACAAGTGAAAAAGGTCACATGTGGATGCTCCCTAAATCATTTCTTGCCTAATTTACTAGTTAACCCTGTACGGCAAATGCTGAGCTCACTGTCTGACTTCCTGCTACCTTATCCATTCTTTATCCTTTTCTTTCATTGTTTATAGTCTCAAGGAATGATGATATGACTTAATCTGGGAGATTAGTTGAGCTCCAGGTAGAGTAGGCAATGAAAGAATTCATGGACAATTGGAGAGCCAAATCAGGGAAAACCTTGGAGTCATTTTCCCTGTTTTTCTCTGACTGGAGTGGTTCATATAATATCTTATGTGGGGCTCCAGCCCCCATTGGTCTTCTTCCAGTATCATTCCAATTCTGGGTTCTAGCAACAAGACTTCCTCTTCTGCCTTATGTATGAAAGTAGCTTTCTTTCCTAAAAGGCTCAGAACTCAAATTCTAATATTTGGCTTATGACTATTTCCCCCATCTCTGTGATCAGTTAAATTAAATTCTTCGCATTCTTTAACTTTAGCACTCTTTGTATATTTCTTGCCAGTCTCTGGATATATTAGTATTCTATTTCTTTATACGAGTTACCACAAAATTCAAAGCTTAGAATAATACCGTTTGCTTTCTCTTTTTTGTTACTGAAAACAATCCAGGTGGGCTTGACTGGATATTCATTTGTAAATCTGACAAAATTATAAAATGTGTGTTGGACTTGGCTCTTATTTGTGAACCTTGGTGTAGAGTCTGTTTCCAACTCATTCATGTTGCAGTAATGGTCAGTTTCCTTGTTTGTTGAGACCTGCTCTCTGGCTTTGGAGGCCAGACATGTTGGTTTGCTTCTGAGCCCTCTCTGTACTTAAAGCTAAAACTGCACACTGAATCTTTTCATGTGTCACATATCTCTCAGTCCTCTTCTATTAACACTGGGAAAAAGTCTTCTATTGCCTTGGGATTAAGCATCAATCAATAATCCAAGATTATCTCTCTGTTATTAAGTAAATTTTGCATAAATACATAACTACAACTAAATATAAGTAGCATAACTGTTACTGGAACTACATGCCATTGTAATCACAGGTTCCAGGAAAGATGGTAGGACACATTATCTTTGGGTAGCTATTGCAGAAATTCAGCCTATCCTGTTAACAATGCAACAAGGAGCTAAATTTTCCTTATCCACAATAATATTGGAAAGTATATTTATAGCTGTGCTGAAATTTGTGAGGTTCGAAGTAGATACTGTGAATATAACAAACAAATATTTCCAAAGCACTGTCTGAGACTTTCCAAGACTCATAACATCAGCACAGTTTTCATATACTTTTAATCTGGTCAGAAAAATCTGAATGATGCAATCTGATATGAAGTTTGGAACTCACTTGGATCAGTTTAATAATTAAATTTAAAATCACATCCCAAAAGATTGTTACAGTATTTTGGAAAACATTGCTCTGAAAAATTTCAAAAAGATGAATCCAAAGTCCTGAATACAGAGTACCAAAAAATCTTTACACATGAGGAAACAAAGACTTAGAGTAGTACAGATAAAAAAATAGTTGTTAAGTTCAATGTGTTTCAGCAGTGTCATGTAGCTGCTTTTCCAACTAAAACAGTTAAAGGCTAAATTAACCAAGTATAATGTTATGCACCAGGTAGGACATGGCTCTGCTTTTGCCTTCTTGTGAAACTATGCTAGCGTTTAAGTCCTATAAGTGAAATAAAATTTAGACAAACACAGAAGTATCAAGAAGAGAAAATTCCTGTTGTGTGTGGCCTCCAAACGAAATTGAGTGAATTTACTCTAAAGTGCTGAGGCTCAGGGCACAAAAAAGAAATGTGAACTTTACCAGTAGATAATGGGGTGGATGGGTCAGTGCAGCAACTATTGCAAAGCTGGGGAAAGAGACATCACAGAAAGTTCTTAATAGTTACATGTTCCTCCTTTGGGCAAAACATTCTGGAATGGGAGACTTGTGAGTGTGCATCATTAAGAATCCACTCAGTGTTACCAAAGTAAAGGGGTTTAAAAATTTTGTGTATCATTCACTTTACCGCCAATGAAAAGAATTAAAGGACTGAAACGGTTAAACAGAAAATTTGACAATATGTATGTTACATCAAAATTGAAATAAATCCGACAAGCTAAACAACATTTCTCAGACCTGCTTGTGGATCAAAATCCCCTAAAAGGACTTGTTCAAATAAATACTTGACAGATAATCCTGGATATTCTTATTCAGAAAAACTGAGAGCGATGTTTAATAATTTATCTATTTAACAGAAATTTATTGAACACCTAATTTGCTTCTGGCACTTTGCTGTCGTTGAACTGGAACATGGGCCAACATTTGGGAACCATTAATCTTCAAGCTTAAGTTTCGTATTAGTTCTGGTATTCATGCTGTGCCCTGGAGATGCAATTCCAGATTAAAAAGCAAGTGAGCACACTAGACCTATTATTTCATGTCCAATTCTCAAAATTATTTGAATTTATAACATTGCAAGAAATCAATCTCAGGTTCATTGTGTATCTTGCTTCCAATAAGAAAATGAAACCCTCCTTTTCTTCTTTGTGCAAGTAATAGTATGCCCAAATTTATTCGAAATTTCATGGGAAACTTATGTGCTCATTTTCCAAACTTTCCGCTTATAATGCTTAAGTGACTAATAAAAGGTGCTGAAGGGTTAGCATAGCATGGTGATTTTGAGCATGGATTAGTTAATAGGAGAGATAAAATCCTATTTCTAGTTTTTACTACATGTGTAAGATGGATCATATATATATTTTTCTTTTCCTCATACCAATGCACACTACCTGAAATAGACATAAAATTTGTAAAAGATATCTCCTTCCTCCTATATAGTCTGAGGATATAGATGTTGTGCAGATGTTGCTTTAACCTGTGTTAAGGCCAAAGATCTATGTTCTCTTAGTCCACATCTCTAGACACTACTGTGAGCTTCTTCAGGGAAGGGAATGTGGTCTTTTGTGAGTCGACTTTCTTTGTTCAATGATACTTCCTAAAGAGGAGCTTAGTTAAGGTCCATCAGTGACTAATCTCCTAACAGGTGGGAGGGTAGGCTTTCAACCCTGAGGCTGGGAGTGAGGAATGTGAGTGATATTACAGTATGGACTATAACCATAATCTCAGTTTTGTTTCAGTTTCAGGTTAACATAGTGTTATGGTTGATACATTGTGTCAACTTGGGGGATCTGGAGGTTTAACTGAGTGATTCAGCAGGAAGCCAGGGTGCTTACTTTGTATACATCCTGAGCCTGTGGAAGAGGAGGGCATGGAGATTGTGTGAGAGCTACACGCCCCCTGGGTGGGGGTAGGCTGTTTACAAAGTAAGGGAAGGAAAGAGGCTGCTTCCCTGTCATTTCTCCCTTTTGCTCTGGTTGTTTTTGCTGTGCTCTGCTGCCATGAAATTTGCCCTCTGCCATGTGCCACTCTGCCTCTGAAGCAGCCAAGTATGGACTGAAACCTCCACAAACTGTAAGCTAAATAAACCTTTCCTTTCTTCATTTTGGGTGTTGGGTATTTTGTCTCAGCAACAAGAGTAAAGTAACCAAGACATATAGGAACATCTACATTATGAAACAACTGTGACCATGAAAATGCAATGTTTCCACAATGCCTAAAATATGGCCATTGTTCAAAAAGGGTTAAATATAGTAGACAGAATTCTAAGATGAACTCCAATGGTTTTATCTTTGTAAAGTCATTTCCATTTTGTATATATGTGTGTTGATAGCCTGTGAATTTGATGGTAGAAACCTCTGACAGTTTTGGGAATGCTGGTGAGCCTCAGCTAACCTTCTCCCATGAGCTTGGGAGCCAGACAGAACTCCAGACACCTTTATGGGACTGGGATCACTCCTCACCTGTGCCCCCAGTGGAACTGAGCTGAACCTTGCACAGCTTTGGAAATGCAACTGATCTGGCCCTGCCTCTGCTGAACCAGCTTTGGAGCCAGGGGGACACCTAGACAACCCCAAAGACCTTGGGTGCCACTTCCTGCCCTCACCACACATTCTCAGGGGAGCTAAGCTGAAACTGAAACAGCTTCAGGGGCCACAGGGACTGTGTGATTATGCCCACACACACACACGCACACACACTGGTATGGGAATTGGGCTGGGTAGGCGGAGTATACATAGCCACAGTGACCATGACCCACTCACTACTAACCCCAGTAGAAACAGGGCTAAAACCTGGACACCGTTGGGAACCCTTGAGTGGGAGCCAAGCTCAGCCACAGACAGCTGTGGGAGCATTGGGGATTGCACCGTGTCCACACACACCACTGAGTGAGTTATACTTAGCATCAGGAACCTTTGGATTCTTACCCCACTACTACAACCTCATCCTGGGAGTGAGACTGAGTTCCAGGGAACCTCTGGATCTCTGAAAATGACAAAAAGAAGTAGCATGATGCATTCACAGATCTCTACCTCACCCAAAGCAAGTCCAGCAGATTTTGAAACAGAAGAGCATGGAAGTCATACACCTGAAACTTCTGAAATAGCAGCTGAAGTAAAGAAACAACTCCATCAGGCCATGGAAGACATCAGATCAGAAATAATCTCTGAGGTAACAAAAGAAATTAGAACAATAATGAAAAAAATTACTTAGCACATCTAAAGACTGGAAAAAAATAGAGAAGCATAGTAAATTAACGGAAACCTTAAATGAACAATATAAAAATGAACTGGAATGCATGAAATGGATTCAAACAGATATCCATCAAATTAAAACTTCACTGAAAGCTGGAAAAACCACTTGAATGAATCTGAAGACAGAAATTCAGACCTTGAAGACAGCATTGCTATGAATGGCCGTGAAAGGAAGGATTTCTCAAAAATAACAAGAAACCAAGAAATAACAATTCAACAGCTGCAAGACAAAGCAAAGAAAAATAATGTAAGATTAATAGGCATCAATGAAACAGCCAGTGACAGCACAAATGACATTAAAAGAATGTTTGTGGACGTAATAGGGGAATATTTCCCAAGCATGGAAAAAGCACTGGACATCCAGGTAAGTGAGGTATATAGAACTCCAACTAGCCATAACCAATGTAAATCTAAACCCAGACATATAGTAATCAAGATTCCAGAAATTCAACAAAAGAACAGAATATTTAAATCTGTTCAAGAAAAGAAACAGATCACCTACAAAGGAAAGCCCATCAGAATCATGGCAGATTTCTCAACACAAACCATCAAGTCAAGAAGAGTTTGGAGTGAAATATTTAAGGTCCTGAAAGAAAACAAATTCCAACCCTGATTGCTGCACACTGAAAAACTATCCTTCAAAATTAATGGAGGAATAAAACATTTTCACAAAGATGATCAACTGAAGAATTTCATGAGCACCAAATCAACCATATAAAGAGTACTAAAAGATATTATAGAAAGAGATAAAAGAGACCACAACTTAAAGCAGAATAATAGAAAGGAATCACCAAGCAGAGTAAGCCATGAAATAGAGAGAAAGAAGAGGAACCAACAGCAGGAAAACAATGTGACAAAGATAAGCTAATACATATCAGTTATAACTATCAATGTAAACAGTATCAACCAAAAGAACTACACTGGCAGATTGGATGAAGAATCAAAATCTACAATATGCTGTATACAAGAAATACGTTGAACTCAAAAGGAAATTTGTAGAATGAAAATCAGAGGATGAAAAACAATACTGCATGCTACAGGTACCCAGAAAAAAGAGGGTGCAGTTATTCTGTCTGCAGGCAGTGGGAATTTCAAACCAAGAATAACTAAAAGGATAAAAAAGGTCACTACATACTTGTGAGAGGAAAACTTCAAGAGGAAGAGATAACAATCATGAACATCTATGCATCTGTTATGGTTGATACATTGTGTCAACTTGAGGAGTCCAGAGGTTTGGCTGAGTGATTCAGCAGGAAGCCGTGGTGCTTACTTTGTATACATCCTGAGCCTGTGGAAGTGGAGGGCATGGAGGTTATGTGAGAGATACATGCCCCCTGAGTGGCGGTAGGCTGTTGACAATGTAAGGGAAGAGAAGAGGCTACTTGCAGCTATTCCCTCCCTTTTGCTCTTGTGGTTTTTGCTGTCCTCTGCTGCCATGAATAGTTTGCCCTCTGCCATGTGCCACTTTGCCTCTGAACCAGCCAAGTATGGACAAGACCTCCACGAACTGTAAGCTAAGTAAACCTTTCCTTCCTTCATTTTGGATGTTGGATATTTTGTCTCAGCAACGAGAAAAAAGTAACCAAGACAGCATCAAACACAGGAGCACCCTACTCTATAAGACAAAGTTTAACACACATGAAAAATGAAATAAGCAGCAACATAGTCATAACAGGGGACTTTAATAACTCATTGTCATAAAGTGACAAATGAACTAGACAAAAAATTAGCAAAGAAAGAGCAGAACTACACCAAATATGTGAACAGATGGACTTAGTAGACCTGGAAAAAGTGTTCCTCCCAACATCATCAGAATACAGTCTTCTCAGCTGCACATGGGACATTCTCTAAAATGGACAACATACTAGCACATAGAAAATGCTTAAGTAAATGGAAGGGACTTGAAATTATCTCATGCATAAAATTGGACCATGGTGCAATGAAATTGGAAATTAATGACAAAGCAAATTGCAAGAACTCCATAAACACAAGGAAATTAAACAGTAGCCTCCTGAACAATCAGTGGGTCACAGATGAAATAAAAAAAGAAATTAAAAAACTATGTGCAATCAAACTAAAATGGAGGTACAACTTACAGGAACCTACGGGATATAATGAAAGCAGTCCTCAGAGGGAAATTTACAGCAATGAGTTCCTACCTCAAGTGAACAGACTGAGCACAAATAAATAATCTTATGCTGCAGCTCAAGCTTCTAGAAAAAGAACAAATCAAACATAAAGCCCAGAAAGGGTAGAAAATTATAAACGTCAGGGCCGAAGTTAATGCAATGGAGACTAAAATAAATAAAAAAAAATTAATGAATCAAAGAGTTTGTTCTTTAAAGAAATAAATAAAATGGATAAACCCCTAGCCAATCTTATTAAAAAAGGGAAGCAAAAACTGAAATACGTGCAAAAAGGAGAGAAAAAGATGAAAACACTACAGATCCTATAGCAATTGAGAAGATCATCAATATCGGCTTTGAAAATCTTTAACAGAATGGAAAACACAGAGAACATGGACAGATTTCTAGATGCATATGAACTAGCAAAGTTGAATGAAGAAGATATAAAAATCCTTAATAACTATATCAGCAAATGAAATTGAAAATGTAATAAAGAACTTGCCAATGAAGAAAAGCCTAGGTCCTGATGTTTTCACAGTTGATTTCTACAAGAAATTTATAGAGGATTTAATGCCAATTCTTCTCAAACTATATAAAGGAACTGAAAAGAAGGAATTCTACCCAACTCATTCCTGGAGTCAAGTATTATCCTGATAGTAAAATCAGAGAAAGACCCAACCAAAAAAGAGAACTGCAGGCCAATGAATGAATATAGATGCAAAAATTCTCAGTAAAATAGTAGCAAACAGAGTGCAAGAGATTAAGAGATTATACACCATTATCAAATGGGATTCATTACATTAATGCAGGGATTCTTTAGTATGCACAAATCCATTATTATAATACACCATACCGATAGAGCCAAAGAAAAAAATGATATGATCATCCCAATTGATGCAGAAAAAGCTTTTGATAAAGTCCAACACTTATTCACGATAAAACTTCTACAAATAATTGGCATAGATGGACATTGTCTCAATCTGATAAAAGCCATCTATAATAAACCAACAGCAAATGTCATCATAAATGGTCAAAAATGTTTTGTGTACTGGATATCAAACTCAGGACCTTGCACTTGACAGGCAGGTGCTTATGCCACTGAGCTATAACCCTGGCCCTTAAATGGTCAAAGACTGAAAGTTTTCACTTTAAAATAAGGAACAAGAGAAGGATGTCCACTGTAACCACTACCATTCAATATAGTTCTGGAAATATTAGCCAGAGAAATTAGATAAGAAAGAGAAATAAGAGGAATAAGGATAGGAAAGGAAGAAATGAAATTATAATTATTCACAGATGACATGATACTCTACAAAGAAGAACCCCAAAATCCCACCAAAATGCTTATAATACTTATAGATTTAATAACGAAATTCAATAGCACAGGTGGAACCAAAATCAACACTGTAAACTCAATAGCATTCATTTACAAAACAACAAACAGACTGAGAGGGAAATTAGTGAAACAACACCTTTCATAGTAACAACTAAAAGATTAAATACTTGGGAATCAATCTAATAAAAGAAGTAAAAGAACTATACAGTGAAAATTACAGTATTGTGAAAAAAGAGATTGCAGAGCATTTCAGAAAATGGAAAGATATTCCTTGCTCATGGATAAGAAGAACCAACATTGTGAAAATGGCCATTATCCCAAAATAGTTGTACAGATTCAATGCAATCCCAATTGAAATACCATATGTACACCTTAAAGATCTAGACAAAACATTCCTAAAAATCATCTGGAACCAGAAGAGGCCTAGAATAGCACAATCCCTGACTTGAAAGTATACTATAAAGCTACTATGATAGAATCAGCTTGGTACTGGCAAAATAAATAAATAAAACAGACCTGAAGATCAATGGAATAGATTAGAATATGCAGACACAGCTAGAAAGACAGTCAGCCACCTTATCATTGATAAAGGGGTCAAACATGTTCACTGGAAGAAAGACAGCCTCTTTAAAAACTGATGCTGTAAAAATTGGCTTTCCAAATGCCAAAGACTAAAACTAGATCCATGTCTATCAGCATGTACTAAACTAAAGTGAAAATGGATCAAAGATCTAAATATCAAAACAGAAACACTAAATGTACGGGAAGAGAAAGTAGGTAAAACTCTCAAAGACATAGGGGTAGACAGAGAGTTCATGAACAAAAACCAAACTACATGGGAAATACTTCAAAGAATCAACAACTGGGATCTCATCTTATTGAAAAACTTTTGCACATCAAAATAAATCACCAATAGAGTCCAAAGAAAACCCACGAATTGGGAAAAGATTTTAGCCAATTACCTCTCAGACAAAATACTTCTATCTAGAACAGATAAAATTTTTAAAAAATCAAGCCCCCCAAATTCAAAGACCCAATCCAAAATTGGGCATCTGAGATGAATATGCACTTCAGAATTCAGGACTATGCAGCTCATCTTTTTCTTTTTCTTCTTTCCCTCATTCCAGCAGTATATATATATATATATATGTATATATGTATATGTATATATGTGTGTGTGTGTGTGTGTGTGTGTGTATGTATATATATATATATATATATATATATATATATATATATATATTGCTGGCCTAAATGTACTGTTGATATTCTATTGATATCTGGTGGTTTACTAAGGGGAAAATTTAATGCTTAAATTTTTTATATATTTTGACCAATTATGCATGCTTATATCTGGTAGGTAGAGCAATTTATTTGAAGACATCAATATGCAGTATAATAACCATTGGTGAATTCCTATCTTCCTGTCTAGTGAAACTATGTATTGTCTCTAATGTTCTTTTAAATTATTATGTTCTTATTCCTTTTAATGTTTTGATTGATATTTCATTCTTACATCTGGTTATCTGAACAACTTTGTTGAAGACAACATGTGATATAACAACCAGTGTTAATCCCTATGATTTGATTTGAAGCCTCATATCATTTTTAATGTCCTTGCTTTGTTTTGTTTGTATTTTGCTATTCTTTATTATTCTCTTTAAAATAAAAAGTTGATGATATGTTACTCTGTTCATTATGTTTCTTTATTCAGTAAAGAGGAGATTGTCTTAGGTGGGCCACACCCAGTCAGATGAGGCCTTTAAAAGCAAATCCTTTTTCTGGTTGATTGCAGAAGAGGAAGTCAAAGAGCTATGCTTGATGGCCTGGAGAAAACCATCAATCTTGTGGCTATCTGTGGAGGTAACACAGGAGAAACACCTGAGACTGGCATTTTGGTTTGGAGATTGGTCCCTAGCTGATAGCTGGCAATAAAAAGCAGATCCCAGAACTATAGACACAAGGAAAGAAATTCTGTGAATAGTCTGCATGTGAAAAAGAAGACCACAAGACTCAGATGATAACCACCACAGTCTCAACTGACACCTAGAAGTGAGTCACCTTATATCTGATCTTTTGACCTACAGACTGCAAGTTAACAATTTCTTTTATTTGAATTTGCTAATTTTGTAATGCTTTGTAGTGTAGAAACAAATAAAACTAAAATAATTTACTTTTATTACCACTTCTACTACAGTAATTTTTATTTCATATTTTTGTGGTTCGAAATTGTAGTCATCCACATTTAACCCAGAATAAGGATTCAGAGAGTAGAGGAAGCATCTTTGCCTGAACTCTGAAAAGTAACATCGGACGGTGTCTCTTTTGTCTCCTTTGCAATTTTGTGTTGCACTGGGCTAAATATGCAAAATAGTGGGAACAAACTTTAACTTATAACTCTGGTTTTCCAGGAGTGTCCCCTTACTCCAGTTGACCCAGCACTTCCATTCAGCCTGAGTATGACAGGGCGAATGAGGAGTCATATTATCTTATGGCTGAGCTGCGTAGTCCTGGCCACAGCCTCATGGCGTCACATTCCTCCTTCCTTTTCAGTAGCATAATGAGTACTCAGTGCTTACTGAATGTTCACCGTGTTCCAGATAATATAGGTATACAAGTGAGCAGTCGAAGCCTCACAGCCACAAGCGCATATATCCTTGTAGAGTTTAGAATCCAGTGAGAAGTAAAGGCTATTGTCTGATGCCATCGAGTGCTGTAAATGTTGTGACTGAGAGAAATGGCATCGGGAAACGCTGAACGGTATGACAGGGGCTGGGGATGTAGCTCCGTGGAATAAGCGCCTGCCTAGCAAGCGCAGGGTCCTGAGTTCGATCCCCAGTACCGCAAAAAACAAACAAACAAACAAACAAACAAACAAACGGTATGACTAAGCTTGGTCATGGGGAATCATGGGCAGTTTCTCAGAGAGGGAGCGAAGCGCATTCAGAAGAAGAAAGCCGAAGAAAGACTTCTCTTCTAAGTCACACGTTTGCCTTGAACATTTTCCTGAAGGGAAAGTGGACATGTGAAACTCTTTAAAATGAGAGCGTTAGACGCTCCATTAGTTTTCTACATGTGCGCTTCTATCTCGTACCTATCAATTGAAATGTTTCAAATCCAGCTCTTCCTGTTAACAACCCGTCTCCTTCTTTTTCCTTTTGAAAAGTTTTGTGAGGCAGGGTCACATCGTGCAGTTCAGGCAGGTCTTGATCTTGACCTCGCTGTAGCCCAGGCCGGCCTCAAACTAATGACAATCCTCCTGCCTCAGCCTCCCAAGGCTGAGATTACAGGCGAATTCCACCACGCCCAGCAGGATCCCTCTCCTTGAAATCCATTTCTTCTGATAGTTTCACCTCCTTCTGGGTGTGGAACGATTGTATCTGTTTCTATTTTGGCACAGCACTTTTCCATTTTTTATTTTATTTATTACATGTGTGTCTTGTTTTCTCTGGGTAAGATTTACTTTTAGCTTATTGAGAATAATGGCCATAACTAGTAGCAGTTTTTGCATGGAGTAGATTTCTAGTCATCATTTTGAAACCCACAAGCACAATACACATGCTTGCATGCACACACGTGCACACACACAGAGGCACACACACACACTGTATTTATTGTTACTTGTAGTACATAGAGACTACAAAGTAGAACAAAATCCTCTTTCTATTCTCAGAGGCTTACGCCAAAGTAAGTACTATTTATAAAACTATAAGTCTTATGTATTCTAAAATGAAGGTTTTATGATTACTCCAGTAAGGTGAGATTGACTGACTAGGAGAAAACTGATCCTTCCTAGTGCAGGCTCTGAGAGGTGCCAGGCTCAGTAAGCAGGCAGAGGGAGTGGAAGCAAGAGAAAGTATAGTGTGTTTGCTGATGCAATGACCAGAAGAAGCTGGCTAAACAGTTTTAGTTTGAAATATTTCAGTGGTCTCTGGGTTACAGGAGTTACCCTGAGTTGTATGAAATAGGTAGTTGGGGTGGTTAAGATAAAGGAATACTGACCTTGTATGTCACAGTTGTTTGGCTGAGTGTGCATGTGTGCGTGCGTGCGTGCGTGCGTGCCTGTGTGTGTGTGCGCGCGCGTGTGTGTGTTCTGATTATGTTCTGTACACAGGTGAATTGATTACCATCTCTGAAGATTGGTTTCCCTGACAGGGGAAGTACTCCCTGAATCAGTTAAGACTTACATATAAAAATCACTGAAAAGAAAGGTTCGTACTACTATTGTTTGGGAAACATTTCATGCCTATAACTTGTACTCTGCGTAACGACTTTGAAGATAGTAATATCCAATGTATTAAGTACTGTTACTCTCTTATTATCTTGTTATGATATTCTGTTCTTTTCTCTTTAAAATAAAAAAAATACTTAAACCAAAGGTAAGCAAAGAACCTTCATTTCTGATTGGAATGAATGTATCATGGAATAAACAGGAGGCTCAGAGCTTGATCATTCTGTCAGTGAACAACTATGTGGTCTCATACACAACACTTTAGTTGTACTACTGTCAGTTTCCTATCATGACAAACCTGAGTTCTGGCTTTCTAACTACACTCCCCACAGTCATTATTAAGAAGGCAACTAAGAGGCAGTTAAGAAGGCCAAAGAGGACCAGAGAGGACGTACAGATATTGAGGCTTTTACCCCAGCTTTGATCCAATTAACAATGCCTTTATTTATTTACACACAGGAGAAAAACGTTCCTAAGTGTGATTTCATGCATCTGTTCTCCCGTTCTCTAATAAAGCTCTAAGTTTGAGAACAATTCGTGGAAGGCAGAGATCTTCCTCTTTTTCCCCCATTTTTCCTTTCCCTTCCATTACTGTTTCAGGAAATTACCCCGGGAATCTGAGATACGCAGATCCGGAGCAGATGGCCAGAAGTAAGCAAAATCCCCTGCAGTGTTTGCAGTAAGTTCCAAGAGCGTCCTCATGGTAAACCCACCAAATGTTACAATTTGCATTGCTGCTAAGGATTCTCCATGTTCTCTCCTACATCTGCCTCTCATTACAGCTCCCAATTTAACCCCCTTTACACTGCTGGCATCTTTCAGCCAGTAGTAATCCCCAGACCACAGATTTGTGCCCTGTAAATAATGGCAGTCTGATTCACCATGGGCTTGACCAGAAAGACTGGTTGCTCGGTGCCCACAGCAGCAGAACAATTAGAAAACCATTATCTTTGTATTTTTTCTGCAACCTCTTTGAAATCCCTTTACATTCTCCATTCCTAAATTTGATGCCTCAGTTTACACCTCATTGGCTCTCATCTGGTCCCTTTCAGTAGCTTCTGAACAGTTCTCCCCACCTCCAAGATCCCAGTTCTCCAAATCACCTTGCATACATTAGCAATTAAGTGATGGCCTTCTAAACAAGTGTTGAGCAGGACAGGAATCTTTTTAGTATGATTTACTTGCTTTTTGTTTACATCACTAAAGATTTCATAGCTTCTAAATATCAGCCCCAGTCCACTTCACTATCCCTTACCAATCTATATACCGCTACATTAGATGACATTCTCTCTTATTCTCTCATCTATTCAATTACAGTGCCTTCCTCTTTTCCAGTCTTGGCGATGTTGAACTTGTCCCTGAAACTATGCCTGTATCCAATAGCAACGTACCCCATCACCAGAGTTGCTTTATATTCCAGTTACTTTATATGTTATTCTCTCTGCTTACAAATCTCTAAAATACATTGAGAATAAAATACTTTGAGAGCAGTGATTTCCTATCAAAGGATTGCATTAAAATTAATTTAATAAAATGTGAAGATCATTGACACATTTCCATGTCAGAGGTGCAGTGCTATTAATATCTTCTTTTGACTTACTTTGTTACAACATTTCTGACCAAATGAATGGCTACTGAATATCCAATTTCTCCAAACTAAATACTCTCCCTATGGAATATACCAGTATATGCCAAGCGATAGCATACTAATCCATTCCTCTTCTCCAATGTCTCCTAAGGTCACTTTAGTTAGGCGTTTATTATAGAAGTTTCCTGAAATACAATGAGCATCAGCTATCCAAGGTGGTTATGTCTGCTCATACTTTTCTCACTCAAATCTTTAGAAATATACACTACTAACATTTCATCTTTACTTATTTTATAATGCTCCTTTTCGTTCTTGCCTTCTCTTTTCACTAGTACATGTTTGTAGTATACAGTATCACATTTATTGCTGGGAATTGATATGTGTACATTGTACAAAGTAATTCTGGTTTTATTCCCTACCCATCCCCCCCATTCTTCTCACCTCTAGGTCACCTTGCCATTTGCAAAATCTCTATTTTCATCATTTTGCCCTTTCATTTCATTTTTTTGCTTCCTTTTTCCTCCCTTAACTCCCACTTCCTTCATTTCTTCTTTCATATCCATTGAAAGATCTCTCTACTTCTGATCTCTTCAACACACACTTCTTGTTTTCACCCTACCTTCCTAACATTTGCTGCTCAGTGACGTTTGTCACACTTTCTCGGAGTGACCTCTATTTTTTGTGTGGCCAAGGGATCAATGCTGGTTATTTCTTTTTTTTTTTAATTTTAAAGAGAGTAGTAAAAAAAAAAGAATAATAGGTACACACCAACATCACAGATATAAACTAACAAAGAAAGAACATTAAAAGTGATACAGGTTTTCAAAACAAAATGATAAACATTAACAGTAGTCGTTATATTTCATATTGTCATTTTTATCTTCAACTTCATTGCTCAGATTACCAGATGTAAGAATGGAACATTGTTCAAACCATTAAAGAGACTAAAGAATAATTATTAAATAAAGCATTAGAGATAATACAGTTTCACTAGACAACATGGTAGGAATTCACCAATGGTTGTTCCATTGCATATTGTTGTCTTTAAATCAGTTGCTCAGATTACCAGATATAAGCATGCAAAATTGGTCAAAATATAAAATATTTTAAGCATTTACTGTTCCTTTCAATATACCATCACACATCAGCAGTACAGTTATCCCAGCCATTCTTCCCTATACATTTTTCTCAAGGCTGGTTATTTCTGATTGCATATCAGATCTCTTTCCCTTGTTACACTCACGCAGCTCTCCTGGCTCATCACTTTAGCTATAATTTGATTTTCTATAATTACCAAAATTTATCTGTGCTCCTGATTGTGGTGAGCACCACCCTATTGTGTAAAATGCCTTTCTACACGTGTTTTCTTGGTTAGGAAAGATCATGAGTTATGTAATTTTCTTCCGCTCCCTGACTTGTTTGTGCTTTAGTTGTTCTCCCTTCATAATGGATTCCCCAGACCCTAATATCTGGAACTCAGCCTTGATTTTTGAGACTTTACTATTCTATCATTAAATTCTGTCAAATACACATATATAACAGTACCCAAAATTGATTCACACTTTCTCTTCTCCACTATTACTGCTTTATCCCAAGTCATCATCATTTCTTGGGATTATTTCAATACTCCTTATTGGTCTTTCACTCTTGTCCCATAAAATATATTATTCATATGGAAGCTGAGTGATCCTTCACAAACAGATATCCCATTGTATAATTTACACACTTAAAATCTTCCTATTATTTCCCATGGCACTGGACATAAAATGTAAATTGTCCACCGTGATCTGTAAGTAGATCCTAAAGTTGATAAGTAACCTTACTGTCTTTCTAGAATCTCTTACATTCTCTTTTTTCCTCTCTAGTTCTACTCACACCTTTTTTCTCTTAAACAGTCCAATGGCTTTTGTCTCCAACAGCCATCCTATGGACTGTGTGCTGACTCTTCCTTCTTCCAACAATTATTGCTTCTCGTGTATGTCGTGATAGATTTTTCTTGTCCTTTATACCTTAGTAGTGTGTACCAAAATCCAGTCTAAAGTAATCAATTTGTTACTATCTACCACATCAACATATTTATTTTTTTCATAGCACTTATCACTATCTTAAATAATTTGCTTATTGATTATATATAATCACCCCTGTTTAGAGTATAAATCTTAGAAAACTGAAGAACATATGAAGATGTTATTCTCCTTGGAAAAGTATCCCACTTATTCTAGGTTCTAGTGTATTGTTTATAATTAAATAATTATAGTTAAATAATTAAGAACAAGATTTTGAAAATCATAGAATATTTCATTTAAATTCTAAATCTTCCAATTCCTTCTACCGTGAGCCTGGGAAAATCACTTCAACCTTTTGAGACATGTTTTCCTCATTTCAAAAATAAAAACATCAGTACATTCCTATGTTTGTGGTGAAGCTTAGTTACAACCATGCTGCTGAAATCCTTGGTGTCGTGTCTCAAACATAAGGAGTACTCAGTATAGTTGGTTACTCTTATCACTACAGCATAATTATTACCATTATTATGTTGGTATTACCTTATCACTTAAGATATTATCTCGTGATTATTTTCATTTCTTTGGATTAAGGGTAATACACTTTAACACATGACTGTTACATGCCCAAACTTATAAATCCACTGACAGTCATCACTTCTTTATAATAGTTATGACTAGATTTGTCTCTGCAGCTTCACTTAGTTAACTATTGGTATATACAGTAAATCACTGTAAAGCATAGTCCCTTATACATAAACCAGTACTTAGCTCATGACTTCATGGCTTGGTATTTTGGGCTTGTTCTCCTGTTGTTTCTGGCTTAGTCCACTTATGCATCTGTGGTCACTTCACATCCAATTTCACATCCAAGTTTATGCTGGTTATCATTTAGGATGACTGGTAGACCTTGTCCCTGTACTGCCACGTCTTCATCCAAGAAGCTGCAAGCTTTACACAGTGCTAATATTGAGTAACAAGAACAGCAAGACTAAAAACTATAAGAACTCTTATCTCCTAGACTTCCACTTAGCAAATGTTTTCTTCTTCAACATGCTGTTGGTCCAAATCATTCACCAGGTGGTGAGATACAAAGGGTGGATAAGTTGATCCAAAGTATTGTGCCTATTTTTGCAATATCTAATAATTAATTTATCAGTAAAGTGTTATAGATATTCCTCAAGTTATGTCATACAATTTCTATCCTACCCCCTCCAGTCCCCCCAAAAAAATTTTTTTTCCAAACAAATTTGGAATGCCATTTTGCATTATCTTCATTGATTTGTGTTATACATGGCTTTACATAGGGCTCCTATCCTGATCATATCTGCCACAGATGTAAAAACCTCAAATTCCTTTATCTCATCTAACACCCTTTGTCTTCTGCTGTGTTCTTTTAAGATTGAATTAGAAAGGGATTGATTGCCCAATGATCAATTCATTCAATTATATTACTAATTAAGATTTCCTATCTTGGAACAGATTGATAGTTTTCTGAACTTCATGTTCCAAAGCATGCAAAGGAATATAGAGCTTTAGGTAAAGTAAGTAGGTCAGGAAAGAAAAAAAACATGGAACAAAAGAGTATTTTTTAAATTGGGGAATTAAGCAACACGTTCTTTCTATGCATGAAGCATCTCATACTCCAGTAGTTGTGATGGCATAGTTAAGAATTCCAGACAATAACGGCTTATTTTGCAGAAACATTTTGTCACCATCGCACAGAGCCATAGGATGTGTACCGGGTTCTCTATGTGAACTACCTGCCCCTATAGCTCAGAATATCAGGGGGATCCAGTACCCAAATTAGTCAAACTGATGATTTGACATCCTATGGATCAAGTATGTGAACAATCAACAAAACATATTGAAATCACTGGGGTTGAGGATCTAATGTGAAGAAACCAACTGGGGTAGGAAATGGTTGGTTGATAGGTTGGTGCTGCCTGGCAAGCTGTGTGAAGCAGATGGGTATCCCACCGGTATATGGCCTTCTTCCCGAAGGCAAGAGCGCATGCAGTGGCTATGGACAGAGGGCTCATTTTCAAAGATACTGTCAGTGTCAGCTGGCTGGCTGCAACCAGCCAAAGCAATATCCCATGTAAGCACAAGCTGTCCCTCTAAAGGGTTCAGCTGAAAGATTCCTAGTGTGTGGGCCATCATCTTTAGCATAAATATAACACATTTTATAAAGCGCTTTCATATAAGCTTTCTCGTTATAATGGAACATTATTTTGTTTCACTTTTATCAACACATCATAAATGAGAAAATTGACGAGAGCTTACTGATTTGTCCAAGGTCACCTAGAAAATAGCTGAGGCAGGCCTCACATACATATATCCAGCATCTGAGATACTTTTTTCCTTTGCACAAATGAAAGCAGCTGCCTGCTGGAGTGACATAGTGATTAAGGGAAGAATGCAGTTGCTGATATCTAACACTGAAACTATAAAAAAAGGTGAAGAGGGAAGACAGCAACACAATTCTTCATGATTCTTTGGGGTTGGAATTATATTAGGCATATCACTTTCCAAAATGAGAGGTTTTCCTTCCGTTTGTCTATAGCAGTTGAAGACATAAAGAGCAAGATACAATTACCCATGTATAACAAAATCAAACTCATCAAAAATGATGGCAATAAGAGTTGCCAGGTGTACCTTTTTTTTTTTTTTTTTGTCTTTTTGAGACAGTGTTCCGTTATGCAGTTCTGGCTGGCCTTACACTCACTTTGCAGCCCAGGCTGGTCTCAAATTCACAGTGATCCTCTTGCCTCAACCTCCCCAGTGCTGGGATTACAGGTGTGCTCCACTATGCCCGGCTTGCCAAGTGTACCCTGTGAAAAAGCAAGATATGTCTTCTTCTTCTTGGAACTCAGTTGCTATCATACAAAAAGCTAAGAGCATATCAGTCAGTCATAGATAGCCTCAGTCATTCAACTGAATTCCTATCCATTGCTAGGAAGTACGTCTGGCAGGATTAGTGAACCAGGTTTCTAGGTGAGTCAAGCTCCTAGAAGACTGAAAATTCACTCAACATCAAATGTTTATGGTTTAGGTAGAAAATGTCCTCCCAAAGATACAGTGTGTTTGGAGGATGATTTTATCACTGGAGCACTGTACTCATCAATACATTTATCCGAGATGAATTCAGTAGCTAACTATGCAGTTAAAAGAGGCCCTGGCTGAGAAGTTCACATAGGGTGTGTCTTGGGTAGGTGTATTCTCACCTGTCCTCCTTTTCCTCTCTGTTTCCAGGCGGCCATGAGTTCACAACCTTTTCTTCTGCCATGCTCATCTGTTATCTGCCTTACAGCCTGCAGATCACAGACAAAATACACCTTTTCCCTTTCAAATTGTGAGTGTTGGGTGTTTCTTTCCCTGCAATTGGAAAATCACTAGGATACAGAGAGGAGAAATCACTCAGATGAGCTGTGAAAACCCAAATCATCATAAAGGCTAATGGCATAGCTCTCATTTTAAGTCAGCCAATTTTGGGGTGCTTTGTTTTACAAGAATGAATAACTGAAAAGGAGATTCGTGCCTCAGTGAATAGTGTTGTCCTAGAAGTGTAAATTCTTTGGAACTAAAATGTAGGCAGAATGTGATTGTACTTCAAGGAAATTATTCAGAAAGTTTGGAAGAAGAGGAAGAAGTTTTATTTGAAGCTATCTTATATTGGTCGATGCTTAGAAGTATTTTCCACCAAGTTAATAAAGTAGAATGGTCCCTTATGAATTTGTAGAGTTATCTGAGATTTATAGACAGAATGTTGAAAGGGAAATTTATTCATTTTAGTTGCATATGATAAAGTCTAGAGAGGGAGGACAATCAAGCAATATTAACTTAAGGAGGGATTTTTCAGTTTTTAAGCAGAATCTAGGGAAATATTTATTTTAAACTAGAACATACCATAGAAAACTGCATGTTATGTCCAGTGAGCTCCCAGACAGGAGCCAGTGTCAACCTATAGCCAGAATGAAGCATCTTGGAGTTTCAACTCAGTTTAGCTCCCAGATGCCTACTCACTAGCATTAAATAGAGTAGAAGAATGACCAGGTCTGCTCTCGTCAGCCTATCAAATTGTGAAAGAACAATTTGACAGTTGTTTTTAGATATAAATATACAGGACTCTTTCTACACAACTGCAGACAGCAAAAACAGTGGACAATACTCTGGTTTCTCTTTCAATCGCATACATCTTTTGCCTTTTAAAACAGTGAACGTTTCTTTTTGCATGTAGTTTACACTGGTGGGGAGGAGGGAAATAGGCTAAAATGATAGTCAAGGTAAATGCTAGAGTTTAAATTCTGAATTTTTCAAATAAAACACTGACATCTGATCTATGATGAAGCAATTTGTAGAAGGTTATAAATATCACTAGTGACAGAGATTCATGTTTTCTAAACTCAAACTCTTTTGACCATTATTTGATGTTCTTTGACTTTATTCTCTGTAACATTAACAGTATATCAGTCAACCTTACACTGACTTAACTCTTTTGCCTCAAACTTATCCTGTAAATCACTACATCAATCTCCATCCCCACCCAGGAACACAGAAAAATGTGTCGGGGCTCAGTGCAGCAATCTATAAACTGTTCCTGCAGCATTAAGCATTTTGCTAAACACATCATATGTATTTGACAAGAAAAGATTCTTTTCTAAAATATTCTATAACTTTTCTCCAGTTATCTCATGCAACATATGCAGAGAAAAACTCATTCTTCACTTGATGCTCGGGAAGCTTTTATGAGCATCATTGTGCAAGACACAGCATTAAACACAAATTTGTGGTAGATATATGTGTACATAAGTTGAAATTCATTTGGAATTCTTGAAAAACACATATAAGATTAAATATAAACTAGTATAGAAGCATACCTCTACAGTATTTGCAAAAACAACCCATTGATTGATTTATGGATGATGGTAGAAACATAGAGAAGCATGGGTGCTCAGTGAAATTTTTCAAAATGTTTGGCAACCAAAACATCTACAGAACTGCATCCTACACATACTTACACACCACACCACACTAAACTTTTCTGAATGATTAGAAAATAGCTAGAGTCCTTTTGCAAGCTGAGAATGTTGAGGACATTTTTTTTTTTTTTTGGTCTATGAGTAACTGAAAACTGAAATGGAAAATTCACACTTCAGAGTTGACAGGTGATGAGAGCTCCATGAGGGTTTCTCTCCTACTAAGCCCAAAGATGGAAAAGCAGAGGGAAAAGGGAATATAAATTGCACTAGCCCAAGAAAAATTGCTGCTAAATTGAAGCTAACTCAATCATGTTCTGTAATATTTCACATCTATGTTCAAGAAGGTTTTTCTATTTGCATAGGTTCTTGACATATTGACCAAGAAGTCACCCCCTTTTGAATTTCCAGACAATTTAGTCCAAATTTCTTTTAAGACATTTTTCTTAACTTACCGCATCCTGTCTGAAGTGCTCGTTATTGCACATGTGAATTATGGTTACATGAATGTGAGCTTTGCATACTCTTAATACAATGTGATAACTCATTCAATGTTCCCTGTGTGCCCAGCATCATTTACATATATTATCTTATTTAATCTTCCTGTAAACTCTATAACTTTAACAATGGTAAACACTAAGGCAAAGAAAAGTTGTGTACGAATAGTTGTATACTAGTATATTCTATCAGAGGAAGTTTCAAAAACCAATTCCAAAGTCATCATTTAATGACAGTCTACTTACTGACAAACAACCTTATTAACAAACTTCAAAGAAGCTCACTGAGGATCTAGAGGTGAAGTACTCTGTTCAAGTTCAGGCTGGTAGGAAGCAGGGAAGCCTGGATTAGAGACAACAACTGTCTTTCTAACATACTATGTAAGTCTTGAAGAATAGTTACCAAATCTTCCTCATTGTTCTCTTCCTTGGATCATTGCTACCATTCATTGGTCACTATGGAATGAGTGAGAACAGATCTAAAGACTGTTTTGCAAACAATATTAGAATTAGATTTTCAGAATACACCATGGTTGGGTCAAATAAAACTTTATGCTTTTTTATTTTTCGTGAGATTATTTCAACGTAATAAAATTAAAAGATATGAACTGTAGAATTCCTGTTAGCTTCTTTGGGGTAAAATACCTTAAAGGAAGGACTCATCAGATGGGACAGACAGTCACTTTGCAGCCATGTGAAAATACCATCCTCCAGGACTTTCAGACATCCTACTACTGTGCTTCACAGGATTCACTGAATAACAATTTTTATTTTATTTTATTTTTTAGTCTTTTTTATTTTAAAAATGAAAAAACTAACAAAACTGACATGAAAATAACAACATGCAGTATAAGAACCATTGTTGAACTCCTACCATCTTGTATAGAGAAGCTCTGCATCATTTCCAAAGTTTTATTAGTATTATGACTTACTACTGTTTTTGATTGATCAATCTTACATTCTTATGTCTGGTGGACTGAGCAATCTTTGCTTTAAAAAATGTGTAAAATTTTTGAAGCACATGTCTACAGTAGTGCAATTCACATTTCTTATTTAAAAATATCTTCACATGTAGCGCACTCCTCATGAGTGTGGAATTGGTGTGAGCTCTTTGTTTCATTTAATCAAATGCTGAGTTGAAGGTAGAATTAATCTTCTTTCATTTGTAATAACAAGGATGAATTTGGGAGAAATTATACAAATACCTTACAGATGTGATGCAAAATAGTCAAATTGACAAAAGCCGGAAGTAGAATGGTCATTGGAAAGGCTAAAGGGAGGGATAAACAGAAAGATCCTGGACATCAAAGCTTATACAGTTTTATTTATGCAGGATGGATGAATTCTGGAGAAGTTATGCCAGCTTGTTGATAGTTATTCATTGTACTCCCAACTCCCACACTCCAGCCCAGGTACCTCAACTTCGTGACTAAATTGGAAGGGCTTTTTCCATCCATGGTTCAGAGCATGGAATCTGGGATCAGGAAATTCATGGATGAAATATTGACCATGCCATTTCCAGCTGTCAGCTTATATTTAAAAAAAAAAAATCACTTGAGTTCTGAGGGTATTTACTTCCATTTCAGAAACATATGTAACCGGATTATTATTATTATTATTATTATTATTATTAATTTAAAGTTTAAATTTTCAGTTACTGAATATAGTTATGATAAATTATCTCATAATCTTAAAAATAGACCAATCGGAAATTTTCGCTTTCTCTAGCTAAGGTACAGGTTAGTGATACATGTTGAGTATATTTTTGTACTAACACTTGTGGGGAAGTTTATTTTATTTTAGTGTTTTACATAGATGTTTGTAGGAACATAAAATGTAAAAGCTGTCTGGGGTGAAAGGAAGAAAGAGGAGCTAAAGGTATCGTTGCATAGGAAGCTGAGGATGTGAGGGTGATCTGGCTGCGATATCTGTCACCCCACTGGTCGCCAGGGTTGATTTGGCTGATCAAGCTGGCTAGGCGGGTGTTCCCTTCCTCCTTCAGCGCTCCGTGTGCGTCACTCCGGAGACTGTGCGCTAATTGGAGAGGACGACCGCCACGATAGACGAGGCTGTTCCTAGGTCAAAGGTATACAAGTAGCTGCGGTCCCCTGCCAGAACCTTCCAATAAGCTCGCATATGGAGTTGATGCTCCCTAGAAAATGTTATAATGTGCAGGAGCTAATTTTATGCATGTGTTTACTAATGTAAGAAAAATTAAACTGATTATATGTAAATATATTTTACATATCTAGCTATATCTATACCTGGATCTGTAGATAATTTCTGTGGTGTAATAGGTTTAGTGACTTCAGGGAATAGAGCGATCTCTGAGTGTCCACACATGGGAAGGAAAAAGATGAATGAAACACACACACAATACAGATTTTTCACTTCAGAATATTATTTGTAATTTATTCTCAAGTTTGCAGTCTGAAGGATGATATATGAAGAACAGAGGTTATTGAAGGGATTTTAACTTCTTATTTTCCCTTAAGGAAATGCTTATTCATTTCTTTTATTTTCTCAAGCTGCCTATGTCTTCATGGAAATATAATATATTGAAAAACAAGATGTACAAAAGAGAAAAAGAGAAGCTGAAAGAAGAAGTCTAATCCTTTGGAGGTCTGTGAGTGGCTAATTTGACTTGTAGTAACTTACACATATTCCATTTCAATGAGCAATTCTTAAAACTCCCCCTCCTGTCTCCTAGCTACCCATTAATTGATGACAAATACATTTGCACAGATTCTTAAAGGCACTTTGCCAATTACAGAGCTCTGTAACCCTATGCTTTCCTCTTATGTCCAAGGAATATCTTTGGGATCCAACCGTGTGTATGATTAGCCACTCTTACCTTGTTGACTTACTTTCAAACTTTTAGGAATTTATTTAGCAAGTTACTAAAACCTGAATTATTACTATACTGATTTCTTACAAAAATTACTTCCTTTAGTCCCACAATAATTCCTATAGGATCATGATTGAAGTTATCATGTTATCCATTGCCAAATAACCAAGGAATTAAGTACTCTTCAAGATAGTGTG
>PVLD010001508.1:143931-169464 GCA_004027595.1 Dinomys branickii
CCCCCTCCTCCCCCTGCCCTCCCTCTCCCGTCCCCCTCCCCATTTCCCTCCTCCTCCTCTATCCTCTGGATATTTCACCAGATGATCAAGTTATGTTGTAGGGTAGAATATGACAGTAGCGTGACTGTGAATATAGATGGAAAATCTCACAAAGAAACACTGAAAGAGCTTTTACAGCACGAGTCAAGATGCATTAAGGAGGGATGACTAACTGATAGCTCAAAGTGCTACCTGGGAAGATGAAATTTTAAGCACTTTGACTTGTTCATTGCATGTATCTGGAATGACTAGATAATGACATTATGTGGAGAACCTCAAAATATGTCAAGGGATTGTTGAACTTGAAATTTGTACATTGTACAGGCACTCTTTGTCTTTCATGGCTCATGTAGCCTTTGTCATATGTATGTGGTTCTTTTTCGGTATTCAATAGAAGGTTTCTACAAAGGGTATTTTACTACTTTATAATACACAAACACTGCCTATATAAGCTCTTGCATTCGCTCTCATTTGTGTTTGGACCTGAAATTCTGGAAAGCCAAATAAAGCCCATTTCCTTTTACAGTTTTGTCAGCTGAAACTGATGGACATGGCCAAGGTTAAACAGGAAGCATCAGGTAAGGAAGAGACAAGCATGCAGTCTGAGAACCAACAACACATGCACCATGTGCCAGCGGTACAATACTTATAGAAAGTGGGGAGAATCAAGTTCTCACGATGTATTGGTTGCCTATGGCAAAGGAACTCATTCCCCAACCAGTGTGGGCAATGTAGCTGCATGGACCTTAGCTTGCACCACAGGAGAAAGACTTACCCCTTGCACCTGTGGAACCTGAAGTGGAGAGAGTAGAGTTCACATGTGAGGATCATTGATGCATGGCTAAACTTTTCTAAGAAAGGCTCACCTATACTAGATGTATAAGAAAAAGGGGCATGTTGTCTGTGTTCTGAGTTCTTCATGTGCAAAGTGATTGGAGAGCTTGCTACAGCACCTCTAATGCAACAAAACCCAATGGAGAACTCAGTGGAGGAGGTAGAGTGTTTCTTGGAATGCTTATCTCAGAGCTGGCATTCCTTGACTTGTGTCCATCCACTAATTAATCTCTTCATTATGTTCACAATCCCTCCTTCTCTTCTGTATCAATCTCTTTCAAACTTTCTTTTCTAAATGTTTTAGTGTTGTCTTTATTTAAATTGATGTAATCTATATTCATCATCTACACATGTTCTTCGAAATAGAACATGGGATATCTTGCTAATATATATATATATTACTTTGTATAACCCTTTGTTGTGATAATACTTAAAATCTGCTCTAACAGCTTTAATGAATGTAGTACTTCATTATTAACTGTAGTCACCATGCTGTACAGTAGATTTTGTGAACTTATTCTTCCTATTTATTTTGCATCCTTTGATCAGCATCTGCTCAACTCTGTCTTGTGCCTCCAGCAACAAATATGTTCTTCTCTATTTCAAAATTTTTAGATTCTGTAGTGTGTACAGGGGATTGTGTGGTATTTGTCTTTTTGCTCCTATCCTATTTGATTTAACTAAATTTCATCAAGGTTCATTTGTGTTGTCACAGAGCATTTGTTTTCACTTTTAATGCTGAATGATGTTCCATTCTGTATGCATATTACATTTCATTCATCTATGATCTTGTTGATGCACATTTAAGGTTGACATTGCATCTTGGCTATTATAAATGGTGCTGCAATAAAGACGGGAGTGCAGA
This sequence comes from Dinomys branickii, assembly GCA_004027595.1. Lineage (NCBI taxonomy): Eukaryota > Metazoa > Chordata > Mammalia > Rodentia > Dinomyidae > Dinomys > Dinomys branickii. Next base: position 145,670 of record PVLD010001508.1, read on the forward strand.
TATCTTTCCAACCTTCTAGTATCATACCTTTGAGTTACTTACACAATGGATCATAAGGTGTTGGATCATAAGGTGTTTATTTTTTTTTACTTTTGAAGAAACTCTACACTGTTTTTCATAGTGGTTGTATTGATTTAGTTTTACCAACAGTGTATATGTTTTCCATTTTCTCTCTATCTTCGTTTTTGTCTTTCTGGTGATAGTTCTTACTGGAATGAGGATACATTTCATTGGTTTTTTAATCTGTGTTATTCAGAAACTTAGTGAAATTGAACATTTTTTCATACAGTATTCGTCATTTGAATGTCTTCTTTTCACAACTGTTTACATTAAGTCTTTACAGTTTCTAAGAAGAGGGTTTTTTTCATATTATTGAAGTGTTTCAGTTTCTCTTATATCTTGGTCAATTACCTCTTATCAGATGTATGGATAACAGATATGTTCCTCTACCCTGGAGGCTGTCACTTTGCTCTTTGTTGATGGTTTCTTTGGCTATGCAAAAGTTTTTCCTTTGATGTCACCTTTATCTGTTTTTCTGCCTCTGTCTGTGAACATTTTTATTAATATCTACAGTCTTATTTAATTACAAGGAAAAATTTACAATATCCAAAATTAGGATCTTACATCTTTACGAGGTCACTATTCAACTTACTAGAGTATAGAGCCCTTCCTGGGTAAGCATGATTCATGCAGATTTTATACGTACCTGCTCCACTTGCATCTGAACATAATCATGTGACAATATATTGCCACTAGAATGGAAGATAATATAATGTGAATTACTTTTAGACTAGGGTTTTTCAGAAGGAGAATAATCTCCTTTTTCTTTTTTCCTTCAACAGTGTGGTTTCAAATGCCTAAAGATTGTAGAGGTGGGTTAGGGGCTTGCAGGAGATATAGGTATCTGGGATCCTATCAGCGAGGAATCCAGTTACTAGAAACAACACAATATATTATGTAAATGAAGAACAATACATGTTATCATTCTAAATTTTGGCCATCGCATACATATTGCTACAATTTACCCTATTCTTATTTATATAACCACTAGTATAGCTATGAAGTTATTGAACTCAAGACAGGTGTAAAAAAAGTCTATACTCAGTATCCATAGTGCAAAAACTGCATCATTACGGATGTTAACTCAACACGTGGTGCCACATGCTCTGTTCAGCTAAATGTCATGGAGCAAATAACATCCTCAGTGAAAGTCATGATAGACTCCTCCACAAACACACACACACACACACACACATACACACACACACCATCAAATCACAGTTATCTTTACTTCTGGCTAGAGATATGATATTACTTTTTAAATTTAAGTTTATGATCACTGGAGTGTAGTTTGTAATGTTTACATTCCTGTGGGAAGTTGGCATACGTACATAACACATCATAATTACTTTTATCATTTCTTTCCCTTCTCTCTCTCCTCCCCGCCCATCTTTGATATCCTTTTTTTTTTTTTTTTTTTTGTACGTGTTTGTGAAACTCAGTGTATGCAGTGCTTTTTGTAGTCAAGGGTGACCTGGATTTGTCACGTAAGTTTTAATTCCATTCTTTGCCTGAATTTCCCATTCTCCACGCTTGAGCTCATAGTTGCTATTTCTCAATGACTGTGTGCTGTGTCAGCTTGCTCTTCTCTCTCTCTTGGATGACCTTCCTGGACACGGCTTCTGGCCCTGCTGACTCACAGAGCTTGCCAGTTCCCTTCCTCCTCTTCAACTCCCAATCTGGCTCTATCTTAGATTATTCTATGAGTTGCACTTGGCCTGGAAGAAATGTGGACATAAAACCCTGCCCTGAAAATGACAACATAAACTGATTTGGAGAGAACTGGATGATGAACCAGAAATTTAGTGTTTAGTATTACTAAAGTCAAACACACAACAAAAGAAACCACTCACAAGCTTTGGTCAGGTACAAAGCATGATCTACACACAAAGTTTTGAAAGGAAGTAGGAGCTTATTTGCCCTCAAAAATAATAACCAATTTTTATAGCCTATAAACAGACGTCAGCTAGCTCACCTAATCAATTAATGCAAAACAGCATCTCAAAATGTGAAACATTCACAGATATCCTCCCATGTAGGTCAAGGTATGTACTGTTTGCTATTGGAAATACTGTCTATATCAGACGCTGCCACTGAAATCCTTTGAATTGTGATTCCTTGTTAGATAGCAGAGTTTGGAAAGTGTGTAAGTGTATGTTCCACTAGGAAAAGAAATATTCACATTAACTTAAAACAAAGGTAAATAAATTGGAGAATAAGGGATGGAAAGACATACTCATAAAATAATCTCAGTACTATGTTCCCTAGTTATTTCTTGAGCTCTGGGAGTGCTCCTTCAGCATTGATTTTTGTAAAATTTTATTTTAAAAGTAATATACTAACATCAATAAGGGAATCACTTTATATTAAATGAAGATTACCCTGCTATTCTAAGATAATATCATTGATAATTTCAACATAAATTGATTTGCAAGCAATATTATGTCTCCATCTTTAAAAAAAAACCTTGAGTTAAGCGTTTGAACAACCTCCATTCATAATTCCTTGATGTGTTATCACCTGCGTATTGTCTACTTTAATTCATACCACATTCACTGTAAGATTGCTTTCTGATTTAATAGAAGGTACATGAGACAGGACTAGAAGACATAAATCAGTTAATCTGTTTTCTTTTTTCTTCAGATGTGGCTATTTCTCAACTTGCTTTAATGCCTTAGTAAATACATTTTAATATCTTTCCTCGGTGATTTGTAAGAATGTCTAAAGTAGAAAATAACTGTAAATTAAACCAGCAAACACATACAAATGTGAACAAACTCTAGTTTGAGTGGTATCACTATATCTTTGTGCCCTGGAGAAGTCTAGGGTAATGGTAAAGGACATTAAAAGTATCCCTGCCAAAAGAAAATAATACCTATGCAACATATCCTGTATTAAGCTCTTGGATGTTATACATCATCTAATTCCAGCTCTGGACTTACTCTTGTACTCTCTGATTCAGATATGGGCATATTCCGTCTTGTGACATAAAGTTCCCATTTATTCCTATCACCATATGAATTCTCCTGAGTCTCTGTATAATTCCTCCTAAGTGCTTTTTCAATTACAAATCACTCATGACTTAGCATTTCCATTTTGGTGCTCACAGCTTAAAAAAAGCATTATGTGGCTATTTATTCAGAGAAAAAAGATCTGCCCTTGGGGTCTTCCAGTGATAGGGTTCTCACTACTGTTACTAGTAGTTCATATATTTTTCATCACTTGACTGATGATGTGAGGTGAAGGACAGGCAGAAGGACAACTCTAGTTCAATTACCTGCATTTGTGTGAAGAAGAGGAGCTGGCTGGCCTCTGCAAACCCCATCCTCAGCACTGCAGTGACTGCCCCACTCTTACTCCTTAAGGCAGACCTAACAGTGCATGAACGTTGTTTGGAGCCACTTTTTCATTAAGACCAACTCACATGCCTGATGGATTATTGCTTTTTGGAGATAAATTATGCTTTTAATTTCACAAATGCATCTGGAGCTGTAATGGCACACACATCTAGATGCAAAATTAAGAGCAATGCCATAGATTAAGTAGCTTCCTGACTTGCATTCTGCTGAGCAGAACCAATGGGTGGAGAGTGGTCTGAGTCCCTCACTTTCTGCAATTTAAAATTCTGTGTTTCAGTAACTATGCTGTTGTGTTTTATTTCCCAAGGCACAACGCAAACATGCTTATTTGAATTTAACCAAAAAATATATTCTAATCAATAATAGAGAAGATTAGAGCTCAGAAGCATCTTATTTTGTAAACGTGTGCCAGGACTAGAAAATATGGTTGTGAGAATGTTTATGTAATTGTACAATTTTCCAAAATCCTGTATCTTATTTTCTTTCAGTTTCAAAAATAGCAGGCTACGAAGTATCAACTTCAAAATTTGTTCAATTTTAGTTTCAATTAAAAAATGTATGATATTGAACATGGTAAAAATCTGCCTTGGTAGGGATTAGGAATCAGGAGACATCTCTTGTCTGCATGTCTTTACTCTTCTAAGTTTTTTTTTCTTTTAAGGAAGTCATAGTGAAGAGCCAAGTATTAGCCCTACAGATTTCTATACATTTCAATATAATTCTTACATTAGTCATACTGACATAGATACAAATGTACAGAAAACATATCCATGAACTTAGAGATAGAACATCATATCCATGTACTTATCCAGGGAAACACATAAAAATGCTCAATTACAAATTTATATATATGGTCACACACACACACACACACATACATGCACACACACACACATACACACACATATATATATACACACACATACACATATATATAGTCAAATAGCTATATATATGTAGTCATCCATATAACTCATTAAATTTTCCTCCGAACTCCTCGAAACAATCCAGAAAATCCACAAAGACACTCTAAGTCAAATCCACTTATGACCACAATATTAGTCACTAATTCTTCTCTTTTTCCACTTATTCAACTCCATTTTTCTCCCTTAAATTTAATATCTACTATTCTTTATCCAGTTCAAGTACATATGTGACTAATAGTGTGAATCCATTTTTTACTAACATAAGGCCTGCTCCTATGATAAGCACCTCCAGGAATTGGTTGCAGCCAGTTAAATATGCTCACACATCATTAGTTACTGCTGTATTAAATAATTTTGTCTGAGGATAGCAGGGAGTTAATTTTTGTCTATAAGTCTTTAATTGAATACAACAGATGATAATGAAGTTCTTTTTGGATGTACTCCAGTGGGGGGATTTGGGTAATGTTTAAACCAATCCAGACCCTTTGTTGCTGGTTTACTGCCCTCGATTTTATCTGATTGTTGGCTTGAACTGAAATGTGTGAATATTCACAGAATTGGATTGCATAGTTTTAAGAGAAGAAAGTGGGGATATTTTGTACATTAACAAAAAATTATCTTGCTTATTTTTGTCACCCTATCATCGATCAAATATTTTATATAATTAGTGCTTGCTAGACTGTCTTTCCTTGGCTAGGTATGCAGAGCCAAGTTATGGAAACACAATGTGAGCAGTATGAGTCATGGCATCTGTCCTTATATGGTGTGCGGCCTAAGAGAAGAGAAGTGGAAGAAATAATTAGCCATAAAAAAGAAATGTAATATTACAAGAGGAAAATGTGTTTTGAAAGAACTTCCCTTTGAAAAGATTTGATCGCTTGAGATTAGAAAATGGCATTCTTTGGAGAAGTGACATTTGAATTAGCATCTAAAGAATAAGGAAAGTATGAACTGATCTGAAAATAATAAACACAGAGATTTGCTTAGAGAGACTTTTTATATTGGATATTACCTTAATACTTACATAATATATCTTCTAACAGAATGAAAGCCTTGTGTGGTCAAGGAGTTAGTTTTGGTTCTACGCTACCCCTAATATAGCAGAATTTGAACCCATACCATTATGCTTTTAATAGAACAAAACCTGTAAAACTGGAGGACACTTCCAGCTGAAGGGAAAAGGTCAAGCAAAGTGTATGCAATGCCTATGATATACTATGTGATATGTTCTGTAAAAATAAAACTTAATAAAATAGTTTATGAGAAAAATCCTCCATGAACCTTGCAGAAATGGACATGTTGTATAAAATAATGATCATCCCAAAAGTACATGTCTGTCCTTCTCACATGCAGGGCTAGGTAATAGGGTATGTTCTGGCTATAAGGGGAAATATGAAATTCATTTGGGCATAGATTCTGTCTTCAGATTTTTAAAAATCTTATAATCATTATATAAGTTATGGATTATTAAATTAAATTATTATTATGGATTACTAAATCCTTCATTTCATACCAGTGACAAAACTTTCTTCATTAATATTTGTATAGAGAATCTCTCTCTGAAGCATTTGTGTGTGTGTGTGTGTGTGTGTGTGTGCAAGAGAAAGAGAACAAGAACCAGAGACTATGTGTGTATGTATACACAACACACACACACACACACACACACACACACACATATACACACATATACATATTTGGTGAGAACAGACTGCTTACGCTGATGATGAATTAAAAGAGGTGATACACCCATAAACAGCAATAGTAATGTAACAAATATAAATCATGAGTATAGTAAAATAGGTTTACATTTCACAATGGAAGTGCAAAAACAGGAGATGGCTTTTATGAATAATAATAAGGGAAATAAATTACAATAATTAGGAAAATGAAAGCAAAGAATAGCAAACATATGCCCTAGTTACTAGTAGGATAAATTAAATAAAAGAGAATCTAAAGTTGATTGAAGTAATTTAAATCTCTTTTTCATAGAATTACTTCGATTTGTAATGATACCTGTACAACCACAGATATACACAGGGACATATTCTGCCAGGAGACTTTTCTTTCTCTGTCAATGTCTTCCATTCAGACTAAGCTTGGCCTCTATAACACAAAAGTCATTACAACTGGTATACCCTTGAAAGCTCGAACAAATGGCTTTGGTCCAGTTTCTAATAGACACTTGTCCTGATGACAAATGCTCTTTCATAAAGGACACACTTGGATTTTTTGACCATTAGATCACTGGTAAGGCAAAGAGAATCAGTCAGCTTCTATCTTCTCTTAGGAGGTTCAAAAGCTCTGTATAGGTTACAGGTTTTGGTTTCTACCAAATATCTTTGGAAAGTGTGCGTGCACCAGGCATGGGTGGGAAATCACATTCTAGGTTCAGAAGTACATGGATTCCATAAAGAAAAATGCTGATATCAGAAAAGTGAAGCGTGGAAGCTTATGTTGGCCAATAGTTGTATATCTTCATATCAGAATATGAAATCTTTTTTCCCTACTCTTCAGATCTGGGATGGCCTTGTAACTTGTTCTTACTAATATAAAGTGGCTAAAATGCAATTTTGAAGCATGATAGTTAAGCTTAACTGTCAATTTGATTAGCTTGGCAGCTGCCTGGTGAATTAGTAAACCACAGTTTCTGGTGTGACTCTGTGAGTCATGAATGCAAGACCTTAGGGTTCATTACAGGTTTCCTACCCTTTCTTCTCCAGTGTTGTTCCCTGTTCTGCATCCAGGTTGCCGTGTACTAAGCAGCTTTCTTCTAATAAGCCCCTCTCAGGTAATGTTTCTGCCATGGAAACACCAGGTTATGCACTGAATCTCATGAAATCCTGAGGAAAATCAAACTTCTAAATTAAACCTTTGAATTATCAGGATTGGGGCTGGAGATAAAGCTCAGTGGCCTAAGTGTCTGCCTGGCAAGAGTCCTGGTCCTGAGTTCAATTCCCGGTACCAAAAAAAATAAATAAAACATGAATTGTAGGGGTTGGTTATTGTGTTTAAGTGGCGAGATGCCAACTGATTCTGCATGCCCTCATTACTCTGTCATCTGCTCTCTGAGAAAGACTCTCTACGATCACCATGCAGGAAAGCTCTAATGGTATACAGACAGATAGTAGATCACAAAAAAGGGCATTATGGAGCCCCATCAGAGGGTTCACTGACTGCTAGACACCTATCTATGTACATCTTGGCCCTTCCTGCTCAACTGAACATAACTGCATGAGTGAACTTAAGTGAACCTAGTCCAGCCAACCATCTTAATTGTGAGAAATAATAAATCATTTTTAATTGAAATCATTAGCTTAAAAGTAATTTGTTACACAGCAAAAGCTTACTGATACATTGGACCATGGGGATCAATTGAATTCAATGTGTTGTTCTTTGTGCTTCCTGAAAAGAAATATGGATAATAAGATTGGGGTTGGGTATATTTTTAAACATAACATCACAAGGAGGAAATGAGCAATGGCTGTGGACTCCGCAATTAACACATTTATTCACTTAATAGCTGCATGGGAATACGGCCAATACTTTCATACTCTCTTTACTCTGAAACTCAGTCCATCTTGTTTATGTACTCCACCCCTTTTGTCTCTCTTCATCTCTTTCATACAAATGAGGGAACCGCTGTGCTGCCCTCTCTATTACATGCAGCAACTTATGTCTGCTGCTCATATTCATTCACTTATTCAACCATCCATTCATTCTCTCGCACATCAAATATTTACTGATTATTTTATGTGAGATAATAAAGTGGAGTGTTTTTTTTTTTAAAAAGCCTACTGGGCCAGGGTTATAACTCAGTGTCATCATAAGCACCTACTTGGTAGGCATGAGATCATGAGTTCAATTCCCAATACCAAAAGGAAAAAAAAAAATTTCTACCATGTTTGCCTATTCCAAACCATTTATATGGCTAGAAGAACAAAAAACAGATGGAAAAATCTTCCATTTCAAAGTACTTATCTTAATAGATCTAGTTATAAGGCTTGTATTTTTTGTAACTACATATGAGTGTATCTCTGTGTACTACACATGTTTAAGTGTGTCATGTATATATGGAATATATACATTTTTGCAGGAATGCACGCATGACTTTTGTGGGTATCCATGAATATGTGTAAATATGAACATGTATAATACAGTGCCAATGGGTCTAGCACACGCATTGTAGCTTGTGTGTATGTGTATATGTGTGTGTTTATAAGTCAATGGATATATTTATGCTTTGAGGTATGTGCTTGTTTGTATATGAATATGAGAACTGTTCTCAAAATTAGTTTTTTTCTACCTGTTTATAATTAATTAGGAATTCCTCAGGTTTTTCACTTATGCACCCTTGCTTAAACCTTGAGATGTCAAAAATAGGAAAGGAAAGAATGGTCTCCAAACTTCTGACAACTCTTATTTTATGGTTTAGTATTTCATGTATTTATCTCTAAGTCTCCCTAGGGGTGCTAATATCGCTATAAGAAGACAGAAAACATCTTTTAAATAGACAGATCAAGCCCATCAGTATCATTATGAATGATCAACAAAGAAATATTGGTAAGGGAGTTGTAAATAAGTTGGATTGAACAAAGGTATGAATTGATATTTCATGCTACTTTATAGAGACAGAAAATCAACAGTCAAAGGCTTTAGTTACCCTAGATGACCTCTGAAAGATGCCATATCAGTTCTACTAATTAAAGGATGAGGGAATTTCAGTGAAGCCTTTGATGAAATGGACTGCTGACAGAATACCCTTTCTAAACTGTTAAATGAGAAAGACCTCAGTTAGCAGTTATCACCAGTTTGGGGTGAATCATTGCTTCTCTTCTACACTAGAGTCTCTTCTAGACTCCCTTAGGAAGTCTTAATGGCAAATGTGTTTTATTTTTCTAGATTTCACCATCACACAAGATAATGTTTCTACAAAGCTCCCACTGTCTCACCTTGGAGATCAATATCCGCTCAATATGTTCAACAATTATGTTTGGGAAGTCCCAACCTCATCAAGAAATTCCAGCCTCAAACAAACCAGCAACTGTCTTGCAATTTGGTACTTAATATTTAAAGAAAACTTTTGTAGCATCTGAAACACAGTCAGTAATCTGCCCCTTTCATGTTCAGCCTGGCTAAAAAATAACATGCAATGTGTTATTTACAATGAGCTGTACTAATGAATGATTATCTATTTGCCAATCATATATATACATTTTTTTTTCTCTTTATAGTATGAGATAGGTAATTAGTATTACCACTATTTAAAATATTAAATGAAGATTCAGAAAATATTAAAAGATTCAAAATGACATGTGATATAAACTTGGAAAATCTGGATTAAAATTCCCACCTGTGTATATGCATTTATTCATCCGCCAAATATTGGCTTATCACAATCAGGATACTAAAGCTCACTCTAGTACTTTAGAATACAGAACTGGACAAAATAGACAAGAATATGTTGCATGAGAGATGCTGGATGTGAATGTTATCTCTGAGCTTCATAATAACAGATTTCATGGTTGTGATTGGAAAACTTCAAGAGAAAAATGGAAGAAACAGACAGATGGCATAAGAAGCACTTGAAGGAAAATTTGGACCAAAGAGTTGTAGAGCCAAAGATTAGAAGTCAAGATACATTTGTTTTTCTTTAAATGTTTTAACTAGCTGGAGCTAAGGAGTTGGCTTCACACAAAAGAATACATAATGAAAAAAGAGAGGAAGAATGTTAAGGTTTTCAAAATAACAGCAGAGATGTCAGAGGTAAAATAACCCTGTATAAATGTATTGATATGTTTGGTAAGAAACTTTGAGGTGAGGAAAATTCTCCTCTTGCTGTCATTTTTTTTTCAATGAAATAGAATGCAGAATAACTGTTTAAGGCTGAGAAAAGCCATTAAGAAAGTTTGGAGAGTTGACTCTAATAGAAAGTATATAAAACTCAGAAAAGTAGAAATATGGATTTGTACCTATAGCCTGCCCAAATTTTTAGTGCAAGATTCCCATCACACATGTCCACTTTTAGCACTGTGGCTTTGGACTTAGTCAAGTTTGTCCCTAGTTTACTTGTTTATGCAATATTATTAATTTTATTGATGACACAGTTTTAAGTGTGAAAAAATATATTGACAAGTACTGGTTAATATAAAATGACATGCTCAAGAATTTTTCGATGTGTTCGTTGAAAGCTAATACTGCATCTGCATATTTTGTTTTATAATATATATGCACATAAGGGCACTCTTGATTTCTTTACAACAGTGTGTATAGTAGCATCCCAAGTGAGCATGCTTCCTGTTTTTTAGGTGATGACATGAAGATTCAGGTAGTTTAAGAGATTCATTGGAAGTTATCAAGACCACTTTGGCTTTTGTAGAAACTCAGGGCAGCTGATTCATGTTGTAAAAGCCCTGGTCGCAGAACAAGAAGAGATATGTTAAAATGGGAAAAGAGATATTTGACATTCAGAAACTTAACATTATGCTCCATTGTTTCTATGACAATTTAAGTTTAATGACTTTCATAGATACTAGAGTTCAAGGGTCTCTGCTTGAAGAACTGTCAACTGTAAGAACTAAAAATAGAGGTTTTTAGGGCACGTAGAGGTCTCACACAGAATAGTGAATAGAAAGAAAACTGGCATAAAGGGGAATCAACTCCAGGTACTATGGGTGTATTTCTAAACCACCTCTGTAATTGCAGACAGCAGAGAAAGATACTAAATCTTTCTTTAGAAGAAAAAGACCTGAGATAATAGGCATTTCTTCAAACCTTGAATCTCACGTTTAAGTATGCACAACACATTTTAATTATCATCACTATTATACCCTTCATCACCACACTTCATTGTAATAGGAGGTAATAGGATACATTGTCCCTTTCTTACATTTAACGTGTCAAGTACCATAAATAGGACAATTGACATAATTGCTGTAAATCCCAGGGTGTGTATGTGTGTGGGTGTTAGTGAAGAAAATGTTCATCCAACCCTCACTTACAATATTGCAGAAGAATTTACATAATTGGGTCTAAAAATGGTATGTCACCATTAAATGTACTCATGATTCTTGTTTCTGGCTCACCATTACTTGCAGGGCTCTTTGCCGGTGCGGGGAAGAGTTCCTTAGAGTTTTCTTCCCTTTCAAGAAAAGCCTCCCTTTTATTCCATAGATGACTTGGAGACACACTGTAGGGATGCCATTACTGGAAGCATGCTCATTAGTTTGTTAAAATAAACCATTTTAATTATCTTTGGTGAGAAGGGGAAATAGGGTATTTCACACTGTTGCGACAAAAGTATAAAATGAAATGAAATATCATGCCAAATATTTATATTCTCAAACACTGCATTGACACATTGGAACAAGGAAATAAGGCACAGGCATCTGACAGAGAATTGGTTTAAGCCGTGGCTTACCTACTAAATGCATTGTGAACTTGTTAAACTATCTTCTCTTAGAAAATCACCTAAAATAACCACAGCAGGAAATATAAGGAGTGAGAACTACCCTGAACACACTTCTAAGGAAGTAAGATGAAGATAAATTTAGGATATTTTCAGAATGGATGAAGGTGATTTACACCATTGAGAGCTGAAAGCTGTGGTGTAGACCTGTAGTCAACGCCCTTAGCATATAATGTTCATCCAAACAGACATTTTTACTCTGTAATGTGACAGAGGACAGCCATAGACACTCATAACTTGTGTATTGCCTTGCCCTTGGAGACTACATCTTGCATCCTTTTTAAAAGATACTGCTATTAGAACTATCTTTCCATGAAAAGTGTGTAATATCCCATCAAGCTAAGCTTCATCCTAAATTTTCTTCCCTCTAAAGGAGACTACAGTTTCCCAAACTGCTAAATTTTGAATGCGTACATTATTTAAAATACTTGTGTTCATTTCATTTTCCAGAGTGCCTCTAGAGTGATTCTTCCAAAAGTTTAAGTGGGTCTTGCCTTTTCCTTGCTAAATAAACTTTGTCTTCTTATTACCATAAAAATAACATCCAAACTCGATAATATGTTCAAATAGCTCTTCTAAAAATCTGCTCCTTGTCTGAGGTACTAACTTCGTTGCTCATCTTCTTCCACATCTGTGTCCTCCTCTGGACTCTCTCCACCCCCACTCCACTTTTCTCCTTTCTAATGCTGCAGAGACTATAATAAACCTCCTTCATTTTCTACTCATTAACCGTGTTCTCTGCCGTAAGAAAAACACAGAAGCTGTTACATCTAAGGGACACTGTCTCCAGAGAGCTATTGTATCCTGGATAACATAACATCTTCTCATTATTCTTGTGTATGTTTAACGTCACTACCCCTGAAAAGTCTTTAATGACAATGGCACAACTCATTTTCAAGCAATTTTGATATTTCAATTGAGGGCTTTTATACTTTTTAGTATCAGTAACTTCCCTTCCTTTTCCAGCTCAGGAAATGATACTCTCACCATGCTCAAGTTATCAACCTGGGAGGTTTTCTTAGTATGTCCTTCTCTCATACAACCCCTCCCTGTTATCTTCATGCTTTAACCTTTCAGCAAATCATCTTACATCTACTTTTAAAGTATATATCCTCAATTCGTGTAGTTTTCTCCACTTGTGGCCTGGCCACTCTAACCCAAACAATTTCTCCCTCAAAATAACCACTATTTTGTCGCCAATTTACTTCCTGCTTTGACTTCTAGAATCTCCAGTTTATTCTCCACAGACAAAAATGATTATCCAAAATATGAATCTGACTCTCCTAAGAGGTGCTGTTTCTTAGTGCTTGGCTCAAAATATCTTGCTGAAGTGTTCTTGGTTGTTTCCCACTGAACATTAAAGAACTCAACCTTGTTATCAAAATATTATATAGACTGAATCCCACCCATCGCATAGTTTCCTGAATTAGTGAAATAGCTACGAATCATTCCCTAGCAATAAGTTTTTCATCTCCTCTGCCAGACTTCTGTGATCACTACTCTCCCTCATGTACCTACCCTTGGTCCACCGTTCTGGCTTCATTTTATGATTTGATAGCAAATGTGTGATTACCATTCTCTCTGTGACCATCAAAATGCAATCTCAGGAAGCATTTTTGCGATACTGACCTCTGAGTTTTGTAGTCAAGTCCAGTGCTTAGTCCAGAATGAACACTTAATAAGATTATATTGTACATAATGATAACTACTTCTTAAATTGTTGGCTACACACTTATACTCTTTGAGAATAGGATACAGTGCACTCAAAATGACCTTTACACATTACCTGGTAGATTATTAATGTTTATTTACCCTTTATTGCCTAATTAGCTCAATTTCCATTTAATGCAAACCTGATTTAACCATCTATTTACTTACAAATTTAGATTATATAATTATCATTTAACAAATATTTTTGCATGCATTGGTACACGTATAGATCTATGTAGCTTTAAATTCTCTGAAAGTATTAAAAAAAAAGAATATGATCCTGGGAAAAGTTATTAGAAGACTGAATCCCGGAAAAATCTTAATTAAGTCTGTTAAACTTTAAATCAGTCTCCCAAACATACATATTTTACTCAGCAATTGCATATATATATATATATATATATATATATATACACACACATATATACACACACACACACATATCTCACTATATTATATATGACTTATGTATTATACACAATTATATATACTATAATATATATTTGCTCTACAGGGGCCAGACTTAGTCTTGCACATGATAGGAAAGCACTATCTCACAGAGCTCCATCCCCAGCCCTTTCATTTAAATTTTAATTTCTAAGAATGATGCTATTGAACATAAAGTTATTAAGCTATTAAGCTATTATAAATAAAGCTATTAAGGAAAAGGTATCAAGGGAATTGGAGGAAGAAAATGATGGTTTACATATTGGCTGTGCCAATTACTCTTCATAAGACTTTAAAGGAGTTAACTAACCTTTTTCTCATCCTTGAAATGGTCATGCAGAAGCCTTATTTTTAGGTTTATCATGGTAATGAGATCAGATATGCTCTAGTGCTTGAAATGGCAGGCATCAGTAGAGGTACTTTTCACTGAGTTTCTCCCACAAAATTTGAGTCTGTTATCATTTTGCTACATTTTTTGGTATTTTCTATTATTGCCACCATAGATATTTGGCTCTGACTGTAAATTTCTTTGTTTATGAGAGCTGTCTTAAATCTATGGAGTCAAGAATCATTTATTAGTTGATTTTTGACTTTACATATACCAGCAGCAGTCAAGGCACAATTCTTCGGTCTTCTTTAGAACCACAGGTGGCCAAAGAACCATCTGCACCATGGAGACTGAATCATTCTAGGAGACCACGTGGAAGTAAAAGACCATTTTAATATTAGCATATGAAATTCTATTATGTTGAAAATCTATGAGTCTCTCCTAAGGTATCTTCATTATCTGTGGATATATGTGATTCTTATTTTTTCATTGTCCTAAAAAGAATACTACCTTGGTGATGTTTTCCACATGATAATACCCCTAGTACAGAGCTACTTAAATATACCCTAAATGATTTATGATCACCATCTATGTGTCAATCTCTAGGATGGAAGGAAAACTTTGATAAGAATCTACCCTGAAGAAGTCTCATAAAAGGACACCAGCAAATTTAGACCAGTTGCTGTTTATCACTTGCTGGAAAATTACATTTGTACCATAGTTCCCATATCAAGCCTGAGTAAACTGAGCTACCCTGTGGATAAATAATTCATTCATAGGGATTCATATTTTTTCTGTCCAGTAGAATGATTTCACTAGTCAACCTTACTGGCCTATGCATGCTAGTACAAAAAAATTACTTTAAAGAAATAAAACATCTTTTCAAATAAGCAAAATTATCTTTCTTTTATAGCCAGATAGTAGCACAAGTTCATTATTTGCAGTTCTACTAAGGCTAAAAAGAACTCTTAATACATAGACAAAATGTATGATTATCAAAATTTACAGGATTTTGAAATCATTTCAGTAGCTTTTTGCGAAGGATCCTAAATGTTTTGACCCTGGGAAAATGTTTGTGTTAATGTGTGCAGCACAGTACTTCTTGTTCTCAGAATGATATTTTTAAGATAGCCAATGCTTTACTCTCATCAAATTGTTGTATTTTCTATAATTCATGTCCTTGACTGTACTTTGAGCTCTTTTGCCTTCTTGGACACCATGGAAATGATACTCATTCTCCAAGTTCTTGCTCAGATAACAACTCTCCTGACTTATTGAAATAAAATTAATTGGAAACTCATTTATGAGCCTACAAGACTTTTTACAAATCTCCACCCAAATATTTTAGCCCACGTTACTATAATTATAGTATATTCTTAAGTATTATGTTAAATATATATTCCCTGGTTTATACATCATCGTTATGGACAATAACAATACAATAATAGTTACAAAATAAGTGCTTATTATAGGCCAATGATACAGATGTTACAAAATTATTATATCAACCTGGTTATTGCTGTTCCATTTTAGAAGTGAAAAAATTGAAATTTAGCCAAGTTTATACAAATATTCACACGGCAGTTACAGGATTTCAATTTAGGTTCGCCTGACTTTGTAGCTTTGAAACATTTTAATTATTACAACAGAGCTTCTGTCAGTGCTTGACACACAAGGTTTTAGAAAATATTTTTTGAATTGCATTAAAAATTAAGCTAAGAGATCATATGGAGGAGCACTTTTGTCTAGTTATAGTCAAATAAGCACACATTGCAAATTGGTGAGGTCCAGATTAATGAGGCCTAAGCAGAGTTCTGGTGGTGTTACTAGCAGATGCTGTTATGGTCTATTATCATAGCTAATAATAATCATAATTACAATCTGAGCTATGTGCCTTGGTTACATAATTTTCTCTGACTCAGCACAGAACAGTAAACTGGATAAAGATATGGTGTTACCTGCTGCTTGTACTTGCAATTATATTAAGCAAATTTTAAAAATTGAGGGAAAACTGAGAATCTTGCATTCAAGTCTATTTTCTGGGTGACCTGAAATGAAATAAAAGCAATAAGGAAGGTGTAATTTTAGTAAATATCATGCCTTCTAGAAGAACACACATCTATTTCTATCAACTTCCCACTATGTGTTAAATGATTTACAGTATTTAGTATTCTAAGAGATTAGGGATAAGCAATGATGAGGGCTAGCGATTATTGTAACATGAGGAACAAGGCCTTAAAAGCAAGGAGATGTAAGGTGCACTTGGGAGAGAGACCCACTACACATGAGAAATTTAATAAGATAGTAACACCGGGGTATGGACCAGGAGTGCACTTGCCTCTGTCTGATGGGAGAATACAAAACAAGATGGTGACATATGTTTAGCCCTTTACTAATTGAAGTCATGGAGCCTTGTCTACTAGCAGAGAGAGTCATTATGGTATATGTAGTAGCTACCCTGTTTACTGTGTGGGGCCAGCAGATAATGGAGAATCTGGGCATTTTTTGGCCCCCTTCTCTTTTTGCAAAAGACCTATCTTATTACCTATCTTTAACTATTACTTGTTTTACTTTTTGTTTTGCTCTTTATTTATGTTTTGAGCTTATGACACAAAAGAGACTACACAATATTTAAACTTCTATATCTGATTTACTTCACTTAATGGCCTTGGAGTGCATCAATTTTCCTGTGAATTACTTCAATTTATCTTTCCTTATGATAAAGTATTACTACATTGTCTATAAGTGTATTTTATTTATCCACTTATCTTTTGATGAGTGTGTAGGCTGCTTCCAAGTTTCAGCACTTAATTCTTTGCCATATTGTAACACAGCCAGAAGGACCCTCACTCGTGTAACAATATCATGGTGATTGGGTCTTCCTTTCACCCACATCATGAACCAAAAACCCATTTTCTTTATAAAGTATTCAGCATCTGGGATTTTGTTATAGTAATAAAAGCAGACTGTGACAGAAGTGTAGACACACACACCACAAAAAGAGATAAGTAAACAAGATCAACAAAACTGAGCAAACTCCTTTCTACTAGTAGTTTCTCTATGTCTCTTGCCTTCCTTAACTTAATATATATTCACCTTTATTCTCTGTCATCACAGACCAACTGCCTCTATATTGTATTCCTTGTGGTCTAGTGTTAGAATTTGGTGCTCTCAGCTGCTTCTAAGTGGAAAAAACACGGAGAGGAAGCAGACAGCTCTCGTTTCATTACTTATAACTTTCTTTACAACAGAATGCAATGTTCTGTCTTAATGACGTTTAATATAAAGTCTTTGCAAAATGGTCTCATTAGCAAAGCTATGGTTAGATGAATATCTCTCTACCAGTCAACCTGTCTCATGGCTGAAGGATGAAGTAAAAATATTAATAGCTCAACAGTCTCTGTGCAAACATATAGTTTGAATGGGAGAGGAAATAAACCCTTCAGGGAGCGGAGTGCTACTACATAGATAAGCGATAGATAGAGATTCTGGAAATGGTTAGGTGATTTGTCCCTAAGACACATAGTCAGGAAATGATAGATAAGAAGCTTAAAGCTAAGATTTTTTTCTTTCAAAGTAAATGCATTGTCCTCTACTTCATGCTAATTATTCCAATCCCCAGAGTCACCCTATCATTTGACTAGCTAATTTCTCCAATTTGTCCTTAACATAGCAGCCTCGTTAGCATCTGCATGCCATCCTCTATCGTGGTCTCTCTAAGATCTAAACCCTGCAGGCTAGTTATTCTTCTTGGCCCATTGGTCTATATATGTTTCAAACTGTTGTCCATACAAATTGGACCTGCGAAGGTCTCTTTTTTCTCCACTATTCCATAGCAAGAATATTTAACCCTCACTGTTTTTTGATTTTTGTTTTTGCTATTCTGCTATTAATTTGGATTCCTTATTTTTAGGCATGTTGGTTGAAGTTTTGCTCCTTTTTCCTTTTTGTAAGGCTGTCATAAGCTTTTTAAAGTCAGAGAACATATCTCAAATGTGCTATAACAAAGTTTTAGTATCAACGTTATAAGATTTTTGCAGTAAACATAATTCAGTTTAACAAATATTCATGAAACACTTATTACGAACATATCACTGCTCTAAGCATTAGATTAAGTGCTTTGTTTCCTATGTTTGTACACAAATATATCCATAGCACGGGGAAGTTAAACTAATCAATTAAGATTTACTTTTCCCTGCTGTCCCCCATATCTGATATCCTCTAACTTAAATACCAGGACCTGGTCACGTCAGCTTGCATGCTAGTGGAATAATAGCGCTTCTTGAAATTTTCAAACAATAAACATTCAGTTTCCTTTATGCCTCCAAATGAGATCATAGATCTTTGCCCTAGTGAGGTTTAATAATCACTGCCGTGGTACACAGGGGGCTCGTATTGCTCTATATTTCTAGATGTGTACACGCTTGTAGCCCAGCCATGCTTGTACTCTTGCTACTTAGAAAAGACTGGCTATGGAAATGAGGGTCCACAATTTGAAGATAACACTATGGAATACAACAACCATTGTTAATTTCCTATTACCTTGCTGGAAATTCTGTATCATTTTTACTGTTTTGTGTTGTTTTTTTATGTCTCTTTATTTGTTAATTTGTTTGTGGTTTTTCTCTTTAAAATAAAACGAAAATAAAAAAGTAGAAATGAGGGTTCATGTTCCTAGCATGTGTGAAAATTTGGGCAAGAGCGACCAGCTGCAGATCCACCCAGACTGTTCGCAGCTACCATCTCATAATTGAAAGTGTCTCTCTGAAAGGAAAATGGTCACTCAAGGCAGGAAATGTAGCAGATTGGTGTTTGTCAAACTCCACCTTGCTTTTTTCTAGACTAGTTCCTGCAGATCTTCTCCTCCTCCTTCTCACAGCTTCTGCACTGTTTATCAGAACCATGGGGAATCACTATATGTCTACTTTATTATTAAAATATGTTGGCTGGGCTGGCTCTATTTATGGCTTCTGCTTTCTTGAGAAAGAAAAACAGATCATGGTGCAGTAACTAGAATGTTATACAATCAAAATATTGCCAAGATGAAAATAATTTGTTTCTAAATATAAAGTCAGAGATATTTTATTTAGAAACAAATTTGTCATACAGATAATTATTTTGGATTTGTTTTTGCTCATAGTTCTGTTGATGGAAGTGTGTATAACTACCTGGTAGCAATGTATGAAGGAGTTTGGGATTAGGAAAACAATAGCAAGCCAAGAACTGGGCCGGTTTGGTACTTCAAAGCTCAGGCATGATACAGAGTACATACATCTGTCTACTTGCTTTACAAAATAGAAAGAGCCATTGCTTGCACTGTATTGGCTTTGTTTAGAATCTTCTTTGGCTTTCTCCTCTTCTCATCTTATTCAGAAACATAATATTAGTCTTTTGATTTCTCCTAGCAGAAGCCAGCAACTCTAACTACAAGCTCTGTATCATTAGGTTGTCATCAGATGACTGGAAGGAAGTCCTCGGATGACTCTCAACCTTCCTTTATTCTTATTTTGAAAACAAGACCTAATTTGTAGGAAATCAGAAAAATGTACTTCAGAGGGTTGCTTGAAGAGCCAAAGGAAATAACAAATGCTAATATTAAGTCAGATAGAGTATAAAACAAAGATTTTAAAGATACTATTATTCAGTATTGAGCAGTTTTTCATAGGATGATAGAGGTTGTTTACTTTACTATCTAAGTTTGTTCAGAAGCAGAGAAAGCACTTCCAACCGAATAATAATTCACCTCTCCGTTCACAGACTTAATCTAGACTTTTCATTATTCTTAAAAACTGCAAATTAACTATAGGAATGTAGTTATAAGCCAACTGATATCCTTACCAAAAACTGAAAATATCATTAATTCTTCTATCTCTAACATTCATGCTCCCAGTTGAGCTCCTGTTAAATTCTATTTATATATATATATATATATATATATATATATATATATTACATGGCAAGGTAAATTTCCCTGTTAACCAGCTTTTGTTTGTTCTCATTCTGAGAGACAGAGATATGAAATATGGAACCATCACTAAATTGAAGTGCCATACAGCAAGATGGAGAAGTGTCCCAGCCATAGAGATGGTCCCAAGAGAGCAGAGAAAAACAAGAAGAAATTATTGTGCACACAGGGTTTTGGAGGATGTGCTAAGCACCAGACATGAGGTGAATATCGAAAGAAGTACAATCTGTGGCGTGCACTCTGGTGAGCCTGAGGCTAATATGCCATCTGCCCTCATCAGGCTGGTGCAGGATCTATGTGAAGACAGGTTTGTAAATGCATGGGAGCCAGTGCTCCACCTGTGATGCCCCAAGGAAGATGGGCTGTGCAGCCCACAATGGAAATTTGTACAGATGTGTCATGTAGGTGGGACTAATTTTGTCCTTTGAGGTATGGGCCAGATGGGAAAGTCCTTGCAAAAGTAAACATATCAGAACAATTTAAATATGCCATGGAAGATGCCCAAGGGAAAATGCCTTTCATGTCAGCTAAATCACTATTAAGAACTTATGTCAAATTCTGAGAATCAATGGTTGAGCAATCCTGTTAAAAGGGCTTTAATCTTCCAGACCTGCTTTTTCTTTACTTATAGTACTAGCAAAAATAACTGTCATTTATTGATCAGTGGCCAGGCTCCAAGGTTAACTACCTTATATTTACTATCATGTAAAAAAAAAATCTAGTAATAACTTATGAGAAACTAAATCTAGTTTCTCATTCCCATACAAAGCTAGTGGGGACTACAGAAGTTGCATAGCTGAAAGAGGCTCACAGAGTGGGAAGAGCTAAGTCTGGATTTCAATCTTTATGTGTTTGACCACAGGGACTGAGATATTAATTATTATGATTTACAGAATAATCCAATTTGATGTGAGTATCTTTTCTGAATAATGCCTACTGACATTTAATATATACTATGAGTTGAAGTTTTTTTTCTTTTTTTTAAATTTCGAATGAGATTTAAAAAATAACTGTGGTAGATTGACAACTGGTGGTCAACTTGCAACTCCCAGCTGAACTGAACCAGTGTGATGCTGGGTGTGGGAGGCCCACCTGACGATTGTTACCAGCAGCGCAAGAGGCAGAACTGGAGAGGAAGAAGTTTAGAGGCTATTGGGAGCTGTTGGAAGCTATTGGAAGCTGTTGAGAAGCTATAGGCTGCTGTTGGTTTTCCTGGAGGAGGTTGTCATGCTGGCTTTCCTGATAAACTCGGCTGTTCTCATTGTCCAAAGAGCTCAGGACCTTTTCACATGGCTTGAGTTCACTTTCAGGGGTCTCTGGTCCTCACTTTGATCATTGCCTCCTGGATACAGAGGGGAAGATGGTGCACTGATCAGTCTCTTGGAGAAGCATGTCACGTTGGTTCTCCAGATGGGAACTTGGCTTTCCTTATTGTCAGAGGAGCTCAGAACCTCACTGTTGCTACGAATGCCTGTGGTACTTTTGAGAGGAGTTCTGATTCTTACTTTGAGCATCACTTCCTGGCTCCAGTGCAGATCCCTCAGCCTGCCAGCACAGATCTTTCATCCCACTGGCACAGACTTTCTAGCTTTCACCACTGACCTTTGGGCTTTCCAAGCACAGACCTGTGAAACAAGCCTGCATGAGACATTGTTATGGGCTCTGGGCCTCCAGCTGGATTCGTGGGAGGCAATGTTATGCACTCTAGGTCTTCCACTGGACTCATGAAGGACGTTGCCATGGGATCCAGGCCCTCAGCTAGATTCTTTGTTCTTTAGTGTGTGGACAGATTTCCTGCACTTTTTTTGTGTATGATCCTTTTGGTCACTCTTATAAATACTCGTATAAAATATATGTCCTGTGTTGTACTATTCCCGTTGCAAAACCCCAGCTGAAACAATAACGTTGAAACAGAGGGCCAGGGTTAGACTCTCAGGCTCTTGTTTATGTTGTTGTCCCTATATGTGAGGCCCTTAACAATGTTAATAATTTCTGTAAGTTTAGGAAATCTCTTTCCTGTATCCCGGGGTCTCTAATAGCAGCCAGTTACATGTTGGATCTTTATTGCTGGTGGTTTTCCTGTACATTTGTGGGTACAGAGCCACATCACTGCCTTCTTCTCTCTCTGGCAATATCCACCTACTATATTCTGCATTATGTGTTACAGATTTTGTCTCTCCAGACACGCTACTAGGAAGTGGTATAATACTTAGCAGGTGGACTGTCAGTGAGAGTCCCTCCAGCTATTAGGGATGTGTCCTTCTTTCAAAGGAGATTGTTGGATTCCAAGCCACTCTTTGCTCTGTGCTTCCTTTTCTGCCATGAGTGGTGTTTTTCTTCCACCACGTGTTCCTGTTATCACAAACTGCCACAGACTCACACAATGAGGCTGTGTATCATGCATTACCACCTTCAAAAGTAGAAAGCAAACTATGCTTCTCATCCTAATAAGTGGATTGTTGTAATTCTTTGTCATACTGAAGGAAAGCATACTACCATTAGACCTGGTAGAGAAATTAAAATGATCTCCCTATATTGCTGCGCTCCCCAGAGCACCTGTTCCCCAGATTGATAACTATCTTTTATTTACTCTCTCTCTTCAGTGTGAGAAGAGAATGTGGGCAGATTGGGATGTCTTATGAGGCCAGGCAGAAAAGGCATGAGTGCTTGACCATCACGAGGTGAAGACCGCCAAGTCACTGATGTCATTCAACACAACACCCCACTTCAAAGAATCAATAATTGGGACCTCATTCTACTGAAAAGTTTTTGCACATCTAAAGAAATCACCAGCAAAGTAAAAAGAAAACCCACAAATTGGGAAAAAATCCTAGCTGGCTGTCCCTCAGACAAAGTTCTTCTATCTAGAACATACAAAGAATTAAAAGACATGCACCTGTCCAAATTCAAAGACCCAATCCAGAAATGGGCATCTGAGATGAATACACACTTCTCAGACAAAGAAATACAAATGGCAAATAAATATATGAGAAAATGTTCCACATCCTTAGTCATTCGAGAAATGCAAATAAAAACAACATCGAGATTTCATCTCACCCCAGTAAGACTGGCCGGTATGAAAAAGTCATCCAATAACAAATGCTGGCGAGGATGTGGAGAAATAGGGATTCTATTACACTGCTGGTGGGAATGCAGACTGGTGCAACTACTGTGGAGAGCCGTTTGGAGATTTCTCAGCAAACTAGGTCTAGAGGTTCCATTCAAACCAGCTATTCCTCTTCTGGGTATTTTCCCAGAAGATCTGAAAACATCGTATCACTCTGCTATCTGTGCACCCATGTTTATAGCAGCACAATTTGTAATAGCTAAAAAGTGGAAGCAACCCAAGTGTCCATCCACAGAAGACTGGATAAAAAAACTGTGGCATTTTTATATAATGGAATATTATTCAGCTATAAAGAAAGACAGTTTTGGGGACTTTGTAGGCAAGTGGTCAAAACTGGAGTCCATACTCATAAGTGAAATAAATCAGCGGTACATGAGCAGGCAACGTATTGTATCACTGGTGTAG